>CAUJNA010001491.1:550000-578395 GCA_963377175.1 Effrenium voratum
CTCTATTCTCTCTTAGGTATCCAATAGTCCTCTCTTTGGTATCCGACACGCCGAGCAATGTCGGAGGATTTGAGACACACCCAATTCTGACAAAGCCACGAGGGACGCGAGGGCTATACTTCAACGGGCGATCAGGTACTTAGTAAGTGCTTAGCAAGCCTGGTTATAACTTCCCCATTCTTTCCGAGGATCCTTCTTTCTAGAAAACCACCAAAAACCCTGGGGAAATGGTTGGTTTTTCAAAAGAACGATGGCTGAAAAGAATGGAAGAGGAATCAACCCCTAGAATAACCCACAAAAGCCAGGGGAAGCCTATGTGGCTAAGACCCAGGCTTACCACTTACTAAGTACCCGACCTGTTGAGAGGCGAGCCGTTCACCTGCCCGGATGAAGATTGGCTTGGATTCCCCCAGCTCTTTGGCCCCGCTCCAGGCACCTAGGCTGGTGTTTCGGATTTGGCCACCTGCCCCCTTTAGCAACATATGGCAGTGGCTCAAAATTAACGAGCTGGGTTACGCAGGTTTTGGTCCATGTTTCCACTTACCAGGGTTCCATTTTGGAATTCCGGTTTTTTGAGCCATACCCGTATGGTATCAACCCTGAGCTTACGCAGGAGTTTGAATCATTCGCCTGCTTGTAGCTGCATCGCCGCCATGGACTCATAAAGTAGGCTAGGTCCCCCAGCCAGCTGCCCTTTCTCACCCCTTTTTTGGGAGGACGCCCCCTACTGAAATAGACTACCGAAAAAAGAAAGAAACAACAAACAAAAAGTGGGTAGCCTTATTCTAACCTCTCTGCTGGTTTGGACCTAGTAGGCTTTCTTCCTGTGGCCCCCGAGCCCCCCGGCCCCCTGGCCGGGCCCCGGGAGCCGAGTCGAAGGCCCTGCCGAAGAACCCGCGGGGGGCTGTGGAGGCACCGTCGGCGCGCTATGCGCTGCACAGGCGCACCGCTTCGCTTCGGGGGTCGTCGTCGGGTGCGGCAGTGGAGGGCTGTGCACCCCCAAACGTTTGGGGGCAGCTTGGAACCGGCGTGTTTGGTTTCAACTCAAATTAGCTGTTCTGATCTTGGATGTCCTCATTTTGGAGACTCCACAAAGCAAGCAAGAGAGAGCAATTGGTGATTCAAAAGGATCACCCCGGCTCCATCGCTCCCCTTTGAATTGACACCTTTTGAATTGACATTGGTGGAGTGTTTCTTTCATCCACGCCTGGCGGCAACAAGGTTTCCTCAATTGACTTGCCGTTTTTTGTGTGGATTCCCCGCATGGCCGCTCACTCAGGAAGTGAAACATGGGGAATCAAGTGGACCCCAAGCCTTATTTTTGGCATACCCATGTCTATTTTTTTGGCAGCGTTCCCCCCCCCCCCCCCCCGCGTTTCCGGGCGGTCGACAGGCTGTTTAACAAGCGGCACGGCTGGCAGATCAAGGGTCTTGAGACTGCCGGAGGCGTGGGCCCCACTGGGCCAACTGGGCCAACTGGGCCCCTGACCGGGAGTCCAAGTTGGATCTCCGGTTTGTTTCTCAAAATCTGGGGTAGACTTGGGATACATTTTAGATTTTACCAGTGACTCAAAGTGAAGCAAACAAGAAACTATACATTCTATAACTGGGCCGAACTCTAATCATGAAACGGTGCTCAAGAACTAGGTCCCCCAGTAGTGCCCGAGGGTTCCCCTACTGACTTCAGTAAAAAGGGCACCCTTATTCTAAGCTCTCCACTGGACCTAGAGAAGGTGCCTGAAGCGAAGGGGAAGGCCTCACGCTCTGAGTTCCTGGACTTGAGTCACTTTTTTTGGTTGTGGACCATTTGAGTGGGAAATCACAAGTTCTTAGGGGAATCAAAACGAGGATTGATCATTTCTGTTTTTTCCCAGACCCCTTCAACTGTCATTTTAAGCAGAGCCCATTTGGGCTCAGAATTCAAGAACTGCTGTTGCCATTCCAAAGTCCTAATGCCCAGAAGGGGCCAAGAAGGCAAGGACCGGTGTGACTCTTGACCTCGGATTGAAGAGGGACCTGACCGAAGTGGAGGACATGTTCCGTTAAGATGGGACAACTCCCCGGCCCATTCAGCTTTTTCGAACGGAAACAACAGGGGAGGTATTCTGCCATGTTCAAAACGTTATCCAACCAGGTTCTAAATCCTGGGTTGCATGTGAGAGGCGGCAAGGTCTTTTTTTGGCAAAAGGTGCTGGCGAAGTGTAGACGATCCGGCTGAAACGGAGTGAAAACTTGCGCTTTGCAGTAGAATGCCATCGTTTGACTACCATCGAGTCTTCGGCAACCTCGCCATGCGCAGCTGCCAGGTAGGCTCCCTCGAAGGATACCACTAAAAACAACGACTACGCGACATACCAGCAAATCGACTTGAAACTTTTCTTCTTATGCAGGTGGTGTGTGGATGCATCCTTCTACTGGAACCCTGTTGCTTTGCACCGGAGAGGAAAAAAAGAAGAAAAACAAGGGGAAACAAAACAGGGGGCGAAGGGGCAGACCTGGTTACCTCGTTGCCTTGCGGCCTGTTGGGCATCTCAAGTGAAGAAGGCCACACGGGCTCCCTGGTCATCGTCTGCAGTTCATTTCCCCGTGCTTAAAGGGGCGATCCGGATCCTGGGTATACCCCACTGAACGGAGACTTATAGCCATGGCTTTTGTGGGTTATTTCACCAGGCTTCTTTTGTACCCGATTGCCCCTTTTAGCAACGAGCACTGTGGCAAAACACCGATGCCGGCAGCGATTTTGGGCTGGTCAAGTTTCCAGCTTTCCCCAGCTGCGCAGTCATGGGTTTGTTTCAAATTAGGGGATATTCAAGATTAATTGGTGGCATCCTTGTGTTTCACACCGCCCAAAAAAGGGAGACCCTCGAACATCATATGTATACATATGTATTTTCCAGCGTTTGGGTCAAGGGTCTGACTAGTCTCCTCCCCCTATAAAACAAATGCATTGTATAAATACGGCCAAAACCCGCTTGCCCGCCCCCGACCCTTAAAAAACGTGGCAGGCGTGGGAGCTTGTAGACCTGTGTGTGTTGAACTCCCTCAAAACTGGGGGGTCGAAACCTGGATTGGGAGCACCCTGTCTTGGGTTTAAACCCTAAACCCTAAAAACCCTAAACCCTAAAAACCCTAAACCTAAACCCTAAAAACCCTAAACCTAAACCCTAAAAACCCTAAACCTAAACCCTAAAAACCCTAAAAACCCTAAACCTAAACCCTAAAAACCCTAAACCTAAACCCTAAAAACCCTAAACCTAAACCCTAAAAACCCTAAACCTAAACCCTAACAACCCTAAACCTAAACCAGGCAGCGGCAGACATCCCCATAAAGATGCTTGTGGGCGAGCCGCGTGTTTTGTGGGTATCAATACAGGAAGTCTTATCTTCTCCGACCCCTCCAAGTACTAAATGTGTTTTTTTTTTGTTCTTCAAGGGGAAGAGATTCATTGCAAGTCTGTTGCAGGCGCTTGGGATGCCGAGTCGCCAGTGCTGGCAATGGGCGACCGCGTGCCTTCCCAAATGCCGCTCGTGCTCGGGGGGGGGGGGGGGGGCGGGGTTTGGGGCTCGCGAGCAGCGAGCAGGGGGTGCCGCTGAACCCCACAACTTGTTACCGGTGTTGGTGGATTGGTGGTTTGGGGGTTTGAACCCCTTGTGTTTGTGGAGGGTAGATGAGAAACCCACCAAAGCACCAAGCTGCAAACCACCAATTGGAGGGAAGCGAAGTTTGAGACAGCAGCCATGAGGTTTGAGCCCATCCTTTGGGCTGGCCCTGGGTGCAAGTTCGGGGGCCTTGAACTTGTTTCTAGGCAAACTTCGTCCCGTGAACTTGTTTTCTAGACAGGGCAGTGGCCCACGGCACGGCCCACAGTTTTTACTGAAGCACGTGGGTTTGTCTTTTTTGGGGAGGGTACCTTTTCTTTGAGGGGTTTGGGTTGCTTGCAGGCAACCCAACAAGGAAAGCCTCCTTTGTGGGGGGTGAGGGGGGGGATCCCCTAAGAGAGTACACGCGACGGACGTAGAACACAAGGAACATTTTTTCCACCAGTTCATGACTCCGGTGTCTCGCAGGTTGGGAGTTGGTACTGCGTCCTGAACAGAATGATGGCACAATCGCGAAATATCTGCGTGTTAAAAAAGTGATGTCAGGAAAGACTGCTCAGAAAATTGAATATCGAGAATAGTCTCAATCGCAAAAAAGAAGGTGTTTTGGGATATTATAGCACACTGCACGGGTACAACAAGGAAGGTCTCAACACAGCAAAGAATGTTTGTTTGTTTTTGTTTGTTTTTAATCGTGGCTGGCATTCACTTTGCCCCTGGTCAAGCAAGTCCCTCCTTTTTAATTAAAGCCCGAAAAGTTATTGTTTCTGGCCAGCCAACAAAGCAGCTCAGCTCACGCACTTCACTAGGCTACGGTTGGACATGCTTGGCGCTTTTGCTTTGCGTGAGTTCCATTCAAAAATCCAGCGCTTCAGGCGAGAGCTCTTTGAGGACCGGGGTGTCAGGGTGTCAGGGCGTTGGGAAATATATGCTCGGACATAGTCTGCCGATTTTATAGCGAACTTACCTGGGGCATAACGAGCTCACCGCGATACAGGGCCTTTACTTTGGGATCCCTTAAGTCAGCTGTTGGAATTATAGCAAAAGTTGCAGAATCATTGGAATCTGGTCGGGTGGGATCTTGAACCTTCAACGTTTTGGGAAAATGTGTGCGCTTCCACACTAAGCAAAATGTTAACATTATGGGGTCACTCCTTGGTTTCACCATTCGATGGTTTTTGAACATCAGCCACGAAGATACAACTCAATTGCCCAATGCCGACCTGTTTTGGCCCATCTTTGGTGGCCCCAACAAGTTAACATTTTTAGTGTTTATCCGCTATTGTGGCATTTGGTTTTCGCAATTCAGGATCTTGTGACTGTGTAGGGGTCCTCGGTTGTGGCAATGCTGCTTACCGAAATTCGGGGTCCTCAATTCCGCTTAACCTTTGATTTTCATGTTTATCCCCCTAATGTGGCATTGCAAAGGGGGCGGTTTTTCGAGCGTCCACTGTACATAGGGGGGGTGTATTATGACTGGTTCCACTGTTCAGGGGGGCCGTGCAAAGAGGTCCAGCCATCCCCTTAGCTTTTTGGCCTAGTGTTTAGTGGTTGGACTTCCGAATTTAACCTGCGGACAGTCACAGGTTACACCTGCTTTTTGACCTTGCACCCACTAAAGTTCTGAACTTTTTGCGGACCGGACAGTTCGGCCTGAGTCGAGTCTCATCCGCAGGACCGCCTGGGCTCCTATGGGCTGACACTGCATGAGCTCGCGGTGCTGGCTGCCACGCAGCTGGGCCGAAAAGTCTGTGCCGCTGTTTATGTTCCCCTGGTATTTTACAGGGCTCCTTAAAAGATCTCCATTTGGCAACTTGAAACATGGCTCTTTCCACCAAAATAAAGGGAAGCCACCATTTACAAGTTGCAATGTTCAGGTGTATAATGCATCCGGATCCCTGAATACTTGTGGCCAATTCTTCCTTGTTTTGATTCATTGGGCCCTTGAGGATCCCAGAAATGGTCTTTGATACTTCTAGGTCCCCCAGCTAGGTGCCCTTTCTCACCGTTTCTTTTTTGGGGGAGGGTTCCCCTACGAAAATCGACTGCAGAAAAAAGGGTACCCTTATTCTAACCTCTCTACTGGAGGACCTAGACTTGGTTGACGCCTTTAGTTCGAAACCGAAAAGCTGGGTGCATTTAAAAACATTTGTGTCGGAACCCCCATCCACAAATGGTTAGGTTTGTTGGTTAGTCCAGTCAGTGTTCGTCGCATATGTTATGTCTTCCTGTTTTTCTTCGGGAATCTGGACAACGGTTAGGATGCGCTTTTGTGGGTATCACATGTTCTTCCCCCTGCTGGTCCTGTTTTAAATATTCTTTTGGTACTCATTGTTTCTATATCTACAGTGGTGGATCCACAAAAGTCACATCCAAACCGTTTTTCGGATCCCCTAGGACAGTATTACTTCGATGCTTCACTTGGGGGGTCCAACTCTGCTGCTCCACTTCCATTTGAAGTTTTGTTTTTCCCTTCTCTTCCCCTGTTGGTTTTAAAGGGAGCCTACCACTACTGGACATATGTTCTCATTTTGACCGGAAGAAAGGGAAATAGGCCAGGTTTTGTTTCAGCTTTGGAGCAGGAGTAGAGAGTTGGAGATGTCGCCCTTGCTAAGGCTTTGACTTTTCTCCACTGCGCGCGTTCTTTTTAGGCCGTGCTTTTCGGATTTCAGTGGGAAGCCCAAAGGCAACCAACCTTGTTTGTTTGGGGGGAGGGTTGGGGGTGGTACTTTGAGGGGTGCCAACTTTCTTTCTTTTTTTTGGGGGGGGAGGGGGGGTGCCAACCTTTGTTTATTTTCTCATTGTTTTTTTTTTTTTGGGGGGGGGGGGGTGGTACTTTTAGGGGCGCCAACCTCTTTTTGTTTCTTCTTTTTTCTTGTTTTCTTTTGTTTCTTTCTTTTTGTTTGGTGTGTGTGTGTTGTCTTTTTCCCTTTTTCTCTTTTTTGGGGGTGGGGTGGGTGGGGTGTTTAGTAATTACTTTGACGCACTCGACGCGGGCCGAAAGAAACGGGTCAGGCCGAGGTTTTGCCGAGTTGGGGAAATTGCGAACTCGCGAGTTTCTTCGTGCGAGCTGGCTTGGCGCGAACGACAAGTTCGACTGAAGCCTAAAATGCAATGCCGAATGCATGAACACATGTCGCAATATAGATATTTATATATGTATATATATATGCACATATTGTTATCAGTATTGTGTTTATCATTTATTTTGTTTAATGTTTTTTTTTTTTATTATCATTATTACTATTATTATTATTTTCCCGAAAGCATGGCGAAGGGTTCTTCCGCTGGGTTCACTTGAGTTGTTCTCATGAGAGTCATTACAAGGTGTCATTGCAAGGAATCAGCATCATGAAAGTCATTGCAAGCAGTCATTGCAAGGAGTCATTGCAAGGAGTCATTGCAAGGAGTCATTGCAAGGAGTCATTGCAAGGAGTCATTGCAAGGAATCATCATCATGAAAGTCATTGCAAGGAGTCATTGCAAGGAGTCATTGCAAGGAGTCATTGCAAGGAGTCATTGCAAGGAGTCATTGCAAGGAGTCATTGCAAGGAGTCATTGCATTGCAAGGAGTCATTGCAAGGAGTCATTGCAAGGAGTCATTGCAAGGAGTCATTGCAAGGAGTCATTGCAAGGAGTCATTGCAAGGAGTCATTGTCATTGCAAGGAGTCATTGCAAGGAGTCATTGCAAGGAGTCATTGCAAGGAGTCATGGCAAGGATTGCAACTTGCACTTGACTCCTTGCACTTGCAACTTGCACTTGACTTGCACTTCAACTTGCACTTGACTCCATGCACTTGCAACTTGCACTTGCACTTGCAACTTGCACTTGACTCCATGCACTTGGCTCCTTGCACTTGGCTCCTTGCACTTGGCTCCTTGCACTTGTGACTCCTGCACTTGCACTTGCAACCACGCCCAAGTCCGTGCATGACTTGCAATGACTCCTTGAAACAAGCAAGGAGTCAAGTGCAAGTTGCAAGTGCAAGGAGTCAAGTGCAATTGACTTGCGAGGAGTTAAAATCTCTTCTTAGGGCGGCGGGGTAGTGCCGACGACACTACACGAAAATCGACCCTCTGCGAGGATCGGCGTGGTCGAGGTGCAAAAACCCATGGTTTTTTGCAATTTCTAAAGTTCCCGTGCGACCCTCTGCGGGGATCGGCGTGGTCGAGGTGCAAAAACCCATGGTTTTTTGCGATTTTTAACATGCTCGCGCGACCCTCTGCGGGGATCGGCGTGGTCGAGGTGCAAAAACTCGAGGTTTTTTGCGATTTTTAACATGCTCGCGCGACCCTCTGCGGGGATCGGCGTGGTCGAGGTGCAAAAACCCATGGTTTTTTGCGATGTTTAACCTGCTCGCGCGACCCTCTGCGGGAATCGGCGTGGTCGAGGTGCAAAAACCCATGGTTTTTTGCGATGTTTAACCTGCTCGCGCGACCCTCGTGCAAAAACTCAAGGTTTTTTGCGACTTTTGTTGTTCGAACTGGTCCTCGGGAGTTGTCTCGTGGTTCGCGCGCCTGCTTCTGGAACCGGCGGGTCGCGGGTTCGATTCCTCCCTGGTCCGCGGGCGGGCGTCGCAAGATGCAACTTGCATTTTAAAGCAACTTACGCAGAGCAACTTGCGTATATAATAAGCATAACCTATACATCAACTTGCACGATCAGTTTGCGTATATATCTGTTTAGAGCAACGGTGTATATACCTATATATAACTTATATATACCTGTAATAAGCATAAACTTAATAAGCATCTTTGTTTGCGCTGTTCAGCATTTGTTTACGAATGCTTGTAGGAAAGAACCATCCCAGTAAGCTGCTAATGGTTCGCCATGACAGGTCGCATGAGCTTGAACCACACTTGCAGGGCGGCTCATCAGTCACATGCCAGACAACTATATATATGAGAGATACCTATATGTATCATGCCCTGGTATGAATCCCTTGTAGCATGGCATGGAAACCAGGCACCAGGCAATGGTCCAAACATGGTGCAACATGGACATGGGTTCATACACAAACCAAAGGGGGTCAGGGGGCTGGGCGGTTTGCCTCACCTCCCTGTAGCGTTCGATGGTTTTGCTACCTTTTTGCAATGATCCACGGAGGTGCTTGCATCTTTGTTGCCAAACTCGCCTTTGCCAAGTTGTCGCATGGGCCGGCAACACTGCATCGTTTGCAGGCTTCCAAGAACATGACACTGGTGTGACGGGAGGAAACGCTGGGTTCGGACGCGTTGTTGGCTCCACGGGGAAATATATGTCGGGCCAAAGGCAGGACCTCATCTGGACTCCAGAGCTTGGTTCTGGTTTATGATGACCCCCTCTGATCACAAATTGGAGGCTGCTCACGGCAAATCGCCCACAGAAAGATGCAGCATGTGTGTATTATCATGTGTTTGGGGCGGCTGACGGCAAAAATGCAAGCTAAACCACGGGGTGGCAAAATTGTAACGACAATTTTGAGTTTGATGGTGATTGTCTTCCATTTGCTTCAGCCCCCTGGAAAAATAAGTATATTTCCATTGGTGATAACTTCCCTCTAAAAGCCAACAGGCGAAGATCAAAGATATTAATTTCAGCAAATGGATGTTGTGAGTCATGTGGCATGCTTTTCGGATTTCAATCGGAAACCTAAAGGAAACCAACCATTTCCGGGGGGGGGGGGGGGGGTGGTACTTTGAGTGGCAGCCGAGGATGGAGAAGATGTTCGAGAAGGACGTGGACGAGCGCCTGAAGATCGTCTTCCGGGCCATGAAGGTGAACCCCGAGGCAGGCGTTAAGCGAGCGGCGAGCGGCGGGCGCATCGTCTGAAGCTGAGACTTGACGTACTGGGGATGGATGAAATCCATTCCGCACCTATCAAACCACGGGGAACCATAACATCGGTTGTTGTTGGGAAACATTTTTCCAATTTTTGCAAATTGTGGCTTAGTGGTTGAAATCCAAATCCACTTAACTGCTAGAATTTGAATATTTGTGCTCCCCTTTCAGCGTCGTGGCCCCAAAAGGTTGGGCAACTGAGATCTTGCTGGTTCGATCGGCAGGGAATGAGGGATTGCAATGACCTCGAACAAAAAGCATCCGTGATGTGGTGTCCTTTAAGGGAGAATGACCTCGGGGAACAAAACACATCCCTGGCGTGGTTTCCTTGAAGGGAAACCCCAAAAAAGATTCATGTTCAAAGCTCGGAATGGTCATTCCCTTGTGAGCACGCAAGAGTTTGGGACATGGTTGACATGCTGCGGATGGTTGCAAAACCCAGAAATTTCTCAAAGTAAATGCCAACAAACGGCTGCAACCATGGTTTCGAAGTGGTGGGAACGGATTTAGTCCATCCACAGTATTGGGAGGTTGAGCCTGGATGCAAGTAGTGCGAGGAGCTAACAAAGTGCAAACAGTTTTCTCATGTGACCGTGACTCAATGAGGTTTTGCAGCCCCCTGCAACACCATTCAAATTGTTCAGGCCCTGTAGATGCTTGCTCCTTCATTGTTTCCGGTTGGCTCATCTTACGATTGAGCATCAGCAGTTCGCTTCGACCTCAAGAGGTTCCATTTTCCCGCGTACGGAGGCTAGATAAATGGAATTGGGGGACCCTGCCCCTCTCTCCCCAAAAAAATAGTAGAAATGATGAGTATAAGTGGCGGGCTGATTGGAAGGGGAATCTGGAGAGGTCCCCCGACCTCAGCACATGATCAGGTAACCCTTGGTCGCTTTGGATTGGTGGGAACGGGGGGTAACCCCGGGTTCTTGAGGGACGAGAAGCCTCCCCCTAACCACCAGTCCACCAATCCAAAACCACGAATTAGAGGGAAGCTTATCCATCGCTGGCCTTTTAGGTCAGCTAAGTTGAAGCCAGATAGCACTCGGAATAAGTTTGGTGTTGCTCATTTACCAGCGCCGGCCGCTTGCCGAAATAAAACGGGACACAAGGGTCATGGCACTCTTATTCCTTTCGTTGGCTGGGCTTCCCACCTACAACTGGTCACCACCAAGCATCATATTCCAGCTGTCGGATCGTTTGCAGGGTTCATGGCTCGGCTCGCTTCCGCCAGGACAAGGTGTCTCACCCCCAGGCGCGGGCGGTGGGTTTCCGCACTTGTTGACCACCGCATTTCCGGCGGTGCGCTGCGCGTGTCAGGGAAACCCTAGTTGGTTTGGATTTGGATTTGAAGCATTTCCTGGTTCTTGTAGAGGGCAACTCACGGAAACCACCCCTTTGAACACCTCCAAACCACGGATTCGGCTCCGAACCACCTGACCTTGAGGGGAGCCGATGTAATGTGGCTCGGCATTGGCCAGCGAGTTCCCCTAAGGGGTTACAGCTTTCACAGGTATCGAATCAAGGAAGGTGTGAGATGCAGTCCGTGGGAGCTGGGGTGCTGCTTTAAATCCACGGATTCTGGAGTCCTTATGTGGCTTACTTTGTTGACTCACTCGCTGAGTTCCTGGGACTTCAGTCAGTTTTTGGGGTTCGGGCCAGCTTAGTGCCAAATAAATAAATCAATCAATGAATAAATAAATTACTCTGCATATATATATATATATATATATATATCTGTGTATATGTATACATGTATGTATATTTAACAAAGTACATGTTGTTTGTTGTGTTTGTTTGTGTGTGGGGGGGGGGGAGGGAGTTTTTTCAGGCACTTGTGGCGAATTTTCAGCTTGGGCTTGGGAACATGTTGCCCGTTTGCGGTTGGGCCACTTGGCGGCGCCGCACGAACCTCCCTCGCACACGTTGACCCAAAAGCGGGTTATCCAAATGGGTGCCCCCGCAAAGCAAAGATGTGGTGGTCCGTTTGGTCCCCCCCTTTAAACCAACCCCCCCCCCCAAAAAAAAAAACAAAATGAAGAAGCTATCCTCAGAAAAAACAAAAACACAAAACCACTCCTTCCCTTGTTCAGGCGCCTTTGCTCGAGTCTCGGGGCTGGTCCGAACCTGCCATATCTCGTCACCGACGGAAGGTTGTCCAAGCGGAGTCGGGCCGTTTCAACGCTTCATGAACTCACCCGAGTCCTTGGTCCAGATTAGTCACCCCAAAGGCTGAACCGTTTGTTTCTGGGTCGCAAAGGGGCAACTGAGTGAAGCCGCGCAAGACGTGCGACAGGCGGAAAGCCTGCTTTGGACCTACGCCCCTCGGCTAGAAAACTTAAATAGCTGCGCGGTGGAGCTTGTTCGCGCAGGGGGGGCATTTATTTCCGTTTGCTTAAGAATATATCATGATCCCTTTTGGTTTTAAAAGGAATCGGTCACCACTGTGTTTTTTTTTGCCAGGGGTCTTAAGCAAACGGAAGCTAGCCGTGCAACGGTGTGGGTTACGACCGCAGATCATTTGGTCGCAATTGCTCATCCGCAAGAGACATAAGATACATGCCAGACATGTTGAACATGTAACGCAGGCGGTCTTCGGAGCTCGCCAAGTAAAAAACCGGAGACCAAGAACGGGTCCCGAACAGGCGATTCCTCTGAAAGGGATTGGTTTTGCGGGGTTCCACCTTTTAGCCTGGGGAGGATGTTTCAGGAGAACCAACAGCCGTGACTGGGGATGGGGTGGGGGGCGGGTTTTGCGATTCAGGCGCAAGCGGCTTTGGACTGGTTCGCGACAGGCCTCCCACGTTTGATGCAGAGCCAGCGTGTTCAAGGTGGCTTTCCCTGCCCTCCCTTCCCCCCTCCCTTCCCACTGGACACCAGAACAAGTTAACAAGTTGCTTAGTTTGGAGTGTGGGTTGGAAGTGACTCTTCATTGGCAAGCTTGAGTCGGTGGGCTCTTTTCATTCGCAAGCTTGAACAAATTCTGCTTGAGCCAACTTGAGGCTGTTTGGAATGAACCGGGCGGGATCCCCGTCACTCTCATAGATCACTGCTAGGTCCCCCAGCGATTGGTGCAACCTTTCTCACCCTTTCTTTTTTGGTGGAGGGCTCCCCTACTAAAATAGACTACAGGAAAAACAGGGTACCCTATTCTACCTCTCTACTGGAGGACCTAGACTAAGTGTTCTTTTCACATCCCACTGGTTTAAAGGGAAATCAAAAGGAAGCCTCCCCATTTTGCAGGGTGCCCATTCTATTGACTTAGGCCCTTATTTTGGGCCTAGCTGGCCTGTACAGTTGGGCGACCGTCAAGAGGCGCTAAGTGCTCATCCACTTTCGACCCATTCACCGACTTACTTGATTCACCCATTTACTTGTTGACTGCTAAGACCAGTTTCCCACTTTGTTGACCATTATTTTTGTTTTTGGGGGCATGTAGTTTTATCATAGCATGTTTCCATGCCACGGCCAATGCGCCGTTTGGCTCAAGCTTTTCACCTGGCATTCATTGCTCGCCATTTCGTCGGGAAAAGATCACGGCGCACCTTTACACCGGCCTCGTGTTTACGCGGCCGTTGTGCCTGGGGCGGTGTTCTTTGTCCTGGAGGTGGGTCGGGCTATTGTTTGAGGTGCGCTGCTATTGCTTGCTTTGCTCGCTTGGTGCTGCTTGCTGCTGGTTTGCCTGCCTGCTCTGCGCTGTGCTGCGCTTCTGCTTGGTTTCTTCTTGTTACAACGAGGCACCCCTTTTGGTTCGTGTTAGTGCCGGCCGAGGGCAACCGCTTTGCCCTTGGGACCGGGGGGATAAGGTGGTCTCTTCTTGTTGGTGGGTTAGGGCCTGTTTTATCCATCCCGAAACTCTGTTTCAAACCCTTTCGCAGGTTATCAGCCGTAGGATTCGTCCTCGGTTGGCACCGCGAACCCCTTTCTAACAACCCTGCAGGCATCGTAGGGTAGTGTAAATAGTATGGCGGGAATCACTGAGGATGGACCTCATGTGGTGACCGATGAATGGGTTCTCGGCCAGGCCGGAATCTTGGACGTTGTGAATGACGACCAAGTGCCCGGACAGCCGATGTTTTCCGGTCCTGACTTTTTGTCGGACCACACTTTTTCAGAAGCAATGCCTTCAGGAAGGTCCAGTGCTACTCGCACTGATGACCTATCGTCTAATGCCTCAAGAGCTAATCGCTCTCAGGGTCATGGGGCTAATCGTCCTGACCATGATGATTCCGTCTCAGGACGTGATGATGACGAGCCCGGTATTGCACCTGGAGCTCAATCCTCATCTTTCCCGGAGCTGATGAATATTGGTCAGTCCGAGTTTCGTGACTCTCGAAGTAGCAGTAGACCTGTGCCAACCAGTAGTATAGTTTTTCAAGCGCTCGGTAATCCCGAACCTGGTACATCCAGTGGAGTTGCATTTGACGTTCATCTGCCGACCGAATCCGGTGGGCTCGATTGGAGAGCCTCATGGCCCAACGACGGAAACATTTTTGGTATGGATTTTGCCGCATGGATGCCAGGGCCACCCGCCCCGTCATCTTTCCCGCAATTCCAAAGCCCAAAACGGGCTGCTGGAAGCGATGAATTCATGCTACCTTTGTCGATTGAGAATCTCAATCCTGACGTGGCCAGCCGTAACGTCAGGCCAAGGCCGTCGGTAAACCCGACCATGAGGAACATGTCCCCTCCCCCAGGACTTTCAGGATTTGAGAGCCCTAGGGAGCGTAATATCGTAGATAGATTGGATTTGCATCCCAGTCCAACCCCAAGCAAACGATCAAGGTCAAATTCGACTGGATCGCATAGGGCAAGGGGGATGGATCGGGAAACTGCCCATAGGGTTAACCCCAATACGCGGGACTCAGGACGCGGTCGATCAGGTGACCCAGCGTCGATCGTTGGTAGAGATCCGCTAAACGCGGACACGTTGATTAACGTGCTTGATGGGATCGAAGCATTCCAGGAGGAATTCAATAGGTCGAGTGGCCCGAATGTGCAGCCTTTTCGCCCTACGCCCAATGCGGCTTCCTTTCTCGCCATTGACAACACAGACGGAGCTGATGTTCCGATTGAGTCTGAATCCATGATGGCATCAAGTTCCAATCACAACAACACCGTCAGCAGCGCTACCGATGTTGAATCAATGTCTGAGTCTAGAGCGTCCAATGCGACTGATTTGCATGACGTTGTCATTGCTGATATGAAGCCTGAAGTTCCTATGCGGACTGATAGGCCGGTAGTTCCCAAATTGTTTGTGACAAAGGGTCTAGGCATGCCACAGCCATCAGCTGTTCGTGATGCCAGAAGATCTGCACCGTATCAGAGTCAGTCTCCGAATCGGAGCGAATTCCCACGGCCATCAACGGCGGTACAAGATGATTTCAGGACACCTCCGAGATCTAATCCGATCATGGTTGATTTGTCCACTCCTCGAGATCGCGGATCAGGATTTGGTCCTGCGAGTGAGGAGCAACCCAACGAGGTTGCTGATCTTGTAACAGCCCTTGAAAGAGGGAGAGTGGACTCTTCGGTAAGTGCGATCATTCATCGCCTGGTTGCTAAGGTCGAAGACCTTGGGCGTAGGAATGATAGAAGTGATCAATGCATCAAGCAGCTCTCCACTGAGGTTAACTCGTGGAGGGCCAAATACGACCAATGCGTCCATGTGAGTAGCACGTGTACGCAGGCTGCGAACGCGGCCATGCAGCTGTCACAAGGGACTAAGGACATCGTGACCGAGCTTGGCCAACGCGTCAAGATCGTTTCCAATCGCATGATAAGCATAGGCGATGCCCTAAATGAGCGAGCCAGCTATGATGATGTTGCTCGCTCCATCACCCAAGTTCAAACTGTTTTTGAATCTCTTTCTGATCGAGTAACCGGGCTTATAGCTCGTGTTGATATGATCGAGAGATCTCTAGTGGAGAGCCAATCCAACCATCCTGCTATTGGTGGAGTGAACCTCAAAATCGAGGACCTGTCCACTAGGGTATGTCAGATTGATAGGATGATGCAAGATGTCGAACAACGCTGGACCAACAATAGGGACGGCATAAAGTGGGTTAAAGACCAACTTTATGAGACACAAGCCAACCTTGAGATGAAGTCAAGGGACTGCAAATCCTACACGGACAAGCAGAATACTCATAACATGGCCGTTTCGACTACGCTCAACAGTAAGCTCGAGCAAATGCTCGAGGTGCTGGGTAATACGGCCCAGAGAATTAACTCCCTCGAGTCAAGGCACTCGAACCAGGCCTCAAGTAGTGGATTGAACGATCACACAGGAGGAAGGCGAGCCGCGTCCCGTACTCCGGATAAGCGGCCACCTCCACCTGGCCCTCCTGATGGTGATCCTCCACCACCTCCTCCTCCAGATTGGCAAAGCCCAGGAGGAGGGGGGAAGAAGAGTGCTGCCGGTGGGAACCCTGGCAGCCCTGGTAAACCCAGGTGTAAATATGTAGGTGATGGGTATAATCATCTCGTGGCTGAGTTTCACTGCAAGGGATGCAGAGGTGATATTTGTGAGTATTGTTTCTCATTTAAAGAGAACCTGTGTGAAGAATGTTCCCGTAACGGACCCCGATGCGGAGTCTGTAGGGAGAGCTCGTTCCTGACCAAGGGAATTGAGTGTCAATTTTGTAAGACCTACTACTGCACCAGACATTCTGCTGGGCAGGATGACTACAGGAGATTTGGATTTGTCCAGGGTCCCTGTTGTCTTGCGTGCCTTAGGGACGAAACTAGGAGAAGAAGGGATCCCGATGGTAACCGTGTCAGGAATAGATCGCCTGGAGGCGTACCTGAGACGAACCCGACGCGGTCGTTCTCGCCGCCTCTGCGGCCACCCGTTGACAGATTCCGTGACACCCCAACTGGGGGTCAACCCAACGCGGCTGACCTTCAGAGTCCTCCGAAGGCTACGCAACCCGTGCCCCTGGATAAACGTGAAACCGGATATTATCCAGGATTTGATCCCAACGGTACAAGGCCGAAGGATCCTTCAGGCCTTGAGCCGCCGACCATGCGTGGCCCCGATCCTCCTGACAAGAACTGTCGGATGTGTGATCGGGATATTCCTGACCCCAGCAAAATTGGGGAATGTAAGATATGCATGAAAAGGGCATGTGAGATTTGCATTCCGAAGGCTACTCGCCTTTGTCCTGTATGTGCACTGTCAATCAGTAGTTCTCAGGTTCCACAGCATCTTTTCGGAACTGGTGGCGGCGGATACAGTAGCCACCATGATCCGAACTGTACAGCTGCGACTAAGTGCATTTCCATAGACCTCCCGCCAGAGCCCGACGCGGCTGGGCTGAGGGTATGGATAGCCAATATGAAGGAAGCTGTTAGCAATGCCTACAGCTATGATGGACTTTACGTCATCAATTGGCTAACTGAAGTCGAGAAGGCAAAGACCTTTGATGAACTGGATGGGGAATGTAAATACCACATCCTTGAAGCCAGGTTCAATGCAGCTATTCGGAAGTGCATCAAGACTGTTGCAATTATCGATAAGATGAATCGTCTCACCGAAGCCGCTCAACGCTCCAACAACCGCATCAAGAGTAGGCAGATCCTGTGGCTCTTATACGACCACTTAAGGACTGCAAATATCGGAGAGCAATCATTTAGGATAATCGAGCTCTCGAACTTGCGATGCAGTGTGTCATCTTTCTATACTGAAGAGGAGCGACTTGAAAGGTTCATCGCAAAGTGGGATCACATCCTTGCGGGTCTCGATGAACCGCTGACCGAACAGGTGAAGCGGTCGCTATTCAGTGAGAAGGTTAGACACCTCAACTGTTTGGCTCATGATATCAGGGAATGGGATAGGAACATATCCAACCCTGATGTTTGTAGCTATGAATGGCTTCGTGCTCGTTGCAAGAACGAAATTGACCGCTGGAGGGTTCGTAAGAATCAGGTCAATATGCACAAAGACTTTTACGAACGATCTCAGTCCAGGGAGAGAGCCCAGAAACCTGGCGCTCCTGGTCCTCCCGTTAGGAGACGATCTCCGTTTGGAGACTCCCATAGGCCTAATCGGCCTCCTAGTGATCCAAGGAAGAGGACCGGTAATACCCCTAGTCCTCATCGAAGGGACAGGTACTCTCCCAGGAATCGGGAGCAGGACAAGCGGCGTACGCCTAGCCCTAGGGGCGAGCCCCCAAGGAGGCCCAGATCTACGTCGCCCGGCGCTCCTGCGATTGATGCGTGTAGGGACTTCGCGCGTGGATACTGTTCGCGCGGGCAAGAGTGCAAATTCGCACACACAAGAACTGGGAGTTCCGATGCTAAACGCAAGGAGCGTCCTCCCCTGATTCCAGGGTATTGCGCCCAATGGGTTGCCTATGGAAAGTGCATGAGGGATAAGTGTGATTACAAGCATGCAAAGCCACCTGAGCATTTGCTGAAAGAAGCGAAGCAACACACTGCGGCCCCAGCGACCGAGTCTGCCGATGCGCAACCCGAGTCTGCTGAACCCACTACCACTGCTGACGACAGGACATATAGTCCTGCCCCTGATTTGTCAGCGGGTTTTTGAGAGGGGCGGGCCGTCACCCTCAGGCTATAGGGCTTGTTGCCTGCCCTGCTCATCCCATAGCCAAGGCATATGAAGAGTACAGAGCTCGGTTTCAACGCCCTGAAGGGACAATGGAGTGGTCAGTGACCACTATTGGCGCTCGTACACTGCAAGGTACGTGTCCGGGCGGCCCGAATATCAGAGCTGTAATTCGCAGACGAACAATTCGTCTCTCAGACAACGCTCTGATTGATGATGTCGATTTGAGTGTACCAACTCGTAAATCCGTTTTATTCAGACGGATTCCTGGGCCAATTGACATTAGGACGGATTTCTATTACCTGCCCGGTAAGTGCGGCCAGTATAACTCTGAGCTCGCGAAGGCGGTGAGGATTAAGCTCACTGCTCGCAGGCTGAGTTTCAATGACAATGCTGAAATTCAGCAAGTTGAGAATACAAGGACACGTGACGAGCCAAGGCCGATCATGAATCGGCGGTCGCATTCTCGCCCCATTCACCCGGATAGGTTGCGTCAACCTCCCGAGGTGATTGCGATGTCCGAGGAAAATGCTAGAATCCTAGCTGCCACTACTAGACAGATCGTACAGTTGCAATTAGGTGAGTACGTGCCTGATAATAGGTGGGCTCGTCGCCCTCGAATGATCAGGGAGAATGTTCCTGATCAGATGCCTGCTATGCCTGGCCCACAAATCGAAATCCGTTGGCTTGCTGACACTGGGTGTCCTTTCGACTTGGTTGGGATGCATGACATTCCCGCGCAAGATCATCGCCACATCAAGAATGGGCGAACCCAACATTCCTTGCAAACCGCAAATGGTGTTGCTGGGACTCAAGGTAGAGTTGATGCAACTGTTGAGTCACTTGACGAGGATATCGAAGCCTTCGTCATGGGTAATACACCCTCGATTGTATCGATAGGGCGTAGGTGCGTGGATTTTGGATACAGTTTCCGGTGGGATGCTTTTGAGACGCCTGTTCTCATCTGCCCATCCGGGAGAACTGTTAGGCTCGACGTTATAAACAACGTCCCATACCTGCCTAAAGGGCCGGTTATGTTTGGAGCCCCGAACTTAGATGCATGTCCTGCGATACCGGCAATGCCCGGTCCAGTAATTGCCATGAACGATTCACTGTACCCTGCAGCTCCCTCTGAGGCCGACGCGCCTGACGAGGGGGGTGAAGTTGTTGAAATCAAACACCCTGAGGGCTACAGGACTGAAGCCCAGTTACGTGCTGAAGCTAAAACGCTTCAACACATGATGTCACATTTGCCAAAGAATCCTTTTTGCCCACATTGCCAACGCGCAAAGATGGAGAACGTGCGTTTGCACCGCCGGGGCGGTGCCGACGCGCATGAATGCACGAAATTCGGTGATATTGTCACTGTTGACACGATGGTGTTACACGGTTTAAAGGACCGTGGTGTAAATGGTGAAACAGACGCAGTCGTATTTTACGACCTTGCGACCAAGTACATAGATGTACTCCCTGTTTTTAGTCGTTCTGTACCTAATACGGTAGAGGCTTTTCACAAGTTTATGGGTCCCGAACCCAAGATTGGTCTGTTATACTCGGACCAAGCCAGAGAGTTTCTTGCGGCTACTCGCCGAATGGCTTGGGTGCATCACATGTCCACACCCGGAATGCCAAAGACGAATGGCATCATTGAAAACAAAGTGAAGCTAGTTCTGCATGGAGCAAGAGTACTCCTCAGACAAGCCGGCTTATCGCCCAAATGGTGGCCATTTGCCGTTCGCGCATTTTGCGCGGCCAGAAATCTCGAAAATCGAGGTGAAGGAACCGCATGGGGAAAGAGAAACGATGACAGGGATTTTCCCGGTCAACTCATCCCATTCGGATGTCTTGTTGATTTCAAGCCAATCGCGCCAAAACCGCGTAGGCTCGAAAAGGGGGGGCTCAAAAACGCCTCCGAACGGGACGACCATCACAAAGCTGATGAAATTCCTACAAAAGATCACTGGATCTTCGATGAAGAATCTGGCAAACTCGTCAGAGTGCACGTTGAACCAAGGATTAAGCTATTCAAAGCTGACAGCGTTGATGCTCCAATCGAGCATATTCGTCTCACCGCTGACCGTGATACATGGGTTCAGTATGATGAGGAAAATGGAGAAATGATACACTCCGTAGACTGGAGATACGGTCCAGATTCCACCAAGGAGCTAAAAGCCCCGTGGACTGGCGAGACGTATTTCACTGTAAAGCCAAAAGAATTTGACCCTCTTGAGGACTCTGATTACGAGCCCGAAGGAGATGATGAACTAGCTGATGATTCAGGGCCGTCCGATCACGGAGAGGACGAGTACAGTAACGTGCCCGCTATGCCGGCACAGAAGATTGACCCTGCATCTAAAGCGCCCAAATTCGGGCCAGTGTCGAAGCCTGGGATTTTCCTGGGTTATAGATTAGAGCCCGGTGGCCAGTGGAAGGGCGACTACTACGTTGCCGATCTTGAACACTTTAGGAACGGTTTTTCCCGACCCAGTGTTCATCAAGTCAAAAGAATTTGGCGGAACCCCGAAGAGGGGTACGTTTTTCCCATGTTGGCCGCCTATGAGCGTTTGACTAGGGAGGTCCAGCTCCTAGATACTGGAGAGGGAAAGGGTCTTCCCAAAGCGGATGCTCCAATCGAACCGGACAACCAGCTCAATGCCGATGGTCCGGGTTCTGATCATCCTAACGATGACAGTAGTGATCCTGCTGTTGACTCTGAAGCACATGCTGATGTTCCTGAAAGGGACCACTGGGTGCGTGATGAGGAGTCCAAATCATGGCACAGACACCATGTCGATGCTCGACAGGCCTTTTTCGGGGATGATAGATCTTCACTGCCTCCTGGAGGCCCGTCTCAGGCGGATGTGGATGATTTTCGTGTAACTCATCTGAAGTACATTGACTCTACGCAGCAGTGTATCCGCGATGACAGGAGAATCCTGAACCCTGGACATCGAGTCAGAACTCAAAAGTTCTGGACTGTCGTAACCATTCTGTATGATAAAGGGCATGCTCCTTCCAGGGCTCCGAGGGTCACTCTGGCCAAGTTCAAAGATAGGCTAGACAAAGTCAAAGACCTCGATGCAGGTGAGCCTAAAGCCCACACCTTACACGGTGATGAGCTGGATTATGAGCAGAAGGAGAAAAGAAAGGAGAGGTCCTATTCTGGATCTGGTAAACCCAACTCCATTTCTTCTACTGACTGGAAAGGTATGTCCGTCGGTATGCGAAGGATATACATCGAGGCTGAAAGGGAGGAAGCTCTGAGACGAGCGCGTGCTGGCGAAGCCGCACCCTCCAAACCAGCTGGACCCGCTTTGATAAAGCAGAGATTGTTGATAGAATTTGCATGTGAACCTGACTCTAAGCTCTCCGCCACCATGCTGGAACAGGGGGGTGACGCGATCCGCGTACACAAAGAGTCGTTCGACATTTTAAAGAATAAGGATATGACCAGATTAATTGAGATAGTCGACCAGAACCCTGGTTGCGACTTATGGGGCTCGATCCCGTGCGGACCGTGGAGTACTTGGCAATATGTTAATTTGTCTCAGTACGGTCCCGAGTTCGCGGTAGAGCTCAACGAAGCCAGACGAACGTCGATGGTCATGTTTGCTGCTTTCCTTCGTGTCGCCAAACGCGTGCGTTTTAAGGGAGGTAGAATTGCATTCGAGTGGCCGAGGCATTGCCTTGGTTGGAAACAGCCATTTATGAGACGTCTAATTGACAATCCCGACATCAGATGCGTCGATGTTGACGGTTGTGACTTTGGAATGCAAACGTCCGATCCCATCAGGAAGCAGTGGCGGATCGCCACTTCTTGCCCTGAACTAGCCAACGAGCTACGAGGGCGCACGTGTAGCCACGAAATAGGCTACCCCCACGCCAGGATCGAGGGAAGCCTTACGCCCTTGACTGCGCGATATCCCATTGGGATGTGTAAAGCCGTAATTAAAGGTCTTTACGGGCATAAGCCCTATGCGGCTGCCCCTGCTACCTTGAGCGAGGGGGACTACGCTCCTGCTGCGCCTGTTGAGGTAACGGAGGCCGATCCGTGTGCATGGAGGCGAGACAAGGATGCCTTGCTCGTCCACATGTTGAACAGTTATGCAACTCTCCCTACTCGGCAAACGCCTGGCTCTGCGGGCTTAGATTTAAGCTCGTGCGATGAAATCATCGTTCCCGCTAAGGGAAGTGCTCTTGTGCAAACTGGATGCGCCTTTACTTTCCCAAGCGGAGTTTACGGCCGCATCGCACCGAGATCAGGTCTGGCAGTCAAGCACATGCTAGACGTAGGTGCAGGAGTAATTGACCCTGATTTCTCAGGAGAAGTGAGAGTGATGCTTTTTAATCACTCTGACTATGAGTTTCGAGTTCGACCTGGAGACAGGATCGCTCAACTCATACTCGAGAAAGTCATGATTGTTGATGCCAAGATCACCGTCAAACAACCCGACGTAACCGTCAGGGGGGTTAATGGCTTCGGCAGTACCGGCGGGTACCCTGCTGGTCCCGCCATAGGGTTAAATGGAGATCCTGTTCCGCCGATGCCCAGATCGAACAAGGCTTCGGGGCATCAACCCAACCTACAGGGCATACCAACTTTTTACGCCTGTGTAGCAAGGCCTGTGACGAAGAAGGAGCAAGCTGGTAACGACAAGGCGCGTGCAGCTCTCCTCAAGGAGTGGACAAAGCTCCGAAAGTTGGGATGTTGGGATGAGTCGAAAGTTAGAGAGTGGAAGAAAGTTGCTGCCGAAGCGCGAGCGAACGGCAAGACTGTACATGTAGGAAGAATTTTTGACATATGTGTGGAAAAGAATCATGAACTCCCTGAGGATGATCCTAATAGGAAGTACAAAGGGAGAGTAGTGTTTGAGGGATGCTTTGTGAGGGACCAGTCAAATCACTGGGCCATGTTTTCCGAAGCTACCTCATGCCCGGCAACAATGGCCGCAGGCAAGATGTGTGATGCATATGGCATGTTGCCTGGTCACGCACTACAAGTCAGTGATGGCGAATCCGCCTATACCCAAGCTAAGCTGCTGGGTCCCACGACATGGGTGCGTATTCCTAAGGATCAATGGCCGCAAGCATGGGTGCATGGGTTGATGCTGGCTATGACGATCCGGTCTGTCCATTGATCCTTGCCCTATACGGGCATCCTGACGCCGGCACGTTCTGGGAAAAGCATTGCGAAGCAAGGCTTATTGAGGTCGGATTTATCCGTGTCCCGGAATGGCCGAGTGTGTTTTATCACCCTAAGTATAAGCTTTTTCTTGTGGTTTATGTTGATGATTTTAAGATGGGTGGCCCATCCGCTAATCTATCGATCGGATGGGACCTCATTGGTCGGGTAATTACAATGGAACCGCCGGGTACCCTCAAGCGGTATCTGGGCTGCGAGCATGAGTTTGCTGCAGCAGATGTACAGGGTTTCTTCGACCCTCGAACTGCCTGGACTGTGGATCATCCACCATCCAAAGAGATGCCTGACATTCGTTTCGGAGAGAAACGACTTCGAGCTGACGAGGTCAAATTCGACCCGGCTCGGGTGAAGATCATCAAATATAACGAAGCGTGCTTCATGGAAGCATGCGTTGACAGGTACAAGGAGCTATGCCTCCCCAAGTACCCCAGACCTCTGGTGAAGGCTGAGACGCCTTTTCTGGATGAAAGTAAACCGGAATTTGATGAGAATCCCATCAACCCGGAAGTAGATCAGCTGTTTGGGCAGCCATCTCCTTGCCCAACTGACGTGATTGCTGAACAGCCCGGTGTCCTAGGCGACGCGGCAGCTGCAGTTCTCATGAAAATTTTGTATGGTGC
Source organism: Effrenium voratum (assembly GCA_963377175.1). Classification (NCBI taxonomy): domain Eukaryota; class Dinophyceae; order Suessiales; family Symbiodiniaceae; genus Effrenium; species Effrenium voratum. The sequence goes on from CAUJNA010001491.1 coordinate 573,815, forward strand.
TAGGATGGGTCGATACGACCTAATTAGACCTGTACAGGCGTTGGCCAGTCGAATCACTAAGTGGAATCGACTGTGCGACAAGAAGCTTCATAGGATTGTTTCCTATATCAACTCAACGCTAGACCTACACCTATACGGGTGGGTCTGTGATAAGCCTAGTGACATTGAAATCGTCGCTTACTGCGATGCCGATCTCGCTGGAGATCGTACCGATTCCAAGAGTACATCTGGTGTCCTTATTTGCCTAGTCGGCCCAAGGACATATGTTCCCATTACCGCAGTTAGCAAGAAGCAAACTTCGGTATCCAAATCGACTCCCGAAGCGGAGATCGTTGCACTAGATCATGGCGTGGCCAAGGAAGGCATGCCACTTGCACAGCTTTGGCAGTTTGCTATCGGTCAAGGCACCGGTAAGCCTGTCACGGTGAATTGTATGGAAGATAATGAGGCCGCATGCCGCATCATTATCACTGGGAACAACCCAAACATGCGATATATGTCGCGTACTCAGCGAATCGACATTAGTTGGCTCAATGAAGTCTACAATGAACAGATTTTTCGTTTCGTAGCATGTCCATCGCATTACCAAGGCGCGGACATTCTCACCAAAGCGTGCGTAGACAAGGTGACATGGGGTAGGAATTTGCAGACTTTAGGAATGTTTAATCCAGGATTCCTGGAGAAATTCATTAGCCATCCCACCCTCCCTGTCGTAAAGCCTGCTGCTCCTGTTCTCCCCCCAATTAGGGGGGTACGCATGGAAACCGATCAAAATTCTTTTTTCAACAAGTTCATCCAGCTAGCTGAATCCAGCTATATGGTTTTTGACATAGTTGAGGATCGATCGAATGTTTGCGATGCGCGAAACATTTTTGTCGATTCTGAGCTTGGCATAACGCCTGAACCTCAGTTTGGTAGATGGCTTACCTACTTTGTTAGACCGGCCAATCTATGCCCTGTTATCCCTAGACGGGGTACAATTGAAGGCTCCAGACCTAACATATTGTTATGTAGATGTAGCAGTTTGATCGATGCATCCACGCGAGGGAATTGGAGCAAGATCAGGCGCGCACGTGACCAGGTAGAGCAGTGCCAATCATGTCTAAACGACTTAATTGAGCACGCGCTGAACACGGAGTTTTCCGTAGGCATTTTCATACAGCCAAATACCTGGATTGCTAATCGCGATGTTCTTGTCAAGCTTGGCGTAAACCGCTATAGCCGTGTTGTACACTATTGCTCATGTCTTGTAAATAAAGATCATGTGCATGCATTGACATTAATTTGTATTTCACGACATGTGAACTCTTTCCCAGTTTTCAAATGCAACAGGATGTATCGCACTACACGTGTTGATCCTCTTGTGCATGACTTAGTTGTAAAATATGCGACCCGCGCTGCTCTTCAAACAGCCTTGAACTGAGTAGGCTTGATGGACATCATTCACAACAGCATTAGTCATGCTGCAATAACTAACGCAAATTCGCGACATTAGTTCAGGCACATTCGCCTCGATTAGATGGTTTGTGTTTGTGTCATTTTCCGCCCGGGTGGGCATGTCCATAGGGTAGCTTTGCAGTTTCATGTATAGTGATGTAGCAGGGTTGTTGTCAACGCACGACTGTTTATCATAGGCACGACCATATTCGGTCTTATACCAGGGGAAATTGCCCCTTCGTACCCATAGAGATGGCACCCGAGGTTTACACACCTTTGGATGTGGAAGGTTTCCCTGTTCTCGGGGTATCTTCCGTGGTATTCTTTGTTTTAGTGGTACCCTACCGCTTCCCGGGCGCAAACTCGCGCCATGGCAGCGGCTGCATCCGCGGCCGGCGGAATGGCGGGCGCTGCCCCGCGCTCGAGAGGTTCATCTTTGGCGGCGCGGCAGCAGGCGGACTATATGAACCCGAACTGCGCCTGCAACTTGGGTCCGCTTCCAGCGGAAGCGAAGCACGCAGCCAATGCGCTGTCAGATGAGAGGCCTACTCGGCTATCGGAAAATCTTAGAATTTGCTACCCGCACTTGACGGCAAAGTCCGATCAGTACGGTTATCGCACCACTGCTGAGACGCAGTTGGTGCAAGTCACGGACGGTGTCAAGGACCCTCAGGTTGTCGGTGCCTTTTCCGGCATTTTCAACCTACTGGAGGGATTTGACACGGGCATGATTGAGGACAAGTCTTTCGTCCCGGCCATCAAGAAATACCGTCGCCTACGCGTGGCTGGTATTCTCCCGGCCATGCTTCTAGGTGAAGTGGAGCTGAGTGACCAAAGCGTCTACACGGCTGCCATAATCATCTGCGAGGCAATGCCGCGCGAGCCCGAGCTCCACTGCGAGCCAACTCGGAACTCGCTGATCGAAATGACATTGTCTACCGCCGTTTCCCCGTCACTGGTTCCCCGAGGCGGGAACTGGCTGTACGAGATGGCGAAGGTCGACTCACGCTGGCAGACCTTTTTCCAAGCGGCGAATAAAAATGTTATTCGCGCCATGCAGGCGGCCGTTGTAAAGGGTAGGAGAGATATGCCCTCGAATGTACAGCCGGCAGGAGCCGAGGAGGCATTCAAGGCCTGGGCATACCAGCGCCCAACTGCCCTTTGTACCCCACCCAAGGCGGTGGTTGGGTATATGAAGGCAATTCATTGCATCTCGGCCGATGCGCTGACAAAGATGCAAACGGTCAATGCACATGCTTTTGAAGTAGGATCCATGTGCAAGGAGATTGAGGCCTTGTGGTGCTCCTATGATGATTTTGTGGATCACGGAAGAAATAGGGATTCCCCCCACCATATTTCACCTGATTGACTGGAAACGCGCTAAGCCGCTTACCATGCCGAGCAAGGAAATCGGGGATTGGCACGCCGGTGATCCCGTGCTTGAACGCGACGGGTATCTAGTGTTCCCGATGCGGCACTGCACAGAGCTCAATGCAGCCAGCATGCACGAGAGATGGGTTCATGGAACACAATTCTCTTCCCTATGGAACAGATTGGGCCATGGGAATGCCGTTGCATCGCTCGGAGATGCCGACACGCTAACAGGCGTGTGGACATCGACGAAGCCCGTTTGTCTTGAGAGTTATTACTCTTGTCTCAGCCATATTGGCCTGGGCGTAACCGTCCGTCTGGCACTTTTGCTACGCCCTCTCGGTAAGAACGCCCACGAGGCGTACAAGCATACTGAGAAGGGGCCTGCACACCAACGCGTGATAAGGCAATTCCGCGTTCGTGTCGAGGCAATCGCTCTCAAAGAAGAGACGATTGGTGAAGGGACGTCTGCTGTGGCGGGGAACTTGCTGTCGCATAACCCTGCCACGCACCTTTGGAACCCTGTGCTTGAGGTAAACCCTCATTCGGCAGAGGTCGGATGGATACGTCACGGCGCCAACCGCGTAGCGCTGACCATTGGGGCGGAAATTCCCGCCGGGTCGGCACGTGAGGCGTCGGTTCCCCCGGCCAAGCCCGGCGGCGAGGTGGATTTTAAGTTTCCCCAGGAGATCCGCGAAGTCGGCGAGGTACGATGCTGCCCGCTGTTCGAAACCTGGGAGCACTATGTTCCCGCATCGGAAGGAAAGTTCTTTCCATTGGCTGGCGGCCTTCCCTTTTCAGGGGCTGCAAAGCTCATGTACCATGTGCCAGGGCACGCGGTAGCGGCGCTGGCCAACGCAGCCACTCAATGCAGTGAGTTCATGAGCGCGATCAGCGGTAACATCTACCCTGATCGTCAGGACCGCCAACCGTATGAGCTTGTGCGGGAGATGTGGGAATCATGGGCGTTCAGTGTCCGGGCGTACATTATTTCCATGATTTGGCCCGTAACGGCAATGGAATACGCCGGCTGCGAGGGGCCGGACAATTTGGGGTTCGTTCTCACAATGCTGGGATACGTCAACCCCTCCGCTGCGGCTGGCCTATGCGCCGAGCTGCTAAGCGGATGCAAGCCAAACAAGGTCTCTTACATAGGTGTAGAGGGATCTCGTGTTGTGGTGCTGGTTGGACCCTCACACTGGGTTACCGGCAGCGCGGGTCAGTCCATTACTGAAGCAAAGCTTCAGGAGCAGTGGACGACCATCCGGACAAAGCTCCCGGCCAAAACCGGCGAATACGCGCTGGAGGTCGTGGAGATTGAGGAGGAGACCTCAGTAGCTGAGCTCCTCCGTACCGTGGTCAGCCAGAAACTAGCTGACCCGGTACATGCAGGTGCTCCTGCGGGCGCTAAAGATGATATATTCATCATCTTTACCAAATGCCTGTGGCTGACCGAATGGCGCAAGTCCGAAAACACGTATGGTCCCAGCCCCGATGCGGGTAGGATCATCGATGAAACCATCGATGCCATGAAGGCGTTCGCCAATAAGGGCGGCCGGAGCCAGGCACCGACGATAATCTTGTCGGGTCCGGGCATCGTTTGGCATGGGACAGCCATGCAGGAGGTCGCAACCACGTTTTTCATGAAGTGCCGCGACGCTGGTTTCCCAGCCTACCCATCCAACGCGATGTGGTTCGGCTGCTCAAAGAAGAGCCTAAACGGCGGTGTTGTCGGTCTCGAAAGAGGCGGACACCAGTTTATGGGGTCTTGTC
>CAUJNA010001491.1:578495-645995 GCA_963377175.1 Effrenium voratum
TTGTCGATTGAGAATCTCAATCCTGACGTGGCCAGCCGTAACGTCAGGCCAAGGCCGTCGGTAAACCCGACCATGAGGAACATGTCCCCTCCCCCAGACTTTCAGGATTTGAGAGCCCTAGGGAGCGTAATATCGTAGATAGATTGGATTTGCATCCCAGTCCAACCCCAAGCAAACGATCAAGGTCAAATTCGACTGGATCGCATAGGGCTAGGGGGATGGATCGGGAAACTGCCCATAGGGTTAACCCCAATACGCGGGACTCAGGACGCGGTCGATCAGGTGACCCAGCGTCGATCATTGGTAGAGATCCGCTAAACGCGGACACGTCGATTACGTGTTTGATGGGATCGAAGCATTCCAGGAGGAATTCAATAGGTCGAGTGGCCCTAATGTGCAGCCTTTTCGCCCTACGCCCAATGCGGCTTCCTTTCTCGCCATTGACAACACAGACGGAGCTGATGTTCCGATTGAGTCTGAATCCATGATGGCATCAAGTTCCAATCACAACAACACCGTCGGCAGCGCTACCGATGTTGAATCAATGTCTGAGTCTAGAGCGTCCAATGCGACTGATTTGCATGACGTTGTCATTGCTGATATGAAGCCTGAAGTTCCTATGCGGACTGATAGGCCGGTAGTTCCCAAATTGTTTGTGACAAAGGGTCTAGGCATGCCACAGCCATCAGCTGTTCGTGATGCCAGAAGATCTGCACCGTATCAGAGTCAGTCTCCGAATCGGAGCGAGTTCCCACGGCCATCAACGGCAGTACAAGATGATTTCAGGACACCTCCGAGATCTAATCCGATCATGGTTGATTTGTCCACCCCTCGAGATCGCGGATCAGGATTTGGTCCTGCGAGTGAGGAGCAACCCAACGAGGTTGCTGATCTTGTAACAGCCCTTGAAAGAGGGAGAGTGGACCCTTCGGTAAGTGCGATCATTCATCGCCTGGTTGCTAAGGTCGAAGACCTTGGGCGTAGGAATGATAGAAGTGATCAATGCATCAAGCAGCTCTCCACTGAGGTTAGCTCGTGGAGGGCCAAATACGACCAATGCGTCCATATGAGTGGCACGTGTACGCAGGCTGCGAACGCGGCCATGCAGCTATCACAAGGGACTAAGGACATCGTGACCGAGCTTGGCCAACGCGTCAAGATCGTTGCCGATCGCATGATAAGCATAGGCGATGCCCTAAACGAGCGAGCCAGCTACGATGATGTTGCTCGCTCCATCACCCAGGTTCAAACTGTTTTTGAATCTCTTTCTGATCGAGTAACCGGGCTTATAGCTCGTGTTGATATGATCGAGAGATCTCTAGTGGAGAGCCAATCCAACCATCCTGCTATTGGTGGAGTGAACCTCAAAATCGAGGACCTGTCCACTAGGGTATGTCAGATTGATAGGATGATGCAAGATGTCGAACAACGCTGGACCAACAATAGGGACGGCATAAAGTGGGTTAAAGACCAACTTTATGATTGAGATGAAGTCAAGGGACTGCAAATCCTACACGGACAAGCAGAATACTCATAACATGGCTGTTTCGACTACGCTCAACAGTAAGCTCGAGCAAATGCTCGAGGTGCTGGGTAATACGGCCCAGAGAATTAACTCCCTCGAGTCAAGGCACTCGAACCAGGCCTCAAGTAGTGGATTGAACGATCACACAGGAGGAAGGCGAGCCGCGTCCCGTACTCCGGATAAGCGGCCACCTCCACCTGGCCCTCCTGATGGTGATCCTCCACCACCTCCTCCTCCAGATTGGCAAGGCCCAGGAGGAGGGGGGAAGAAGAGTGCTGCCGGTGGGAACCCTGGCAACCCTGGTAAACCCAGATGTAAATATGTAGGTGATGGGTATAATCATCTCGTGGCTGAGTTTCACTGCAAGGGATGCAGAGGTGATATTTGTGAGTATTGTTTCTCATTTAAAGAGAACCTGTGTGAAGAATGTTCCCGTAACGGACCCCGATGTGGTGTCTGTAGGGAGAGCTCGTTCCTGACCAAGGGAATTGAGTGTCAGTTTTGCAAGACATACTACTGCACCAGACATTCTGCTGGGCAGGATGATTACAGGAGATTTGGATTTGTCCAGGGTCCCTGTTGTCTTGCGTGCCTCAGGGATGAGACTAGGAGAAGAAGGGATCCCGATGGTAACCGTGTCAGGAATAGATCGCCTGGAGGCGTACCTGAGACGAACCCGACGCGGTCGTTCTCGCCGCCTCTGCGGCCACCCGTTGACAGATTCCGTGACACCCCAACTGGGGGTCAACCCAACGCGGCTGACCTTCAGAGTCCTCCGAAGGCTACGCAACCCGTGCCCCTGGATAAACGTGAAACCGGATATTATCCAGGATTTGATCCCAACAGTACAAGGCCAAAGGATCCTTCAGGCCTTGAGCCGCCGACCATGCGTGGCCCCGATCCTCCTGACAAGAAATGTCGGATGTGTGATCGGGATATTCCTGATCCCAGTAAAATTGCGGAATGTAAGATATGCATGAAAAGGGCATGTGAGATTTGTATTCCGAAGGCTACACGCCTTTGTCCTGTGTGTGCATTGTCAATCGGTAGTTCTCAGGTTCCACAGCATCTTTTCGGAACTGGTGGCGGCGGATACAGTAGCCACCATGATCCGAACTGTACAGCTGCGACTAAGTGCATTTCCATAGACCTCCCGCCAGAGCCCGACGCGGCTGGGCTGAGGGTATGGATAGCCAATATGAAGGAAGCTGTTAGCAATGCCTACAGCTATGATGGACTTTACGTCATCAATTGGCTAACTGAAGTCGAGAAGGCAAAGACCTTTGATGAACTGGATGGGGAATGTAAATACCACATCCTTGAAGCCAGGTTCAATGCAGCTATTCGGAAGTGCATCAAGACTGTTGCAATTATCGATAAGATGAATCGTCTCACCGAAGCCGCTCAACGCTCCAACAACCGCATCAAGAGTAGGCAGATCCTGTGGCTCTTATACGACCACTTAAGGACTGCAAATATCGGAGAGCAATCATTTAGGATAATCGAGCTCTCGAACTTGCGATGCAGTGTGTCATCTTTCTATACTGAAGAGGAGCGACTTGAAAGGTTCATCGCAAAGTGGGATCACATCCTTGCGGGTCTCGATGAACCGCTGACCGAACAGGTGAAGCGGTCGCTATTCAGTGAGAAGGTTAGACACCTCAACTGTTTGGCTCATGATATCAGGGAATGGGATAGGAACATATCCAACCCTGATGTCTGTAGCTATGAATGGCTTCGTGCTCGTTGCAAGAACGAAATTGACCGCTGGAGGGTTCGTAAGAATCAGGTCAATATGCACAAAGACTTTTACGAACGATCTCAGTCCAGGGAGAGAGCCCAGAAACCTGGCGCTCCTGGTCCTCCCGTTAGGAGACGATCTCCGTTTGGAGACTCCCATAGGCCTAATCGGCCTCCTAGTGATCCAAGGAAGAGGACCGGTAATACCCCTAGTCCTCATCGAAGGGACAGGTACTCTCCCAGGAATCGGGAGCAGGACAAGCGGCGTACGCCTAGCCCTAGGGGCGAGCCCCCAAGGAGGCCCAGATCTACGTCGCCCGGCGCTCCTGCGATTGATGCATGTAGGGACTTCGCGCGTGGATACTGTTCGCGCGGGCAAGAGTGCAAATTCGCACACACAAGAACTGGGAGTTCCGATGCTAAACGCAAGGAGCGTCCTCCCCTGATTCCAGGGTATTGCGCCCAATGGGTTGCCTATGGAAAGTGCATGAGGGATAAGTGTGATTACAAGCATGCAAAGCCACCTGAGCATTTGCTGAAAGAAGCGAAGCAACACACTGCGGCCCCAGCGACCGAGTCTGCCGATGCGCAACCCGAGTCTGCTGAACCTACTACCACTGCTGACGACAGGACATATAGTCCTGCCCCTGATTTGTCAGCGGGTTTTTGAGAGGGGCGGGCCGTCACCCTCAGGCTATTGGGCTTGTTGCCTGCCCTGCTCATCCCATAGCCAAGGCATATGAAGAGTATAGAGCTCGGCTTCAACGCCCTGAAGGGACAATGGAGTGGTCAGTGACCACTATTGGCGCTCGTACACTGCAAGGTACGTGTCCGGGCGGCCCGAATATCAGAGCTGTAATTCGCAGACGAACAATTCGTCTCTCAGACAACGCTCTGATTGATGATGTCGATTTGAGTGTACCAACTCGTAAATCCGTTTTATTCAGACGGATTCCTGGGCCAATTGACATTAGGACGGATTTCTATTACCTGCCCGGTAAGTGCGGCCAGTATAACTCTGAGCTCGCGAAGGCGGTGAGGATTAAGCTCACTGCTCGCAGGCTGAGTTTCAATGACAATGCTGAAATTCAGCAAGTTGAGAATACAAGGACACGTGACGAGCCAAGGCCGATCATGAATCGGCGGTCGCATTCTCGCCCCATTCACCCGGATAGGTTGCGTCAACCTCCCGAGGTGATTGCGATGTCCGAGGAAAATGCTAGAATCCTAGCTGCCACTACTAGACAGATCGTACAGTTGCAATTAGGTGAGTACGTGCCTGATAATAGGTGGGCTCGTCGCCCTCGAATGATCAGGGAGAATGTTCCTGATCAGATGCCTGCTATGCCTGGCCCACAAATCGAAATCCGTTGGCTTGCTGACACTGGGTGTCCTTTCGACTTGGTTGGGATGCATGACATTCCCGCGCAAGATCATCGCCACATCAAGAATGGGCGAACCCAACATTCCTTGCAAACCGCAAATGGTGTTGCTGGGACTCAAGGTAGAGTTGATGCAACTGTTGAGTCACTTGACGAGGATATCGAAGCCTTCGTCATGGGTAATACACCCTCGATTGTATCGATAGGGCGTAGGTGCGTGGATTTTGGATACAGTTTCCGGTGGGATGCTTTTGAGACGCCTGTTCTCATCTGCCCATCCGGGAGAACTGTTAGGCTCGACGTTATAAACAACGTCCCATACCTGCCTAAAGGGCCGGTTATGTTTGGAGCCCCGAACTTAGATGCATGTCCTGCGATACCGGCAATGCCCGGTCCAGTAATTGCCATGAACGATTCACTGTACCCTGCAGCTCCCTCTGAGGCCGACGCGCCTGACGAGGGGGGTGAAGTTGTTGAGATCAAACACCCTGAGGGCTACAGGACTGAAGCCCAGTTACGTGCTGAAGCTAAAACGCTTCAACACATGATGTCACATTTGCCAAAGAATCCTTTTTGCCCACATTGCCAACGCGCAAAGATGGAGAACGTGCGTTTGCACCGCCGGGGCGGTGCCGACGCGCATGAATGCACGAAATTCGGTGATATTGTCACTGTTGACACGATGGTGTTACACGGTTTAAAGGACCGTGGTGTAAATGGTGAAACAGACGCAGTCGTATTTTACGACCTTGCGACCAAGTACATAGATGTACTCCCTGTTTTTAGTCGTTCTGTACCTAATACGGTAGAGGCTTTTCACAAGTTTATGGGTCCCGAACCCAAGATTGGTCTGTTATACTCGGACCAAGCCAGAGAGTTTCTTGCGGCTACTCGCCGAATGGCTTGGGTGCATCACATGTCCACACCCGGTATGCCAAAGACGAATGGCATCATTGAAAACAAAGTGAAGCTAGTTCTGCATGGAGCAAGAGTACTCCTCAGACAAGCCGGCTTATCGCCCAAATGGTGGCCATTTGCCGTTCGAGCATTTTGCGCGGCCAGGAATCTCGAAAATCGAGGTGAAGGAACCGCATGGGGAAAGAGAAACGATGACAGGGATTTTCCCGGTCAACTCATCCCATTCGGATGTCTTGTTGATTTCAAGCCAATCGCGCCAAAACCGCGTAGGCTCGAAAAGGGGGGGCTCAAAAACGCCTCCGAACGGGACGACCATCACAAAGCTGATGAAATTCCTACAAAAGATCACTGGATCTTCGATGAAGAATCTGGCAAACTCGTCAGAGTGCACGTTGAACCAAGGACTAAGCTATTCAAGAGCTGACAGCGTTGATGCTCCAATCGAGCATATTCGTCTCACCGCTGACCGTGATACATGGGTTCAGTATGATGAGGAAAATGGAGAAATGATACACTCCGTAGACTGGAGATACGGTCCAGATTCCACCAAGGAGCTAAAAGCCCCGTGGACTGGCGAGACGTATTTCACTGTAAAGCCAAAAGAATTTGACCCTCTTGAGGACTCTGATTACGAGCCCGAAGGAGATGATGAACTAGCTGATGATTCAGGGCCGTCCGATCACGGAGAGGACGAGTACAGTAACGTGCCCGCTATGCCGGCACAGAAGATTGACCCTGCATCTAAAGCGCCCAAATTCGGGCCAGTGTCGAAGCCTGGGATTTTCCTGGGTTATAGATTAGAGCCCGGTGGCCAGTGGAAGGGCGACTACTACGTTGCCGATCTTGAACACTTTAGGAACGGTTTTTCCCGACCCAGTGTTCATCAAGTCAAAAGAATTTGGCGGAACCCCGAAGAGGGGTACGTTTTTCCCATGTTGGCCGCCTATGAGCGTTTGACTAGGGAGGTCCAGCTCCTAGATACTGGAGAGGGAAAGGGTCTTCCCAAAGCGGATGCTCCAATCGAACCGGACAACCAGCTCAATGCCGATGGTCCGGGTTCTGATCATCCTAACGATGACAGTAGTGATCCTGCTGTTGACTCTGAAGCACATGCTGATGTTCCTGAAAGGGACCACTGGGTGCGTGATGAGGAGTCCAAATCATGGCACAGACACCATGTCGATGCTCGACAGGCCTTTTTCGGGGATGATAGATCTTCACTGCCTCCTGGAGGCCCGTCTCAGGCGGATGTGGATGATTTTCGTGTAACTCATCTGAAGTACATTGACTCTACGCAGCAGTGTATCCGCGATGACAGGAGAATCCTGAACCCTGGACATCGAGTCAGAACTCAAAAGTTCTGGACTGGCGTAACCATTCTGTATGATAAAGGGCATGCTCCTTCCAGGGCTCCGAGGGTCACTCTGGCCAAGTTCAAAGATAGGCTAGACAAAGTCAAAGACCTCGATGCAGGTGAGCCTAAAGCCCACACCTTACACGGTGATGAGCTGGATTATGAGCAGAAGGAGAAAAGAAAGGAGAGGTCCTATTCTGGATCTGGTAAACCCAACTCCATTTCTTCTACTGACTGGAAAGGTATGTCCGTCGGTATGCGAAGGATATACATCGAGGCTGAAAGGGAGGAAGCTCTGAGACGAGCGCGTGCTGGCGAAGCCGCACCCTCCAAACCAGCTGGACCCGCTTTGATAAAGCAGAGATTGTTGATAGAATTTGCATGTGAACCTGACTCTAAGCTCTCCGCCACCATGCTGGAACAGGGGGGTGACGCGATCCGCGTACACAAAGAGTCGTTCGACATTTTAAAGAATAAGGATATGACCAGATTAATTGAGATAGTCGACCAGAACCCTGGTTGCGACTTATGGGGCTCGATCCCGTGCGGACCGTGGAGTACTTGGCAATATGTTAATTTGTCTCAGTACGGTCCCGAGTTCGCGGTAGAGCTCAACGAAGCCAGACGAACGTCGATGGTCATGTTTGCTGCTTTCCTTCGTGTCGCCAAACGCGTGCGTTTTAAGGGAGGTAGAATTGCATTCGAGTGGCCGAGGCATTGCCTTGGTTGGAAACAGCCATTTATGAGACGTCTAATTGACAATCCCGACATCAGATGCGTCGATGTTGACGGTTGTGACTTTGGAATGCAAACGTCCGATCCCATCAGGAAGCAGTGGCGGATCGCCACTTCTTGCCCTGAACTAGCCAACGAGCTACGAGGGCGCACGTGTAGCCACGAAATAGGCTACCCCCACGCCAGGATCGAGGGAAGCCTTACGCCCTTGACTGCGCGATATCCCATTGGGATGTGTAAAGCCGTAATTAAAGGTCTTTACGGGCATAAGCCCTATGCGGCTGCCCCTGCTACCTTGAGCGAGGGGGACTACGCTCCTGCTGCGCCTGTTGAGGTAACGGAGGCCGATCCGTGTGCATGGAGGCGAGACAAGGATGCCTTGCTCGTCCACATGTTGAACAGTTATGCAACTCTCCCTACTCGGCAAACGCCTGGCTCTGCGGGCTTAGATTTAAGCTCGTGCGATGAAATCATCGTTCCCGCTAAGGGAAGTGCTCTTGTGCAAACTGGATGCGCCTTTACTTTCCCAAGCGGAGTTTACGGCCGCATCGCACCGAGATCAGGTCTGGCAGTCAAGCACATGCTAGACGTAGGTGCAGGGGTAATTGACCCTGATTTCTCAGGAGAAGTGAGAGTGATGCTTTTTAATCACTCTGATTATGAGTTTCGAGTTCGACCTGGAGACAGGATCGCTCAACTCATACTCGAGAAAGTCATGATTGTTGATGCCAAGATCACTGTCAAACAACCCGACGTAACCGTCAGGGGGGTTAATGGCTTCGGCAGTACCGGCGGGTACCCTGCTGGTCCCGCCATAGGGTTAAATGGAGATCCTGTTCCGCCGATGCCCAGATCGAACAAGGCTTCGGGGCATCAACCCAACCTACAGGGCATACCAACTTTTTACGCCTGTGTAGCAAGGCCTGTGACGAAGAAGGAGCAAGCTGGTAACGACAAGGCGCGTGCGGCTCTCCTCAAGGAGTGGACAAAGCTCCGAAAGTTGGGATGTTGGGATGAGTCGAAAGTTAGAGAGTGGAAGAAAGTTGCTGCCGAAGCGCGAGCGAACGGCAAGACTGTACATGTAGGAAGAATTTTTGACATATGTGTGGAAAAGAATCATGAACTCCCTGAGGATGATCCTAATAGGAAGTACAAAGGGAGAGTAGTGTTTGAGGGATGCTTTGTGAGGGACCAGTCAAATCACTGGGCCATGTTTTCCGAAGCTACCTCATGCCCGGCAACAATGGCCGCAGGCAAGATGTGTGATGCATATGGCATGTTGCCTGGTCACGCACTACAAGTCAGTGATGGCGAATCCGCCTATACCCAAGCTAAGCTGCTGGGTCCCACGACATGGGTGCGTATTCCTAAGGATCAATGGCCGCAAGCATGGGTTGATGCTGGCTATGACGATCCGGTCTGTCCATTGATCCTTGCCCTATACGGGCATCCTGATGCCGGCACGTTCTGGGAAAAGCATTGCGAAGCAAGGCTTATTGAGGTCGGATTTATCCGTGTCCCGGAATGGCCGAGTGTGTTTTAGCACCCTAAGTATAAGCTTTTTCTTGTGGTTTATGTTGATGATTTCAAGATGGGTGGCCCATCCGCTAACCTATCGATCGGATGGGACCTCATTGGTCGGGTAATTACAATGGAACCGCCGGGTACCCTCAAGCGGTATCTGGGCTGCGAGCATGAGTTTGCTGCAGCAGATGTACAGGGTTTCTTCGACCCTCGTACTGCCTGGACTGTGGATCATCCACCATCCAAAGAGATGCCTGACATTCGTTTCGGAGAGAAACGACTTCGAGCTGACGAGGTCAAATTCGACCCGGCTCGGGTGAAGATTATCAAATATAACGAGGCGTGGTTCATGGAAGCATGCGTTGATAGGTACAAGGAGCTATGCCTCCCCAAGTACCCTAGACCTCTGGTGAAGGCTGAGACGCCTTTTCTGGATGAAAGTAAACCGGAGTTGGATGAGAATCCCATCAACCCGGAAGTAGATCAGCTGTTTGGGCAGCCGTCTCCTTGCCCAACAGACGTGATTGCTGAACAGCCCGGTGTCCTAGGCGACGCTGCAGCTGCAGTTCTCATGAAAATTTTATATGGTGCTAGAATGGGTCGATACGACCTAATTAGACCTGTACAGGCTTTGGCCAGTCGAATCACTAAGTGGAATCGACTGTGCGACAAGAAGCTTCATAGGATTGTTTCCTATATCAACTCAACGCTAGACCTACACCTATACGGGTGGGTCTGTGATAAGCCTAGTGACATTGAAATCGTCGCTTACTGCGATGCCGATTTCGCTGGAGATCGTACCGATTCCAAGAGTACATCTGGTGTCCTTATTTGCCTTGTCGGCCCAAGGACATATGTTCCCATTACCGCAGTTAGCAAGAAGCAAACTTCGGTATCCAAATCGACTCCCGAAGCGGAGATCGTTGCACTAGATCATGGCGTGGCCAAGGAAGGCATGCCACTTGCACAGCTTTGGCAGTTTGCTATCGGTCAAGGCACCGGTAAGCCTGTCACGGTGAATTGTATGGAAGATAATGAGGCCGCATGCCGCATCATTATCACTGGGAACAACCCAAACATGCGATATATGTCGCGTACTCAGCGAATCGACATTAGTTGGCTCAATGAAGTCTACAATGAACAGATTTTTCGTTTCGTAGCATGTCCATCGCATTACCAAGGCGCGGACATTCTCACCAAAGCGTGCGTAGATAAGGTGACATGGGGTAGGAATTTGCAGACTTTAGGAATGTTTAATCCAGGATTCCTGGAGAAATTCATTAGCCATCCCACCCTCCCTGTCGTAAAGCCTGCTGCTCCTGTTCTCCCCCCAATTAGGGGGGTACGCATGGAAACCGATCAAAATTCTTTTTTCAACAAGTTCATCCAGCTAGCTGAATCCAGCTATATGGTTTTTGACATAGTTGAGGATCGATCGAATGTTTGCGATGCGCGAAACATTTTTGTCGATTCTGAGCTTGGCATAACGCCTGAACCTCAGTTTGGTAGATGGCTTACCTACTTTGTTAGACCGGCCAATCTATGCCCTGTTATCCCTAGACGGGGTACAATTGAAGGCTCCAGACCTAACATATTGTTATGTAGATGTAGCAGTTTGATCGATGCATCCACGCGAGGGAATTGGAGCAAGATCAGGCGCGCACGTGACCAGGTAGAGCAGTGCCAATCATGTCTAAACGACTTAATTGAGCACGCGCTGAACACGGAGTTTTCCGTAGGCATTTTCATACAGCCAAATACCTGGATTGCTAATCGCGATGTTCTTGTCAAGCTTGGCGTAAACCGCTATAGCCGTGTTGTACACTATTGCTCATGTCTTGTAAATAAAGATCATGTGCATGCATTGACATTAATTTGTATTTCACGACATGTGAACTCTTTCCCAGTTTTCAAATGCAACAGGATGTATCGCACTACACGTGTTGATCCTCTTGTGCATGACTTAGTTGTGAAATATGCGACCCGCGCTGCTCTTCAAATAGCCTTGAACTGAGTAGGCTTGATGGACATCATTCACAACAGCATTAGTCATGCTGCAATAACTAACGCAAATTCGCGACATTAGTTCAGGCACATTCGCCTCGATTAGATGGTTTGTGTTTGTGTCATTTTCCGCCCGGGTGGGCATGTCCATAGGGTAGCTTTGCAGTTTCATGTATAGTGATGTAGCAGGGTTGTTGTCAACGCACGACTGTTTATCATAGGCACGACCATATTCGGTCTTATACCAGGGGAAATTGCCCCTTCGTACCCATAGAGATGGCACCCAAGGTTTACACACCTTTGGATGTGGAAGGTTTCCCTGTTCTCGGGGTATCTTCCGTGGTATTCTTTGTTTTAGTGGTACCCTACCGCTTCCCGGGCGCAAACTCGCGCCATGGCAGCGGCTGCATCCGCGGCCGGCGGAATGGCGGGCGCTGCCCCGCGCTCGAGAGGTTCATCTTTGGCGGCGCGGCAGCAGGCGGACTATATGAACCCGAACTGCGCCTGCACCTTGGGTCCGCTTCCAGCGGAAGCGAAGCACGCAGCCAATGCGCTGTCAGATGAGAGGCCTACTCGGCTATCGGAAAATCTTAGAATTTGCTACCCGCACTTGACGGCAAAGTCCGATCAGTACGGTTATCGCACCACTGCTGAGACGCAGTTGGTGCAAGTCAAGGACGGTGTCAAGGACCCTCAGGTTGTCGGTGCCTTTTCCGGCATTTTCAACCTACTGGAGGGATTTGACACGGGCATGATTGGGGACAAGTCTTTCGTCCCGGCCATCAAGAAATACCGTCGCCTACGCGTGGCTGGTATTCTCCAGGCCATGCTTCTAGGTGAAGTGGAGCTGAGTGACCAAAGCGTCTACACGGCTGCCATAATCATCTGCGAGGCAATGCCGCGCGAGCCCGAGCTCCACTGCGAGCCAACTCGGAACTCGCTGATCGAAATGACATTGTCTACCGCCGTTTCCCCTTCACTGGTTCCCCGAGGCGGGAACTGGCTGTACGAGATGGCGAAGGTCGACTCACGCTGGCAGACCTTTTTCCAAGCGGCGAATAAAAATGTTATTCGCGCCATGCAGGCGGCCGTTGTAAAGGGTAGGAGAGATATGCCCTCGAATGTACAGCCGGCAGGAGCCGAGGAGGCATTCAAGGCCTGGGCATACCAGCGCCCAACTGCCCTTTGTACCCCACCCAAGGCGGTGGTTGGGTATATGAAGGCAATTCATTGCATCTCGGCCGATGCGCTGACAAAGATGCAAACGGTCAATGCACATGCTTTTGAAGTAGGATCCATGTGCAAGGAGATTGAGGCCTTGTGGTGCTCCTATGACGATTTTGTGGATTTCATCACGGAAGAAATAGGGATTCCCCCCACCATATTTCACCTGATTGACTGGAAACGCGCTAAGCCGCTTACCATGCCGAGCAAGGAAATCGGGGATTGGCACGCCGGTGATCCCGTGCTTGAACGCGACGGGTATCTAGTGTTCCCGATGCGGCACTGCACAGAGCTCAATGCAGCCAGCATGCACGAGAGATGGGTTCATGGAACACAATTCTCTTCCCTATGGAACATATTGGGCCATGGGAATGCCGTTGCATCGCTCGGAGATGCCGACACGCTAACAGGCGTGTGGACATCGACGAAGCCCGTTTGTCTTGAGAGTTATTACTCTTGTCTCAGCCATATTGGCCTGGGCGTAACCGTCCGTCTGGCACTTTTGCTACGCCCTCTCGGTAAGAACGCCCACGAGGCGTACAAGCATACTGAGAAGGGGCCTGCACACCAACGCGTGATAAGGCAATTCCGCGTTCGTGTCGAGGCAATCGCTCTCAAAGAAGAGACGATTGGTGAAGGGACGTCTGCTGTGGCGGGGAACTTGCTGTCGCATAACCCTGCCACGCACCTTTGGAACCCTGTGCTTGAGGTAAACCCTCATTCGGCAGAGGTCGGATGGATACGTCACGGCGCCAACCGCGTAGCGCTGACCATTGGGGCGGAAATTCCCGCCGGGTCGGTGGCACGTGAGGCGTCGGTTCCCCCGGCCAAGCCCGGCGGCGAGGTGGATTTTAAGTTCTTTCCCCAGGAGATCCGCGAAGTCGGCGAGGTACGATGCTGCCCGCTGTTCGAAACCTGGGAGCACTATGTTCCCGCATCGGAAGGAAAGTTCTTTCCATTGGCTGGCGGCCTTCCCTTTTCAGGGGCTGCAAAGCTCATGTACCATGTGCCAGGGCACGCGGTAGCGGCGCTGGCCAACGCAGCCACTCAATGCAGTGAGTTCATGAGCGCGATCAGCGGTAACATCTACCCTGATCGTCAGGACCGCCAACCGTATGAGCTTGTGCGGGAGATGTGGGAATCATGGGCGTTCAGTGTCCGGGCGTACATTATTTCCATGATTTGGCCCGTAACGGCGATGGAATACGCCGGCTGCGAGGAGCCGGACAATTTGGGGTTCGTTCTCACAATGCTGGGATACGTCAACCCCTCCGCTGCGGCTGGCCTATGCGCCGAGCTGCTAAGCGGATGCAAGCCAAACAAGGTCTCTTACATAGGTGTAGAGGGATCTCGTGTTGTGGTGCTGGTTGGACCCTCACACTGGGTTACCGGCAGCGCGGGTCAGTCCATTACTGAAGCAAAGCTTCAGGAGCAGTGGACGACCATCCGGACAAAGCTCCCGGCCAAAACCGGCGAATACGCGCTGGAGGTCGTGGAGGTTGAGGAGGAGACCTCAGTAGCTGAGCTCCTCCGTACCGTGGTCAGCCAGAAACTAGCTGACCCGGTACATGCAGGTGCTCCTGCGGGCGCTAAAGATGATATATTCATCATCTTTACCAAATGCCTGTGGCTGACCGAATGGCGCAAGTCCGAAAACACGTATGGTCCCAGCCCCGATGCGGGTAGGATCATCGATGAAAACATCGATGCCATGAAGGCGTTCGCCAATAAGGGCGGCCGGAGCCAGGCACCGACGATAATCTTGTCGGGTCCGGGCATCGTTTGGCATGGGACAGCCATGCAGGAGGTCGCAACCACGTTTTTCATGAAGTGCCGCGACGCCGGTTTCCCAGCCTACCCATCCAACGCGATGTGGTTCGGCTGCTCAAAGAAGAGCCTAAACGGCGGCGTTGTCGGTCTCGAAAGAGGCGGACACCAGTTTATGGGTCTTGTCTCGGCGTTCACCGACCTGGTGTGTCTGCTGAGGCGTGAGTACTCAATGAGTGACGAGGTCCGGGAAGCCCTGGCCCTTGCTCTGGATTTCTTGGTAGAACAGGAGCTTCTGATGAAACCATCGGAGTCATATCTGAGCGCTGCGAAGCAGTGCGGAGTCGGGGCAGGCCTCACACCGGTCGACCGGTGGTCCTCATCTGAGGATGCGCCATGGGCGGAGGTAATCTCTGCTCCTAGAACGATGTCGAGTGGCCCATGCGCCACAAGCCGTGTGTCGTCGGCCAAAGCGCCTGCCGCGGCCGATGCAAGAGCGTCTGAGCAGCAGTCTGCTCCTCGCCCCAACGCGGGAAATGGGCCACAGACAATGGCTCAGCGCGTCCGGTCCTCGACGCCGCCCGCAACGGGGAGGCAGAGGCTGGGCCAAGCAATGGCCGATTTCGGCCAGTCGGCCGCAAGTCGCGGTCTCTCGCCGGCTGTTTGCGGCAATCAGAGGGGAACAATACCTGCAAAGCCAGCGCAGGCGTGCGGGTATAGCCCGACCACGACTGGTGGTCCGTCTAAAACAGGCGGCCACAGAATAGATTTGAAGCCTGCTACCGGGAAGCAGTTGTTGAAGGCTAAGCCTGATCCTCCCGAGCTTCCCAAGGACGCGTACTCCGATGACTTTCCATCCCTGTCCAAGCGCGAAGCCGCTAACAGATGGAGAGGTGGGGCCGCAAGGGGTCCCAGCTGCGCGCCACCTAAGGTGGGAGGGTCGTTGCCGTGCCTGTCTTCGGCCGCTGGCCCTCCGCCAAAGGGTGCCGCTCCTTGTGCTAAAGGACCCGAGGTCAAAGCACCTGAGGTCACGGGCCCACCCGTGCCTAAAGCGGCAGGTGCTGACGCACCGACCGATGGGGGTTCGGGGGGATGCGCTCCCGCGAATAGCGAGATCACGCACCCTCGGCCCGAGGTTCCACCGCGGAAGGCAGTGAAGAGCCCCCCGGCTAGTCTGTCTGAGCCGGCGAAGCCTAACCAGGCGGAGCCGCCACCTAAGCGTGGGGACAGCGTTCCAGATGTCGCTGGTGGGGATAATCCTCAACCAGGAGACAGCACTCCGTCCCTGTCGACCGATGCGTCGATGGGGATGGCTTCCCATCCCGAAGCATCCATACCCGTTGGTCAGGATGTACAGCCCGAACCTGCGGATGCAGGCGGGGCCAAAAGGGCTTCACCCAGCCAAGGCGCTGCGGGTGGAGGCAATGATGGGGACGGCGATGGGGCGGAGGGAGATTCCCCTACCTCCCCTGCCGATGAGCTCCCGGGCCGCGACGATCCTATGGATGGGAGCGGGACTGGTGGGGATGGTGGACCCGATCCACCCGATGGCGACGATGATCCGTCTGAACCCGGAGACCATGAAACTGGTCCGGATTCGGAATATTATGCGCCCGCTGAAAGCGCGGATGCCTGCATCGCAGTGCACTACCTGTTCCGGAGAGCAGGTTACCCGCCAGCGTTGGCGGCGTGGAGGAACGGGGCCTGGCCAAGGCGCCTTCTTTACCCTATTCAGGCTAATTCCATTGAGGATGCCCTCGCTCTACCTCTGTGGCAAGGCCTGTCAGAGGATGAGTTTTTCCAGCTGCTGGACAATGCTTCAGCAACTGATCGTAGTACGACTGGGATTTCCTGTCAAAGGCCATTATGTCTGACACGATGAATGCCGATGAAATTCATCACGCGGGAGCCAATGCGCTTGCTGATTGGGCTGAGGAGAACCTTGGGCCATTGTCGATTGGCCCTCGGTCGGACCTGGTCGCACGGTTTAATCAGATGCAGACCGAGGGGAGGCATCCAAACAGGGAATCGGCAAATGAGTCTAGTGTCGGCTCAGGGAAACAATATGTTCCCCGTCCTCCGCTGGAGGATCAGCCGAACTCGAACCAGATCTCCGCCGACGTATTCCGCGGTCGGGAGATCCGTTTGGGGCTCACTATGCCTGACTCCCAAAGCGGAGATGATGAGCTCAGCGCGCAGGACGCAACGTGGAACGTTGAATACTGCGACTTTTACAAGGCCGCCGCGAATCTGTGGCGTGCAAGATCATGCTTGCGCGAAGCCGCAGGATGCATGATTGAAACTGGGTATATTCACCCTCAGATGGCTGCGGCCATTGCGGCGACCGAAAAGGTCGAAAGATTTTGTAATGTTCTTCGGGCTGCCAACCGCTATGCCGGTTTGGGCACGTATCGATTCAATGAAATCGTGGGCAGGAATCTGCTCAATGGATACGACGGCTGGAGAACACCTCCGAGGGAGGATGACCATCCCGAGTTCCTTGCTCGGGAAGTTGAGGACGTTTTCCGTTCCTATTGCGCGGGCCTTTTGAGGTCTGAAAGTTTCGACCTCAAGTCCTGCGTAATTGAACCGGAGTCGGAGCCCAAGGCGGAGCCGGCTCCCAAAATGAAGCCACCTCCTCCATCTCTGTCGGCCAGTAAGGGCCTTCCTAGGCGATCGGCGCCTGCTGTCCATACTGGGTCGGCACACACCGCCAAGCGTCCGCGAGAGGCTGGCGGTGGCTCCACTGGGAACGTGCAGATCCCAGGGCATTATTACGGCAAA
Source organism: Effrenium voratum (assembly GCA_963377175.1). Classification (NCBI taxonomy): domain Eukaryota; class Dinophyceae; order Suessiales; family Symbiodiniaceae; genus Effrenium; species Effrenium voratum. The sequence continues at coordinate 595,453 of CAUJNA010001491.1, forward strand.
GCCCGTACCAAGGAATCCCCTGTTCAACCCTCTGAACCGCCAATGGGCGGAACAAGGGGGAGCGCACAGCCGTCCGAAATGGATGTGGACAAGGAGGGGAATAAGGGTGACGAGAAGAAGGACAAAGCGGCCAATGAGGATGCTGTAGCGTCGAAGAGCGCAAAGCCGCATCCGGCGAAAGCGTCGCGTCCCGAGGCCCTAAGCGGCTCGTTGGATGTGACACTAATCAGCGACGTACGGGAGCGTGATCGGGATATTTCCGATGACGAGTATTCCCCTACGAATGTGTGCATGTTTCCAGAATCATGGGAGGGCGCCATGCCGACCTCCGTGATTGACAAGGCCGGAGGCTTTGAGCAGTTTAGGAACGAGCTCATGAGGATCCAGAGAGTCCTGGATTCTCCGGCGTTGGTCGACCTTGGTAAGGTCGATCTGGACGCTCTGGGCGAGCCGCCCAAGGAGTACGTCTCGGATGAAGATCACGAGAGTTATGTAGACGATGATGGAATGGGTCCATATGTGGACAAATTCTCATCAATGGGTGACCGCGACCTAGTGCCCTCAAAGCAGGAGCCGCCTTACTATGAGGCAAAGGCGTGGCGCACCACTGAAGAAGAAATTGAAAGGATGAAGAACCTTTTTCCATTCTTTCGTGCCGAAAATTATCGGCTTATGTCTGCGAGTACTGGTCCCATAGGTACCAAGTCGCACGTACAGGGCGTCCTCCCAACAGGTGCGTCGTTGGAAGAGGCACTGATGGCTAAGCCCGGTGTGTGCCCGATTACGAGCACCTACAACCTCACATACGAGGGTGAAGAGGTTGTGATTGATGCACAGGGCGGGATAGCAGGCAGAATCGCCTGTCCTGCCGGAAATGACATCTTCCATTTTTTCCCCGAAATTAGGGATGTGTCGGCGTTTGTTGGACGAAGCTCCAGGGAATCGCAAATGCTGCTAGAAGTTTTGTCGGGCAACACTGACCCTACGCGGTTAAACGTGAAGCCCGGTGAGCAGCCTCCCTTCTTGTTTGGGACGGTTCCAGACATTCTGGGAGGTTGGATGTCAATGACTCTGATCTCAACGCTACTTGAGGCCCTATACGGGATCCACAAGTGCACGAGTGTCGAGGTAGCGACCTGGGCGGGTGCTCTCGCAAAGGAAAGCCCATCGTACCCTCCAGTCGAGCTCCTAATACGGACAGTCTGGAGGACAGATGGCACGAGTGTGCGCCCGAATGAGGTGCTTTTTGCGCGGTCCACCCTAATCGGGAGGGACGTGCCGTTCAAAGTTTTCAAGCGTTGGGCACTGCGTGACCGAACGCCTATGGGGCCTTTGCTTAGGCCGATGGGAGCAGCAGAAGTCCCTTATACGGGATACGTGCTGCTGACGATGGCCGAGTATCGGTCCGCCCTCAAAACGAGGTGCATCCGGAGGCCTGGCAAATTCGCCATCACAGTTTTCCCCATGCGACCTGAGCAGGTCTGCAGGGGGGAGATCATGATTGGGATGGAGGGCGCAAAGGTGCCTTTCCTCAAGTTGCCCAGCCCCAATAATGAGGGCGAATTTTATGTTGACGACCGCGTCAAGTACATGGACAAGCGCCATGTCGTTGTGGCCGTTGACCTAAAGTGGATGGCCATCGAGGAAGCCGCCGGCATCTACAAAACCCGACGCGGTTTGATCGCCGTGCGGGAAGAGATACATGCGCCATTCTGGCGCGCATGCTATCTGCATCAGGAAGGGGATGTAATATACATCCGCCCCTGGGCGGTCCGTGAGTTGAATGTTCAGGGACCGCGGAGAGGGGTGTCATTTTCATGGGACAATGCTCCCATGCATGACTACTGGTGCCCTCGGTGCGCGCATTTGAACATGTATGGCACCATTCTATGCAATGGTTGCCATCTGCCGATTTTCTATCGTGAATGGGTGCCAGGCACCGTCCGCGCTCTGGTTAAGCATGGACAGCCAATCTGGCTGAGCGAACTCAAAGCAGTCCGCCCCAGCAGCTGGCATGAAGGGGAGACCGACGCGTGGGCCCCTCTCATGGCATCGGTAAACCCGATTCGCGAGGTGGTCAGCTGCATGATCACCGGTTTGCGCTGCGCGCCGCATCTTGTGCACATTCCCAATGCGGATATTGTGCAAGTTGCGTTTCAGGAGGTTGCAAAGGTCACCTCAAAGGACACTCACGCTTGTGTGCGGGCGAGTGATGAGGCTCTCGAGCGGTGGGTAGCGAAGCAGCTGCTCATCGAGGAGAGCAACACTGGCGTCTCGATTCCCGACAATATGTCTGTCATGGCATATTTAATCGAGCACCCGCAACAGGCGGCGCAATGGGGTCGTCATATGACGAGAAAGGGCAGTCTAAATTCAGCATTTGCCCTTTACCTCTCTGTGCATATCTTTGATGCCTACCGCATCGGGATTGAGGACGGGTATTTGGTTCCGCTGTATGGCCTAGGCGCCTCACGCGCGGACATCATAATGTCGTTGGTACAGGCTGAGCGACGCCTCACGGACTTCAATACTGAAGATCCGAGTTTCGACGCTTCCACTGTTCTTGATTGGAATATCGACTCTTTGCGGGCCAGTGGTGGATCCATCACGGCCCCAATTGAGTATGCTGAGGCATACATTTATGTCGAAGACAATAAGGTTGACATGGTCCCCGCTTCGCGGCGCGACGGCCAATGCGCCATTGTCTTTGCTGACCCGCCGGTTGGGAAGCACCACAGGCGGGCAGCCACTCCTAGGGGAGACCAACGGTCTGCTACCCCGCGACCTGAATCCAGGTCAAAGGGTGATCAGCAAAAGGGCAAAGCCCCTGCACAGTCCTGGCCCAAGGGCGGAGGTCACAAGGGTGACCAGTTCCCAGGAAAGGGTCACAAAGCTGATCAGTACAAAGGCAAGGGTGGCCAATACGGCTACCAACAAGGGCAGTTCGGTCGTGGCGGATCCGCCAGATCGAGAACTCCCACTGGCGGGTATCAGCCTGATGCTCGCGGGTCGGGATACAAGGGTGCTCAGGCAGCCCCTTTCCCGTTCCCAAGTCCGATGTACCCCGCTTTCCCAATGGGAGGGTACATGCAACAGCCAATGGCTGGCATGATGCCGCAAATGTGGCCTGGCGCAATGCCGCAGGGTTGGCAGCCGCACATGCAGGGTGATCCACGCGAGTTCGAGAATCCGAACTCGCCGCATACCCCTACCTGGGGTGCGGATGATGAATTGGCCGAGACCGTGCCTCCCCCTCCTGGGGACTGGAACGTCAACAAGGGGAGGGGACGGCACGGCGGCGGACGACATCGGTAATACCTGGTGTCCGTCTGCATCTTTTGCGTAGCGGCGCCAACGCGCGCGTGCTTTCATTCCGGAATTCACATAATGGACAATGCTCCCTGTAGTATTTCTATGTTTGGGCTATTCGCCATTCCAGAATTCAACTGCATGCGCAGGTGTGCGCTATTCGCGCTGGCAGCAATTACCTGTCAGGTGTGCGTCGCCGCAGCAAGGCAGTTACCCTCGCCGGTGTCTACGGCCGCTGGTTGTCAGCATCGTCCAGCACCGCTGCTGCTGCTGGAGATGGAACTCATCAAGGTGCTGCGGTGAGGATCACGGATGCGCTGCACCGCTGCCGGTGAAGTCCTACTCGGACCTGAACCGCTGATTGCAGCTGGTGGTGTTCCTACTGAAGGTCTTTGTGTGATCGCGCGCCTAGACGGTGCTACTTTAAAGACCAAGGTCTTGTGGTCAAAGCACCATGTTTCAACCAGCAGGCCAATGCGCCTAAATCATGAATTCAGGAACTAAATCCACTTGAACCTTGCGGTTCGTTGTGGTTGCATTGCAAATGTAATTTTATTTCATGCCTGCCATTCTGGAGTTGAATCTTTGTTTCTGTTTCTTTTTGCTTTCTCTTGTTTGATTTGGCTACCGGCGCGAATCCGCCCCATACCCGTAATTCGGGGTGGTGGCGGGATCCGGGCACCAATGAGTGCCCGGGTATGGGGTCGCGAACCCTGGTAGCCTAATCGGCTTTGTTTTTCTTGTTTGTTGCATTTCAACTTCAACATGGCCAATGCGCCTTTCCAAATTCACTCCATCTCTTTGTACAGTCGAGGGGGGTGTTTTTGGGGGCATGTAGTTTTATCATAGCATGTTTCCATGCCACGGCCAATGCGCCGTTTGGCTCAAGCTTTTCACCTGGCATTCATTGCTCGCCATTTCGTCGGGAAAAGATCACGGCGCACCTTTACACCGGCCTCGTGTTTACGCGGCCGTTGTGCCTGGGGCGGTGTTCTTTGTCCTGGAGGTGGGTCGGGCTATTGTTTGAGGTGCGCTGCTATTGCTTGCTTTGCTCGCTTGGTGCTGCTTGCTGCTGGTTTGCCTGCCTGCTCTGCGCTGTGCTGCGCTTCTGCTTGGTTTCTTCTTGTTACAACGAGGCACCCCTTTTGGTTCGTGTTAGTGCCGGCCGAGGGCAACCGCTTTGCCCTTGGGACCGGGGGGATAAGGTGGTCTCTTCTTGTTGGTGGGTTAGGGCCTGTTTTATCCATCCCGAAACTCTGTTTCAAACCCTTTCGCATTTTTGACTCCGGATTAATATACCCTGGTTAATCAATATGTCCCTTTCAGTGGGAATTCATCACTTGTGCAGGGAAAACAACCCCCCCCTATCAATGTATCAATGGGAAGGTGTTACCAATCCGGGTTTGACCTGATTTTGCTCAGTTGCCCCCAATATAATTCGTCAACCGACGGAATTTGGTGACTGCAGTGCCGAGTCCCCCTCCCATCTTCCCTCCTCAGATCCGGTCAGTTCGCTTTGGACTGATAACTTCAACCATCTCTCGCGCTATCCCCAGTTGGTTCTAAAGGGAAGCAAATATCTTCATGTTCTTCAGGGGAGAAAGCTCATGTTGTTTGGTTTCCAAAAGTTTGGTGGAAGTATGTGTTTCCAACAATTTGTTTTCCTTAGCTAGTCGATTTCTTGGTGCTTTTCTTGGGCAAAATTAACAGATGAAATCATACAAGGATTTATTCAAAAAGATCAACAAAACTAAAAGTATCCCAATTTATGTAATTAGTTGCATAGAAAAAATGTTTGGCTTTTCTTAGTGGTTTTCTTAGTCGTTTTCTTAGGCGCCCTTTTTGGCTTAGACGGGCTCTAGCGTCTTCTCTCAGGTGGCGGTCTTCATCACCGGCTCTCCTGTGGAGCTGCTCAGCGAAGGACGGAAGTGGACAATTTCTTCATAGCCAAGGGGCCGAGTGTTTGGGCATGCTGAAACCGTCCATTGATAGAAATGAATATGTTTTGTGTTTTTTAAGTTTTCCCCTGTTGGTTTTATAGGGGATCTATCGCTAGACATATGTTTCCCAAACCTTCCATTCTCTGAAATGGGTATGGGTCAAAATTAACCCACCACCAATTGGACCGCAGGGTTTAGTCTTTGTTTCCATTTACCAGGACAAGCCATTTTGGGTACCTATTTTTGACCCACGCTCAAATGATGTTTTTGCTTCTTCTTCTTATTTGTTTACTTTTCCCCTCTTGGTTTTAAAGGGAATCTATCACTAGTGGATTCTTGTTCCAGGCAAAAACACAAATGGAAGATTGGAGTTCAAAGCCCTGGGTGTGATGCACTGGGTATCCCCACAGGGCTTAGAAAGGTTTGAGTTTGACTGGGGAAGGGGCGAACTTCGACCCCTGGAGATGTCCATTTGTTCCATTTTTCCTTTGGGGAAGGCTACCACTAGATGGAATTGGGTCCCGGAGCCCCGGGTCCCTCACCCCCACCTTTTAAGGTAGGGAGAACTCGGGCGTCCTTTCAGTTCCTTCTGCGCCGTATTCTCACCCAGCCAGTGGACACAATTTACACATTTTTTTTGGCGTCCCCTTCAGCTTAGTCGTGACCCAAAAAGTGCACACTTCTTTTGGGCTGGCCACTGGCCAAGTGAGTTCTGGTCTTGAAGTGTAGCCTTTGCATGCAGCCGTGTGGGCAGTGAGTGGCGCAGGCTGCACCACGACAGGAATCTGGAGAAGGCTGCGTGCCAAAATGTCACTTATTCGATCTCATTTACCAAATTCCATCAATTTGACGTCGAATATTGGCAGGCATGTTCTTCGATACCAGGTGATCACTCTGTGCCATGTCCTCACCCAAGACCATCAACTTGATGTTCTTCGATACTTCGATACTAGGTGATCACTCTTCCGGCCGTGCCGGCCTTTTTTTGGTCGACTCGCGGTCTTGGGAGAAACAAACATCGGAGGAGAAGTGCGGCGTGCCCTGACGCACTTTGCCGCCAGGCCCGGGGGGGGGGAAGGCAGTTGCGGCGAGGTTGCAGCGAGTTTGGACTTGAGCCAATGCCAACACCCGAACCGGGGCTCCGGGGCTCGCTCCAGCCACAGGTTCCCGCGCCATGTGGAGACCAAAGCTTTGCTGCTCCACATCACCGAGGAGGCTCGCGAAGCGAGCGGACTTTTGAAAAGCCGGAGAGGAGCTGTTGAATCGGATTCCTCGCGTGACTACCGTTGTTGTTGTTGGGAAACATTTTACATTTTTGCTTATTGTGGTTTAGCGGGAAATCCCCACTTAACTGCTAAACATAGATTTTTGTTGCTCTCCTTCCAACGTCAACCAAGCTACGCTCAGCAGTCGCTCAGCCGTTTGCTGAGCTGTTGGTGTCACGTGGACCTCAAAATGTTTGCCCCCCCAAAAAAAAACCTATGCTTGCGGGTCCCGTTCAAAGGACAATTGTCTTCCAGGATCCCCGAACGGTTCCAAGTTTGTGGAGGTAGGTTTGGGCTCGAAAGGTAAAAACAAGTCCACGTCCATCAACTGGCTTCTTGGAGTCTCGCCAGCCGACCAATTTTTGCCAGGGGTGTGGTCCCGACGGCAGTTGTCCCCTTCGAAGAGCACTCAGTAAAGCGAGTATACCCAAGTGACCTGATTGACTTGCTGGATTCCGGTCACTTTGGGTTGGGGGGTTTTCCTTTCACCCACAAAAAGCTAAACTTTTTGCAGGGGATCTGAGGACAGCCCAGGTTTGGTTCACCTGCACCAAAGCTTGGAGAAAGTGTTGGTGTTGAAGTATTGTTCGGGTGTGACTGCAACGCCGCTTCATGGCAAGTCATGTACCCCCCTGAGGTGGCAGGAGTCAACACCGAGTACGCGTCTTGGCGCAAAGCTTGGGGTGGCCGGGGGGGGGGGCTGCCTCCCTAAGATGGCGTGTCCAAAAAAGAAAGCCAGAAGGGCCCTGCATTTATGCACTTCAACATCTACCGTTTTGTTTCTTCTTTGCAATTCAACGTGTATCGTAGGGCGTTTGGCTGCATCCTTGTTTGCCGCGTCGAAGGCCCCTGCCTTTGAGGGTTCACTTGTTTCAGGCAATGCCCGCCGTGATAATCGTGACATGGTCAAACAGCCTCGCCCCAATTGAGGGAGGGATGGCCGCCATGATATGCGACATCCCAAATTCCCAAATTGGGGGAGGCCGGGTGGGCCCCTGACCTTCCATTTCGAAATGCTGCATTTCCCGTCTTTTTATGGGGAAAGACGGCTAGACCCCCTGGCAGGGAGGGGATGTCCCCACCCCCTTACTGGAATTGGGGGAGGGGGGTGGCCCCTGGAGATCTCCATTTTTATGGTTCCATTTCCTTTGTAAGGGGAAGACTAGATAACTGAAATTCGGGACCGGGTCCCCACTCCCCCCCCCTTATCATTTTTCGGGGCTGAAGCCCTGGGATGATTTCGACGTTTCGAGGGGCCAAACCGACTCGGAGTCGGTGGCGCTGTGGCACCAAACGGCCTGTGAAGTTGCAAGAACCCGAAGCCTCAAACATGACTCTCAACATGGAACCCGAAGGTCCAAGTCCCCGAAAGTTTCCTCTAGGATGGTTGTTGGGGCTGCATGCCAATCTGCAGGTTCTAGGGGTTTGGGCTTCAGTGGCAGGGCCCTCATATTGAGGGAACCACTTCGCACCCGAGGATTGTGTCCTGTCCGGGCTTGGGACCTTTGTCCATCAGGTAGACTTCCATTTGCTTAAGAATAGGTTTTTTTGTTTCTCCCGCTTCTTGGTTTTTAAAAGGAATTTATCACTACTGCAAATATTTGTATTCTTTCCGGGGGTCTTAACCAAATGGAAGTAGAAAGCCATGTCCATCCACCAGGCCTAGGGATTATCAGTTCCAGGTCTGAAGAAAACTCTCTCACTTCCCGAAATCCTGGACTTCTGTCACTTTTTGGGTTTGGACCATGAAACAGTTTGGGCTCTTTTTGTCGCCAGTCTCCAGCGGAAGTGAGAAAACATATGTCCAAATGCTGAGTTCTGGTGCTTCGTCGCCTTCTGGTTCCACATCATCCAGGTCAAGCGGTTTTGAGGTCCACTGATCTAGGGAAGAAGCTTGTGTCGTTGCTGAGTTGGACCATGTTAGCCGTTAAACAACAATTCACACAGAAGCATAAACACACATAATTATAACAACACAAACAACAATAGCAAGTGTTTTGTAGTGTTTGGTAGGGTGATCTCTTGCAACCTTCGTGAGAAATACAAAACACATAGGGCGTTTCGTGAAATGCATCACCATGTTTTCCAGATGGTGAGGGATTTTTCAGTTGCACCCACAGGTATAGAAAGAAGATCTGTCCAACTTATCTAGGATTCGTTTTTCTGTATTTAGTTTTTGGTGCGATCTCTCGCTTCCGAGCGGTGAGAAGTACGATCCCAAAAAGCGTTTTCCACGTGCTGAGGTTGTTCTACTAAAAACTAGATGGGTTTCCCAGGTTTACCTGGTTGTTTCTCGTCCTCTACCAGGGCCATTTGCCAGAGACGCCTCCGGCTGAGGACTTCCAAATCCTCCGGAAGATCCTGTCCATCTTCGGCCAGCGCCTGGGCGCCCTCGAGGACCGCGAGTGCCAGGCGGGGAGAAACCGGAGGTTCCGAGAGGCGAAGGCCACGGGGCCTTAAAAGGGGCTCCCCCGGGCTCCCCGTGTTTGTTTGTTTTTTTTGGTGGGGAGGGGGGAGGACCAAGACGGAGAACCCGGAATTTGGGAATTTGGTTCACCTGGTGGATTTGAGCCCCTGGTCCTTGTAGACATGGTTGTTGTTGGGAAACATTGGACACATTTTTGCTGATTGTGGTTTAGTGGTTGGAATCCAACTCCACAAAAATCTGCTAAAATTTGATTTGTTTGATGTTTGTTGCTCCCCAAACCCAACGTCAACCAAGCTGGTCCTTGAGGGAAACCCACTGCCTCCAACCCAAAAAATCCAAACCAAGCCGCCGCCGATTGGAGGAGAGCCTCCGGCGCAAGCTGACTCGCTCCCCCCACCTCTCCCCATCTCCCCCAGAAAACATGTAGATGACCCACCCCAGAGTTCTCAACAAAGAAAAACAAAATCGGCCCACCACAAAAAAAAAGCGCAAAGGGGCTGTAGAGCTCCATTTAGGAACCCATTTAGACCCAGACAAGCCCAGCACTCACAGTGAAGGAAGTCCAACACGTGAAAGGGTGCCTGGATGGCAGGCGTCACCTTCGGGCTGTGAATCTGGCTATCAGTCCGGCGCACTTTTGTCTGTGCGCTTCGAGTACAAAGCGGCTTCCGGGACCGCTTACTAATCTCAAACCTCAAGCAAGGGGCCTCAAAGTGGCTACCCTCCACATGTTTTGGAAAACCTGCACTCCTCCCCTTTGTGTCCGGGAGGGCACAAATGACAAAAGTCGGCAGTCAGTGCTGCCTTGCGAGCCTCTCACGTCATCCGAAGGACGTGTTCAGCTCAAGCCGCTCGTCATAGGAGTCCACGCGGAAACCGGCCCGCGTCCCTCATCATCTCTTCATTGTCCTGTGTCACTCCTCCCTGGCAGAATCTGCACGGCTGCAAGGGTCGAAGTGGAGCCTGTCCAATGCCGGCGCAGCGAATGTCCGAGTGCAAGAAGCCGTCATCTCCTCTCCAGGTCCTGGCTCCACGAACTCGCTGCCTTTCTCCCAACCAGCATCTGGAACAAGGCAAAACCGCCCGCATTCCGCGAACTGTGGCGTTTCGCAACCCGTAACAGTTGCGGCGCCAATGCATTTTATCACCCATTCCGGTCAAATGATATACCTCGACCGCTTCAGGCTCAGGTCGCAACTCCCGCCACCGAAGCTGCTCCATCACCCGCAATTCCTCCCGCCAGCGTGCATTCAAGCGTTCGTCCTCCGCATCCGGTTCCACTGGCCTAGGCGGAGGTTGCTCTACAGCTGGCTGTTCTGTTCGATCAGCGTCTCCCCCTCGGCGCCTCCTCATTGAACTTGCCCTCGAGGGATTCCCGCTTCCCGAGCTGGAAGACCTGGCCGCCGAAGTGCTCTGTGTTCTCGGTACCTCCACGACCTCTTCCTCACTTTCCGTTTGGGTGCATTGCTCCACACCTCTCACTCTCAATCTCTTCATCCTCAGACAGATGTCCGACGCCGCTTCGTGAACCAAGCGGTACACCACAATCGCCACCACTGCGATCACCAGGACCACCACCGCAAGGTCAATCTTCTCCTCCTCCGGCTGTTGACTCCCTTGCGCCTTGCATCCTGTGATCATGATCAAGATCACCAGCAGCTTGATCCACTTGTCCACATCCGGCTGCACCACTACGGCCTTGTTCAGCCTGCTTGGTTCAGCCTCTTCTCGCATGGCCTTCAAATTCCACAAGGCACACAACTCCTTGATCCTCGCTGGGCCCAGTGGCTTTGTGCCAAGATCGGCCAACATCTGTTGTCCAGGGCAATGACGTAACTCCCAATCACCGGCTCTGATTCGCCACCGAAGATGAAACGCTCGAAGCCGGAGATGCCGCGTTCGCCAGGATCCCGTCACGTCGGTGGCAATCGCCACCGCTGCTGCGTTATCAGACAGCAGCATCTTCTTGAAGTCGTCCAGCCCCAAGGTGTCAGTGATCAGCGCTTCAACACTGTCCCCCAGGATCACGCTGTCAATAGCCTCGATCAACTCGCATTCGGCCGTGGATAAGGCTGGAAACGCTTGCTTCCCTGCTTTCCACGCGATGACCGTGCCGTTCCACGACACCAGGGAGCATCCTTGGCTTCTTTCCCCCAGTGGGGCGAAGGAGGCATCAGCGTATGCCTGAAGTCCTGCTGCTCCATGACCGCTCCAATGCCGTCCAGATTCTCCTGATACCCACAGCCCCCAGTCCTTCGTTGAGTCCAGGTAGCCCAGGATATAGCCTGCCGCTCTGACGACCCACTTCGGGTTCTTCGACACCATGCTGCACAGGCGACTCATGCAGTAGAGAAGGTCGGGCCGTGTTCTCGTCATCAACCACAAGATCTCGCCCGTCACCTTCTGTGCCTTTGCGAGATCCGTCATCGTGTGGTTGCCGATCTTCTCCTCAGCTTCATCCGCCATTTCCTTGGACATGGGCGTCTTTGCCTTCTTCACCTCGTCCTTGTGCCGGGTCAGCAGTTCCTCCACGTAGTCCTGCTGGTGTAGGAAGATTCCATTCTCCTCCTTCTTCAAGTTCATTCCCAGAAATCGGATCTGGTGCCCGGTCTTCAGCACCTCCGGCACGCTCGTCTCCCACTTCTCCGCAATGATGGCCTCAAACCTTTCTCGCACGGCCTCCTCCGCCGCAGTGAGGACATCATCGACATAGATGGTGACCAGTCCCGCCAAGATCTCCTCCGCGCCTCGGATTTCCAGTATGCGCCACAAATTCTGTTCTGCAGCACACTGATCCAGCTTGTAGTAGGCGCCGTTGACCTCCCACTGGACCGTCACCAGCTCCGCGTCGCGGTGGTCTGACCACCTTCTCGGGCTTTGGCGAAGCCCATACATGGCCTTGTCTATCAGCCATAGTTCTCCGGGCTCTGCGTAGCCCATCCTGACCATAATCGCCGGCGGTCTCATCGCTACCAGGTTCTCCGGCTCCTTTTCACCATGAATGTCTGCATTGAGGAATGCAGACTTGATGTCCAATGCGGACATCGTCCATTTCTTCTCCATGGCAACCTTCACCTGCAAGCGGATCGCCGTGATGTCCGTACCACCTGCGAAGGTGTCTCCTTCCGCCTCCGAATTCTGAGCAACGTAGTTTCCGCACACCACCAACCTGGTCTTCCGGCGCGAACTTCCCGCTTTCACGCTGAAGATTGCCTTGCCCGGGACCACGGTCAGCTTGTTGCCCTTCTCCTTGATCAGCTTCGCGGCTTCCCCAGGAGTCAATCGCCGCAACGCCTTCTTTTCCGTCATCAGCGAATCCAGCTCCATTTTGATCGACGTCGCCCAGGCTTCCTTGTCCGCGATCACCTCATTCGTGGAGACCATCTTTGTATGCAGGACCTTCTCTGCCTCCTTATAGTCCGGCACGGTCTGCTTCAGGTTCTCCTCCTCTTCTTTCAGCTTCCTCACCATCTTAAAGGTGACTTCAGCTGCGTCTTCTCCATCTTCCAACATCCTTTCTTCCTCCTCCATAATGAGGTTCCGCAGCAATCGTATCCGCTCCGCAACCTTTTCACCCCCTCCATCGTCCATTCTGCTCTGCTCGCTCGTTTTCATCCTCAGTCGTCTTCTCACATGCAGAGCTTCATCGAACAGAGCATCCCCATCGGGATTCTCTTCCTCCTCTTGTCCTTCTGCTCTCGGGGCTTCCCCTTCTCGCAAGCCTGAGAGAACCTTCGACACCGCCACTACCTTGTTGTCACAGTCCAGCTTCACCGCATGACCGTGGGTGATGTCATAGAGCGGGGCCAGGTACTTGCCTCGCTGATTCTTCGCCTCGAAGGACTTCTGCTTCCAAGCTCTCTTTGGTACCACAACCTCCTCTCCGAATTGGTACTTCGGATGGTCTCCGGTCTGGTCGAACTTGAAGCGCACCTCCGAGACGTACCGGGCGATGCAGGGCCACCACCTTGGTTCCCATCGTGATGCTATCAGCACCCTCCTGATCATTGACTTGACGACCCCCACCGCAGCTTCCGCCCTTCCGTTCTCCTGCATCTGGTCCGGTGTCCTGGTGGACTTTCTAATGTCCCTCAGTCTGCACCAGCTGGCCAGCTCCTTGCTCATGAACTCGCCTCCTTTGTCTGAATGCAGTCTCAGCACCAGGTGGCCCTCTCTCCTCAATCTGATATAGACCTCCTGGATCGCCGCTAAGACCTCCCGCTTGTCCTTGGATTTCAGCGGGACCGTCATGTACAACGTCTTCAGCGGGTGCGGTTCCTTCTGGATTTCCGGAATCACCGGCTGCTCCTCCTCCTCTCGGGCTCCTTCCACATCGAAGCCTTCTTCTTCCTCCTGCTCATCCTGATCCTCCTGTTCCGCCACCGGTAGTAGGTCTTCTCCCTCACCTGGTTCTGCAGCAGGAAGTTCCTCACCTTCCTCGGTGTTGATCTATGGCCATGTGAACGCAGCCACGAGCAGGTACCTCCGGTCTTGGACGCCATCCACATCGATGCCCTTGATGAACGGTCCACTCAAATCCACGGAGAGGACATTCCCGGCTGGATGTCGTACCCTTCGATGTGGCCTGTCCTTGGCTGAGGCTTCCTGACAAACTCGGCAGTCCCGCCGAAACGGTAGGTGCCCCAACTTCACGTGCTCTTCCCATGACAGTGCCTTGACCTTCGTTCTCGACTCACCGTCCACCTCCTTTCGAAGGCACCTTGCGAGCTCCCGCATCATCCCAGGGGCCCATCGAGCCAATGCCTTCGAGGAGCTGAGCTTCTCCTCGTCCGTCATCATCCACCTCGGCTTGTCCATCTCCTGTTCTTGCCCTTGATGACCTCCTTGATGTAGCTTGCAGATGCCTTTCTCGGGACCTCTGAAGTCCATGGTGGTCCCGACCGTCGTAGGCTTCGCCGCTCGCCCACCCCGGTCACCTTGCAAGAACGTTACCTTCTTGAGCTCGTGGAGCTTCTCCAGAGCTTCCCACTCCGGCGTCCGCCACCACGATGCACACCTCGGCTCCGCCTGCGGCTCTGCCGGTTGCTCCAGGAAGAACTCCACAGCACCTCCTTCTTCCTCTCTGGCCTTTGCCGTGAGGTCCGCCAGCAAGTAGACCAGGATGAAGCGAAACATGAGCACGTCATCCTCGTACACAATGGCTTCTTCTCCTTGATCCATTCCCGGCAATCCCCAGGGATGTTCCACCGTTCTCACCGGTCGCGGCCTGGCCCTGTTGAGCAGCGGGAAGAACCGCAGCACTGATCGCGTCCTGCAATTCGGGCCCCCCACCACTGCTTTGATTCGGTCATCCAAAGCCAGCCGCACCAAGCCACCCATGAGCTCGTCGCCCATGAGGTCGTGGCTGTTGTCACGGAGGATGTCATACTCCAAGATGTCCCTTGGGTCACCTCCTTGCTCTTTATAAGCCCGGGACAAGTCAAATCCCTCCTCCGGACCTGCAAACAAGTGCACAACCGCACCTCCCTTTCTCTCAAGCCTTCTCCTCCGGCTCCTATTCAATCCCAGTGGCTTCCAGTCCTCCGCCGGATTGACCATCAACTTTTCCTTGATTGCCTCCGGCACACCGTCGAACACCGGGTGCATCTCCACCACCTTCTTGATGAAGTCCACCTCATCCCGCTTTGACAGCGCCTTGACCCTGTAGCGGTTCACCCCCTCCAGCTCCTGGATCAAGCTGAGGGCTAGTTCTCTTGGCAACTCCGGGCAGCCTTGACTCATCACCACCGGTAGACGTCCTCGTCCAGGGTGCACCACCGCACAGGTCTTTCCGCTCCACTTGACCTGGCAGTTCAAGTCCTTCGTGAGCATTCCCATGGGGATGATCGGCTGTATCCGCTCGTCCTCCGCAACCAGGGTTCCTCCCAAGGTGACCTTCAGGCGGTAGGTCTCTCCGGCCGCCAGCTCTACGGTCTTCTCCTCATAGTCCGAGGTGTCTTCGCCCTTCATCATGGGTCTCAGCGGGTGCGTTGCTCCTGAATCCACCAGTCCGCGCATCCCACCAATCTCCACCTTTGACAACCTCACCTGTCGAACCCGCATCTTTTCTCGCATGCCGTCCAGCTGCTTTTGCAGGTCCATCAGCTTCTTCTCATCGTCTTCCGGTCCATTCTTGCCGGTCTTGACGTTGATGCTCCTGAGCATTTTGGTTGCCTCCTGGAGCACGTCCTTCATTGCGTCAGTCTCCTTGTCGCCCGATGCCGAACTCGCCGCTCCCTGTGACTCCTCCTGCATCGCTACCGATGTAGCCGCCCTTGGAGTTATAACCTTCTGGCTCTCCGTCGCGACTTCCTTCTTTGCTTCCTCCTCCGCGTTAACCTTCGCCGCCTTGGGCTTTCGGTCCGCGTTGCTCTTGATCGCCACGGGGCAGTCCTTCCGCATGTGCTCGCTCGCCCCGCATGACCAGCATCTCATGCGTTCATCTTTCTGGTCATGGCTCCAGCGGCAGCCACGTCCTCTCCTGCAGCCCTTCTCGGTAAGAAAGAACTTGCTGGGTTTCCCACCTTCTCCAGCGTTCTTCACCTCATTCTTGAAGTCCACGGCCTCTGCCTTCTTAATGCGGGTGTCCGTGGCCTGCGCCTTCCCCGCGGGGGCCTTGACCTCCTTCTCCAAGTGGGCGATCGCTTCCACCTCCGACAAAACGTGCTCCGCGTACTTCTCCACTGCCTCGTGCGAGGGGATGGAGTCCAACTGGAGCGAATTCCTCGCCAGGGCCATCTTAAACGAGAGCTCTGGCTGCATCTCCACCACTTTCTTCACCATTTTGCTGAGGGAGCGGGCCAGTACCGTGGGGTCCGGAATGGTCACCCCAAGTTCCTGTGCCCTCTGCTTCCACCTCATCCATTTCCTCAACCCAACCACCAGCGACGTCAGGGAGTCCACCTCGGGGGGACTTTCCAGGTTCTTCAGGATGACCGATTTCTCCACCAGTCGTAGCTCGCCATGAGCTTGCAGAGAATCGCATAGCAAGTCATGGATTTCGTTGCCACCATTTCCTCACGAGCTCCATCAGGAAGAGCGCGAAGAAGTAGCCCTACAGCCCGCCTCTCCAGCCTCCGCCATTTCGGTTCTTGAAGTTCCGGAGGGTCCTTCGGCTGCAGCTTGAGTCTTTCCAGCGGCGGCGTAGTCTGGTACTTTCCGTACCACGTCCTCGCCGATTCCACCACTTGCTGCCACCATTGCTGTGACGATTCACTGAGGTCCGCCATGATCGGCTCCAGGACACAAATCCAGTCTCCCAGGTCAATGGGAGCACTCTCCGGCTTATACTCCACAAGCTTCGGCAACTCCGTCGTGACATTCTTCACCGTCTCGCTCGTGTCGTCGCCGTGGTCCACCTTCTTCTTTGTGTCCAACATCTGCTGCTGCATGTTCTGCATGCCCTGCACGATCTTCAGCATGATGTCCAGGGACTTGTCCTTCGGGCCCGTCGGCTCGTCCTCCCGTAGCTCCGAGGATTCTTCCTCAGGATCAGCAGGTTCACCTCGAGCTCCACGGCCTTCAGGGGCTCCATGTTCCTCAGGCGTAGCAAACCTGTCACTCTGATCACCTCCTCGAGCAGCTTCCACCTCCGGCGGTTTCCAGTTCTGCTGCATGTCCTGGACTTGGCTGAGGCATCGCCCCACCTCCTGATGGAGCCTCCGGTTATCCGCCAGGATCTGTGCCATGTAGTAGCGCATCTCCTGCATCGGATCTGGCCATTGAGCATGCCGTCCTGGTTCAGGTAGCCCCGGCTGTTGCAGCGATCCTTGATCTTGCCATTGAGCAAGCCGTGAGCCTTCAAGATGTCCCCCAGGTCCAAGAAGTACCAGCTGCGGCCCCAGTTCTTGCCGTTGAGCAGGCCGTGGGCCTTCAGCATCTCCCGCTGGTCCTGGTAGAGCAAGATGTTGTGCTGCCAGCGCGAACTGCCTTTCCACCTGCATGCCCTCATTGGACCGCTGGATGTAGCCCTCAAAACCTCCATGACCTGTTGCAGCTCCCGTTGCGTGAATGAGCGGAGCCTCGGCTGTCCACTCATCCAACCTTCTCATCTGCTCCGGAGTGAACAGCTCGTTCTCTGCCGGCCCGGGCTGAATCGACGATGGCTCCCCCTGCGGCCCTCCAGGCCATTGGGTCGAAGCTGCCGCCTCAATCAACCCGTCCGGCCTGGCTATCAGGGCAGGTTCCACCACCTCCTCCACCACTGGGCCGACTCGGCCTCCAGTTCCCTTTCCGTTGGTCTCCAGGGTGGTCCTTCTCCGGGTCCTCCCTGGTTCAGCGCCATCCATGGCGCCAGTGTCACACCGCGTGACTTGGGCTCATAACCTGTGAATCTGGCTATCAGTCCGGCGCACTTTTGTCTGTGCGCTTCGAGTACAAAGCGGCTTCCGGGACCGCTTACTAATCTCAAACCTCAAGCAAGGGGCCTCAAAGTGGCTACCCTCCACATGTTTTGGAAAACCTGCAGGGCAACCCTGTGTCATGTGGCCACCCCTGAAATGGGCGGTTTCCCTCTGGTTTACCGAGGTGTAAGCCACAAAAAGCGGGCAGTATTTTTCCGAGGCTCCGCACCAAATGGGGATCTCCGGTTTTGAACCATCCCCGGGTTCCACGATTTCCCCGGCACTGTCGTGGCGCGGATGTTTTTCTTTTTTCACCACTTCATCATGTTCAAGTCTTTATTCGTGTTGGTTGCCTTAATTTCCTGCTGCGGATTTGGGTTTGGGCCCCCCCAATGTTGAACAACCCAGCCAAAAAATGAGTGGCCCTTGTTGGGGGCAGATGTTGGGGGAAGAAGGGCAGAACCTGGCACAATAGCGAGCACTTTGGTGCATGTTGCTTGGCTGTTAGGACTTCAACTTGTTGCCAACTAATGGGTTTTCCATTAAACCACTAAAAGTTAAACTTTTAGCAGGGGAGCAGAAAGCAACCGAGAGCATATGAGACAACACGGATCGCATTTGAGATATCTCGGACCAAGCTCAAATTGGGTCCAGCTGCAGGATGTCGACCGCGAGCCGGAAACCCAATCAAAGCCCACTCCAAAACGAGTATTTGGAAGGCGGCACCATTGCCTGCCATTTGCTTAAGAATATGTTTCCCCCCTGTTGGTTTTAAATGGAATCTATCACTACTGGAAGTACATATGTTTTTTGTTTTTTGTGTTTTTTCCTTGGGGCTTGAGCAAATGGCAGTTGCATGTTATCTCGGTTCGTTCCACCAGTCTACGTTGGTTCTGGTCTACTTGGTGGCTCTCAGCCATCCGGTTCCTTAGCTTTTTAGATCTTTTTAGTGTTTAGTGGTTGGTTTTCCATTTGGCCCACTAAAAGTTATTTTCACTTTTCACGGGGTCTTTTTAGTGTTTAGTGGATGGTTTTCCATTTGGCCCACTAAAAGTTCGTCACTTTTCGCGGGGGCTTTTTAGTGTTTAGTGGTTGGTTTTCCATTTGGCCCACCAAAAATTGGGATTTTCGCTTTTCGCGGATCTGAAAACGGGCCCAGTCGACGGCTGGGCTGTGGCCAGGTGATGAAGGGCAAGCTGATGACGGTGGAAGATCGCGCAGGCAGCGGACTGGTCCGCCGCTGGGACGAACCTTCCAGCGGTTTTAGCCAGTTCTCGCTGTTCTTGGCATGTGTTTTTAGATTTTTAGTTTTTTGGTTCTGTTCATTTTTACTGGGGGTCTGCAAAAAAACATTTTTTTGCTACCATACCAAGAGTAGAAATGCAGTGCTACGCCGTTTTTCGGATGGCTTTGGCCATGTTTGGCGCCCTCTCGAGCGGCTTCACTCAGCTCAGGTCTCGGCGAGTTCTACGGCACCAACAAGGCAGCTACGATGCGCGTCACGCCGCGAGGGGTGTGCGATGCGCGAAGACTGGCCGTAATTTCCTTTGGGTCAGCCATCTTACATCTTTGCCCTTGACGAATGATGAGCAAAGAAAATATACAAATCCTAGGTTGTGGTTTGAATGCTGACCAAGAAATGCGGTGGCTTCAGGATGAACCTGACAAGTGAAGAGTGCAACACAGAATAGTAGACAACTGCACTTGATTTAAGGACAGTGCCTCGCTCCAATCAAATCCAAGAGTTGTTGACGGGAGGATGGTACCGTTTTTCAAGCTGATTCGGAATGAAACGGGGTGTCGGAGCAATTCAGGCAAACACGGCCCCCTGTCGCAGCGGAAACTCCGATCTCACATGTTCCATGCGATTTTCCTCTGAGCCCCAAACAATGGGTGCGCAGTGGTAAAGGTTCGCGGAACTCCACAGCACGAAACTGCTCGCATGATGTCAACGTATTAAATTTGGAGTTGCCACGGTCCTCGACCAAAAAAAAACGACGGCGACATGTTTGAAGTGTTGCGAGGTGGTAAAAATACTCCTCGGACATCCACCAAGTAGTAAGGATCCTAAATTACAATAATACTTATAATGATTTCCGTTTAAACAACCATGATATAGGGAGTCTTGGACATGGTTCATGTGCATCTTGTTTAATGAGAGCAATGGGTCTACCATGGACAGTGGCCAACTCAAGCAGAGCCTGGTACATATTCACGACTGAATTCCCCACTGGAAAACCGCCCCTCATGAGCACGGTCGTCCGGATTGACTTGAAATTGACGTCAGAGCTGGTGTTAGGCTGGAACTTTGATGAAAATTCACGTAGAACCCAAAAGGAGGCTCCAGCAAAAAGAGATTCTTATTAAAGCTCTGGTTTTTGTTGGGTTTTATGTTTTTCTGCAGGAGTGGTTTCTGCAATAGGCTGAATAATTAAGCATGTTGTTGTTGCATGCTTCAACTTGGTTTAACATTGTGGGTGGACAAAATCCTGCACCAGTTGGGATGGATGAACCCCTCTCAAGACTATGACAAGCCACTACTTGCAGGTTTGTTGTCCATCACTACCCCACCTTGTTATCAGTTTTAGGCTGCGTTTGCCTAAGAATATGTTTGACGTTCCCCTGTTGCTTTCAAGAAATGAATCACTACGCGTTGTGGCTCCCAGCCATCCCCTTAGCCTGCTAGCTTTTTAGTGTTCAGTGGTAGTTTCCGAATTTAACCCACCAAAAGTTATTTTCTCACTTTTCGCGGGGGCTGCCCCACCACAATTTGGTTATTTTCTCACTTTTCGCGGATCAAACGGGCAGCCGACTGGACATTAATGTTCTCTGCTTCTTCCAGGGCCTTTTGTGCAATCCGAGCTCGGAAAGGGTGTTTTTTTTGATTTTTTTTTGCCTAGCCGAAACCTACCCCAAACCTTTGTCCGTGAGTGTCTCCAGGCTGTGCCAGGGTTAGGGCTATGCCAAAAAAAACACACACCAAAAAAAACACAAAAAACACCTCAGCTCTCGGATCCCTCGCCGAGCGCCCCGAGCGGCCGAGCGCCGTTTCGTGCTCAGCTGAACTTCCACTTCACGGAGGGCCCGGACTACTTGCGCGCTAACGGCGTGCTGGATGAGAGCGACCCCTCGGACCCCAAGGCGTGGAAGCATCGAAGCTTCTCGCGGCAGAAGAGGAAAATTCGCTTCGCTTTTCTGAGGCGGAAGGTTCCGGTACCTTTGCTGGTGGGGATCAGAGGGAAAATGTGGATGGTTGCGAAAACCCTTTCGCACCACGTAAAAAGAAGCCTGGGGTGAGTCGCTTCCCCTGTAAATACCATCGCACATTGGTTTGCTATGGTTTCAAAGTGGTGCAGGATTTCGTCAACCCACAGAATGAAAGGGGAATCCCACCGTTTTGGGGTCAAACCAGAGAGATCGATGGTAGGCTTACGTTGGAATATTTGACTTCAGGTTTTGAAATAAACCGTAGAGTTTGCACATACAGGAGGGCAGCAAGAGGGGGGGGCTTCACTAAGTGCCCCATCAAAACCAGACAGACTCACTAGCTTTTGAATGTCTAAACGCAGGCCCAGCCTTTTTCAACTGGTGTTCGGAGGGAACTCCTGCAAAATCAACCACCAAAAGCTGGGCTCCCCTTATTTTCTGCAAAGATGGCTCCGTTAAAGACAAGACTTTACAACTACTGGGTTTTTAGACAATTTGGTAGTTTTTAGTATGTCACCTTACTGGGCCAGTGAATTCCTGAACTTTTATTCCTTGACATGTTTGCCATGTTTGGGAACACGTTTTAGTGGCAAACAATCAGTATGTATTTTTGCTTTTCCCAATCTATCAGACGGAGAATTATTGGTCAGAGCCACTGTCAAAAGCCTGGTGGATGAAGGTCAGTCATAACATAGGTATGTATTCCGCCTTGTTAATGTCCCCAGTAGTTTGAATAGCCCCTTTGAATATCAAGTGTTGATTATCGCCTAGTTTGGTTGAACATGGGTGGCATCAATATCAGTTTGGTTTTGCACACCTCCCAGCGTCAATTTATTCAAGGAGCAAAGGGCCGGGTTAGCAGCTGTGGACCGTGTGGTCAAAGATTCCAGCAGTTTGACGGTTCAAGGACCCCTCTGTCAGCACAATTATGGGGGAGAATGGCCTTGAAAGCCGCGCTCCCTGATACGATGCTCTTTGGGATCTCACAGAAACGGTTGCTTTGCGCCATAGTTTGTTTAAAGGAAATCCGCGAGATCCTTAACCAAGGGGTTGCGCAAGGAACTGATCCCCTTTGTATTGGCTTCCCTTTTCGGGAGTATGGATCGGCGTTGGCCAACCCTCCATGTTAAACAGCATGGGGGAGAAGAGGCTGGAAGGCCATGCTCCGTGCCTTTGAAAAATCTCAACACGGTTTCTTTGTTACGACTCTGAACATCACACAGTTTTACTCACTCCCTTAGTTCCCGAGCTTTTAGCTGTTTGGGTCGGGACCATTGCCGACGCCCCGCGCGGCTGTTTCTTTTGCGAAATGGCAGTTTTCAGGAGAAGTAAGCCCCGCTGTTCTTCCATTTGCTTAAGATTTGTTTTCCCCGATTTCACTACTGGAAAAAACACAGGGGGCGAAACAGCACATGGACGTGTTTCCTCAGGTGATGATTCCGAACTACCTGGCCAGCCCCTCCAATTGCGTCCAGCCCTCCGGCAGCTCGGCCCAAGATCGGCCACGACAGACGGAGCCCCAAAGGTGCGTGGCTAAGACTTGGCGCAAGTTCTTGAAGCGCCCTTGGGCCAACTTCTGTTTGTTCTTCACTACTTAAAACCGTGTGTTTGTTCTTCACTACTTAAAACCGTGTGTTTGTTCTTCACTACTTAAAACCGTGTGTTTGTTCTTCACTACTTAAAACCGTGTGTTTGTTCTTCACTACTTAAAACCGTGTGTTTGTTCTTCACTACTTAAAACCGTGTGTTTGTTCTTCACTACTTAAAACCGTGTGTTTGTTCTTCACTACTTAAAACCGTGTGTTTGTTCTTCACTACTTAAAACCGTGTGTTTGTTCTTCACTACTTAAAACCTTGTGTTTGTTCTTTACTACTTTCAAGCAACCAGAAGTGATAACATTTGGCAAACAGCCTTTCGTTTGTGGGATTGGCTTAAAGGAAAAACAGACACTGGGCGCTTTCTGTTTTTTTTGGGAGGGTTGCCCATTTGGAGACACACCGATTCGCAGATTCGCCGTGAGTGCTTCGTTTTTCAGGTTGTTGTTACATGGGAAACATTTTGCATGTTTGTTTCTTGTGGTTTAGTGGTTGGAATCCAACCACTTAGCTGCTAAGAACAAAAGCTTTTGCTCCCCTTCCAACGGCAACCAGGTTTCTATGGCTAGTTTGAGGGTCCAGGTATGATCGAAGCGGTCTTGTGCGAGGTTCGACCCATGCAGAAAAAACTGGTGGACAAAGTGGGGTGTTGCCACAAGTGAATGGTGCATTCCCAGTTCAATTTTGGATGCCCCACAGATTGGCCAGTTGATTGGGCCCCGATAGGGCTCAAGGAATTGCGGGGTAGGCCAGCCTAAGGCAGGGGGGATATGTTAGGTCCCAGCGAAACCATGCAAACACCAGCGTTGTTCATGGGGTTTGCAGCAAATGACAGCGAGGAGCAGTGGTTTCCTTCTTCCCTGAAACGTCATTTGATTCGAAGAATACATTTTTACCCTGCGCACCGAGGTTCAAATTCTGGGGGATACGGAATGCCTCTGAAAAGTCTTGGAATTGGCAAAGCGAAAAGGGAGCCAAGGAGCTACGGAGCTTGGCCCGGAACTGGGAGAGGGGTGACCCCTGAAATTCCATGGTTGCATTTCCCCCTCCTATGGGGAAAGCCAGAGAAATGGATTTCGGGGCCCATCCACCCCCCTTCCCTTTCTGGTAGGGCGGAGGGTCCTTCTTTGGTTCCGAAGTGAACACTGCGTACCTTTGTCGGCGCAGGCTATTACAGCATTTGCCCCTTGGCTGCATGGAGCTTGCTCTCGGCTTACCTTTGCATAAAACAAGCTGAAAGGGGACCCTAAGACAAACAAATCTAAAGACGTTGGCTTAAGATGAGTTGGCAGCTCACTGAAGACTTTGTTGATGGTGTGTGTTTTTTTCTACCTGTTGGGTCCCACATGTTGGCTTCGCGGAGTTTGAATGGGCCGTGTTTAAGCTGTGGCAGCTTGGTCTTGAGACTGCTGAGATGTATGTCCACATTCGCGTGGTAGGGGGCCAACTGTTGTGGGAGTGTCATTTGTGTTTTGGCAAACTGTTTGGGAGGCGACACTTGAGGCTGTGCATATCCCCCGAACTCGAAGCGGGCTTAACTTTCCGCACTTTGGCTGCCTTCCCAACAAACAAACATAAAGGAAACTAGCAGGCACACAAGCAAGAAAGCAAACAGGCAAACAGGCATAAAGCACGCAGGCAAGCAAGCGAGCGAGCAAGCAAGCAAACACGTAAACAAGCCAAGAAGCAACAAGCAAGGCAAGCAAACACACGACTCAGAAGACTCGAGATGCTCTGAAGAAAAACTGCTTCCTGAGTGCATGTTTATGCGATCAGCAACGTCTTGGCCGTTTCCGTTTTTGGTCCCGGGAGCTTTGAGGCTTTCAGTCAGTGGAAGCACAGTGACGAAATCCAAAATTTCCCACCGTTCCTCAGTTGTCCAAAGCCGAGACCTTTTAACCTTTTGGTTTTCCAGTTTTGGTACCCATTTTTAGTCATGGCTCCAAAAGGTGAACCTTTTATTTCTGGGTCCCTAAGGGGCAAGTGAGGTTCAGCAACCCTGGAATGATTCGATCCCCCTACCACAATCCTGGGACTGGTCCTGGGACCAGTCCTGGTCCTGGGACCGGTCGGCCCGCAAGGAAACTCTGAGCTGTCCTTAGGCCAGCTTGATTAGATTTCAATACATGGATTCCACATGGAGTTTCTTCCATTGACCAGGGCATTCCGCCAGGGTCTATGGAACGCCAATGGTCTTCCCTAGGCTGCTTCGATGAGTGCGAGGCTTTGATGGACCAGGCCGGATA
This sequence comes from Effrenium voratum, assembly GCA_963377175.1. Classification (NCBI taxonomy): domain Eukaryota; class Dinophyceae; order Suessiales; family Symbiodiniaceae; genus Effrenium; species Effrenium voratum. The sequence goes on from CAUJNA010001491.1 coordinate 619,786, forward strand.
GCCGGCCGCTTCGCTTCGTGGCCGCGCCGGGCCTTCTGAACCCCAAGGCAACGAAACGACCACCCGTGTCCCGTTCGGGTCACTTGGCCGGCCGGGATGAAGGCTCCTTGCGCCGGGATGCATGTCTGTTTTCATTTTTTTGGCTTGGTGAATGGTTTTTTCAAGGGGGGATCCAATGGTGCTTAGCAAGTGGAGAGCAAGCCTGGTGAAAGTACCTACGTAGGAGACTTATAACCATGGCTTTTGTGGGTAAGAACCGGGTTTACGAACGACTTACCACCAGGCTTACCCTGTAAGTGTCATTTACACAAAGGATGGACAGTTCCCGGGCTGGCAAAGGGGAGATGGTTTTTATCCGCGCCAGAGGCAGCTTAGCCTTCGATAAACGCCTTGCAAGTTCTTGACATTGGTTTGGGTAGACCCTTGGCATGCCAGCTTTTCATTTTGACTCGGATTCCTCTTGGAGAGGGAGTTTGTGCACTTCCATTGTGCCCTTCCAGTCTGGTAGAAAGTAGCACCCAATTCTCAGTGGTTCATAGTCCTTGTCGAGCGGGCAGGTGCACAGTCTCCTGACTTGCTCTGTGGCCTCTTCTGAAGCTGGAGCCAACGGGCTGTGTTTCTGGCTGTGTTTCTTACCTGAGCCATGAGTCAAATCCTGGGTAAGTGAAGGCTGGTTTCAAGTCCCAAGAGGTGCCCTTGGACAATGCAACAAGACTTCTGCGATCTGGGGAATCCCACGGGTGATCCAATCTGTCGCAAAGGGCCATGTTCGGCCAGGATCCATGGTTGAGGTGCCGCGCGATTCCTTTAAAGGAATCCCTCTTGGGTTGCGCAACGACAAAGAATGGAGTCACCCCAAAAAAGTAGATATCATTACATATCTTTTCTCACTCCCTGAGTTCCCTTCAATCTTTTTGCCGGCCCATCCACTCGAACGGAAGTGCGTAGATCTTTTTTGCTGAGTTCCAAATCCACGAAACAAGCTTCCGTTTACTGAAATGAATATTGTCCATTTCCCCCGTTGGTTTTAAAGCGAATCGGAAAAAAAACCCAGGGGTCTTAACCACATGGAAGTCAGAAACGGAGGCGCCCCAAGAGCTCCTCCTCTCGCGAGCCTCGGGACGTCTGCAGGTGGAGCAGGGCCTGGAAGCGCCGATGAGCATCTTGGCTTCGCCTCCGGGGACGTTCCGCTGCCGAACCCCCCCGTTTGACATGGAAGTGGGGGAGGGGCTGTTACCCTGGAACTAAAATTTTGTGGGTTGTGGGGAATGAATTCCATGTGTGGTTCAACAGGGGTCATTCCTTTGACCGTTTCTAGGGGTTATCAAAATTAAAATAAAATGGGGTTGTTTCCCTTAACTCATGACTTAGGGTGACTTTGATCATGGTAAAATAATGAGGCCAGGGTTCCATCTCCCCTTTTGTGGGGAAGCCTGGACAATTGGACTTCTCGTCACCGTGCTGCCTATTTTATTGAAAGCTCACTGGTTCAGGGGTATAAACCAACTTAAGCCATGATAAAGGTATAAAGGTCCTTTGCTTGCGGGTCCAATTCTTAATTCGGCGTTTAATTACAGCAAACATTTGCAGACTTTTTGGGTCCGGAGTCAAGTCTGGACCATGTTTAGCGTCGAATAACAAATTCAGACTCTCGTTTGGCCATTGGGGGGGGTGAGTTTTTGCATTCAAGGATTTCTGGTCGTTACGAGGCTCTTGGGGTCTGTGGGGTTCCGTGGTAGAAGATAGGAGTGAGCAAGTTGCCAAAACAAGAGTTTCAAAATAGCCTCGGTGTTTGGAACAAATCCAGACATGCATGGAACAAATCCAGTCGCCTTGGTCTTTGCAGCTGTTTGAACGAGGACACTGCACAAGCAGAACTGATTCATCTTCCCGCTCGCGAGCTTCCCAATTCGGCTCCTTAAGCCCAACCCGGCTCCACACCGAAATCTTTCACTTCCTGAGTTCCGTTTGGGGCTTGATCGTCGCTTTTTGGGGTTTGGACCATTTTTGGCCATCTGCTCGGGAGGTGAGGAAATGCTAGATTTGGAAGCCCAAGCCCTCCCTCTCGCCCGCAGAGGGCGAAAGCTGCTTTCCGATTTCCTTAACCGTAGGTTGGACACTCGAGCGGCATGAACAATTCGCTCCACTGGTCATGGCGTGATATGCCGATCATTGGCATTTTTCTTCATTCTGCTAGTGAAAACTGGGATCCGAGAATGCACACCAAACATGAGACGTTTCCGCATGGTCGAATCCAAGGGTTCCAAATCATTCTGTTCTACCGAAGCTCGGTTTGATTCCCCATTTTTTGCATGGCTCTCTTCAACCAATGTTTCCAAGAGGGTTTGGCCCATTGATATCGTGGACCCCCGTTTGGTTGGTGTTTGGGTGGGGGGTCCAACCTTAAACAAGACATCCCCATTTATTTAGTCATGTCGTTGTTTGATGGGCACCCCTTCTTTGTTGAGTTTTAGAGGAAATCAGGTGACCGCCATTTTGGGGGGTCAGAGTCCTAACTAAGCCCGGGTAATATCCCCAACGGCCCAAGAACCCCCGGAACCCTCCGGAACCCTCCCTGAAAGCTGCCCCAACCCACCCCTCATCGCCTATCTGGGCAGCGAAACCGGAAAAAAAAAGAAGAAGAAGACCAAAAAACAGCAACTCTAGGTCCCCCCAGTAGTGCCCTTTCTCACCCCTTGTTTGGTTGGGAGGGTTCCCCTAAAATAGACAAAAGAGAAAAACAAAACGGTACCAACTTATTCTAACTCCTCTCTACTGGAGGACCTAGTCATGGCCCCAAAAGGTGAACCTACTAACAATGAACAGAACCCAACAAACAAACACGAAACACAACTTGATCCAACAGTGCAGCAATCGTGTCACCCATGTCTTCGCTGTTCTTTGATTATGTGTTTTTTCTCCCCGTTTTTTTTTTGGTTCTGTTCATTTTGACGGGTCTGCAAAAACGCGTCAGTTTTTTGCCAGCCCATACCAAGAGATGATGTAGCGAGACGGAAATCGGGAGTGCTCTAGGCACCCCAGAGAAGATCGCAGCCCTCGCCGCCCGGTGGATCAGAGGATCAGAGCAGGAGCAGGAGATTTGGCGGGAGCCAGCCATGTCCCTGAGATTTTTAGGGGTTTTAGGGTGGTGTAGTGGTAAATTCCCTTAGGTTTTTCAGGGTTTTAGTTGGTCTTGCGGTAAATTCTCTTAATTTTTTAGGGCTTTAGTTGATTCAGTGGTAGATTGCCTGAGGTTTTTGTAGGTGTTTAGCGGTTTAGATGTAGTTTCCACTAAGCCATTTGCAGCTAGCCACTAAAAGCTGCAAAGGAAGCGTTCAGGCAATGTGAGCTGAATACCCGCGTATCGGATTCGGTTTTGGGTATCGATTTTCCAGCTTGGGCATCGGTTTTGGGTAGGGTAAGGGAATTCTATGTGGAACGGGTGGCTTGTGTTGCCACAATGCACGTTTCAATCACCACTTCAATGGTCCGGGCTGTTTTTTTTTGTTTGCTGCGGTTCCTTGCCTAAATCTTCCAAGGGAAGTCGTTGGTCTTCAAGGCCCTTGGGCTGGGACGAGTAAGCGGTGAGAGTGATGTGAGCTGTGAACATTGGTGCATTTTGCCAAGGGATGTCAGGACTTTAATTAATTTGTTGCCAACTGATGGGTTTTCCGTACTAAACCACTAAAAGTTAAACTTTTAGCAGGGGAGCAGAAAGCAACCGAGTGATGCTTGCCGAGAGGCCGGTATGAAGGCACCTGCGCTCCATGAACCGTTTGCAAGTCTGTGTCAGTTTGGGAGCTGTGACTCGCTTGCCCAAAGCGAATCGACCTTCTAACCTTGGCTCCAACAGGCGACCCTTCATTTCCAGCTCCAAACTGGGCAAGTGAGGCTGGAAGCTCGAATGGTCAAATCGCTCGCCCAAATCGATCTTTCAAGCTGTTGGTTTCCCTCGACTTGGTCCATAGCCAAGGCGATTCTCCAGGTCCAAACTGGGCAGTTGGACACGCATCCTCATCATGTCCACAAATGGATTCCCAATGAAAGCTGACAATATGTGACCTATGAAGGGAAGCCTTGTTTCCAGGTCCAAGCTGGGCAAGTGAGGTCAAGAGGGAGTTCTTAGCCAAGGCACCTGGAACGAGGAATGTTGGCCCCCTGAACACCCATTCCAGGAGCTTCAGAACAGCCCCCCCCCTTCCCTTAGTAAGGCCCGTAGTTGTCTGCCATTTGCTTAAATTTGTGATTTCCCCCCCTGTTGGCTTTAAGGGGAATGAATCAATACTGGATGTTTCTTCACATGTTTCCAGGGGACTGAAGCAAATGGAGGTTGTGTATCGCGGGAGACGGTTCATTTGGACGGCAAAAAATGCCCAGAGTTGCCAATGTTCCAAAGGAAGCCCCATATTTCACAGCCAGCTGCTAGCTGGTGGTTAGATGGGAGACGGACTTAGGGCTCGGGGTATCCAAATTTGCGTTCATAGAGGTAGCCTTCCGGAGCTACCGATCGGAGTCCTGTAAGCACATGGTAGCAACAGGCCCCTCTGTCACAGCATGCGCCTCAGTGACTCAGGTATCGAACCTTCCCTCTGCGACGCAGCGAGGCAACCGCACGCCTGGCACTTAGTGACTTAGTGAGAGATTTGTCAAAGCAAATCGAGGAAAGCTTCTTGTGGATTCCTTTCTTCCTTGCTTCAGTCGCCCTCTAATTGGTGGTTTGGATTGGTGATTTGCTGGTTAGGGGGCGCTTTTCCTTTGCAAGATCCATGGCGTACTCCCCAGTGGCCACCAATCCAAACAAACAATTGGAGCGAACTTGATTGCTTGTGAAGTATAGCAAGGACCTTTGGCCAGTTGCTTTCAGACTTCGAGTTTAGGCTCCCACATCGGCCAACCTTGCCGTAGTCGGCCCCTCAACATGCTCAAGCCCACAAAGAGAAAGGGTGCCGAATCTTTTCCTACCAGGGTCGATGGACAAGTGAGGAACAGCAACTTGTACTGGCAGACGCCAGGCTTGCTCAAGCAACATGTGGCGAGTGAAGCAACGTAGACTTGGTGGCTCCCAGCCATCCTTTTTAGTGTTTAGTTGGGCCCCATTTGGCTCACAAAAAGTTAAACTTTTAGCGGGGGATCCCGGGACAGCTCAGTAGACAACTACCAAAATCAGGCCAACTGAAATTCGGAGCTTTACATAGTATGTCGTGTTCATTTATAGGGGGTGATCCTCACCTTTGGGTGAATGAGTTTCCTTGGTTTCACTGTTGCTGGCAAAGTTTAGGTTTTTTGGTTATGTCCATATTTTGGTTGGGTGCTGCAAAGAAAAAGTCGTTTGCTACCATACCACTTTGGTGCATGTTGCTTGGATGTCAGGACTCTAACTTTTTTTTGCCAACTAATGGGTTTTCTATTACATGGTTGTTGTTGGGACACATTTTTCATTTTGATTATTGTGGTTTAGTGGGAAATCCCCACTGAACTGCCAACAAATTCAATTTTTTGCTCCCCTTCCAACGTCAAGATTAAACCACTGGAAGTTAACCTTTTAGCAGGGGAGCAGAAAGCAACCGAGACAACACGTGTTGTACAGTTGATGTTTGAAGGGGCCACTCTTTGCGCTAGGCTGTCCCCGCGACTCCTGGGGCTGCTGGATGAAGTGGCCAACCACCACGGCGGGATGGCGCAGGGCCCAGAGGGCAACCGGACCCCCAGAGACCCCGCAGCCTAAAGCCGTGGTCACCAGACAGGTTCCTTGAAATATCATGAAGCTAAGGGTGGAAGTACATGCCCCTTGTTCATACCGGTTCCTTGGCTTCCCTGGTTTCCAACCCACTTGAGGTGTTTTCCCCTTTTGGGGAGAGGGGTATGAACATCAGCAGGCCTTTTTGGGTTCATTTGTGCAAGGGGTATGTAAAAGGGGTATGTACAAGCACCCCTGGAATGAACCAGATTGAACCAGCAAAAGGGTATCTGGCAAAGGGGAGCCATGAGCTCATGGGTGGCTTCCTTCTGGTTTTCCGACAAAAGCTGTCCTAGGGTACCATCAAGAAAGGGGACACACCTAAATGCCTTGAAGATTTTTCCAACATTTGACCTCGTAGCAGCTCAGTATTCCAAACCGCTGTCATTTGCTCTAAGACTTGTCTCGGTTTTGCCCGTCAGCCACCAAGAAATCGCCGGCATGTGGAGGAAATTTTGGATCCCATTAAAGAAACTTTTTAAAGGTTGGGCAGAAGCGTAACTTCCACTGTCTCTAAGACCTCCCCAACCACAAAAAGGTTCACTCAGAACTCCGTCTAAGAACGTACTTTGATCATGACCTGTGCCAAACCATCCTGATCCTCTTGACCTGCACACAGCATACAGGCACATGGGGGAACCCACAAGATGGCTGGTTCCTTTTGGTTTTCCTCTCAAGCAGAACCCACAAAAGGGCATCGAGTCTCAAAAGATATGCATATGACGCCTACAGTTGATACATGGGTGTGTCTTTTTTAGGGGCTTCCCCCAAAATGGCTAACCGGTTTTCCTTTTAAGCCGAAGAAGGGGGTACCCTCCCTCCAAAAAAACAGGCGCGAGACCCAAAAAAGTGACCCGCCATCCATTTGCTCCCTGGGTTTTGAAGGGAAGATATCACTACTATGTTTCCATTTTCTTTTTGTCTTCTATTTTTCCTATATCGCTACTATTAAAGGCACTATACGGCAGTGGGTCAAAATATATACCCAAAATGGGAACCCTGGTACATGGAAACATGTGTGGTCCCATGGTGGTTTAATTGTGACCCACAGCCATATCACTGGAATCATGTTCTCATTTTCACTGGAACCATTTTGGGGTAGGTGCACCACCCATTTCAATTAATTTGGTGGGGATTGGGATGTTCACAGGGGGTGCGATTTGGATTTTGACCCATGGCCATATCACGACTGTTAAAGGGAATGTATCACTGGATTTATGTTCCCATTCTTTCCAGGGTTTTAGGGAAGATATCACCACTATTTGTCCATGGCTCCTACTATTTTTCCATATCACTACGATTAAAGGGATCCACTTTCTATTTTCCCCCTTTTTTCCAGATCACTACTATTCAAGGGAATCGATTTTCTAGTTTCTACTTTTGTATATCCTACTTGTTTTCCATATTCTATTTGTTTTCCATATCACTGGAGTTATGTTCTCATTATTTTCCTATTATTATTTTCGAGTTTTTGTTTTATTTTGCCATATCACCACCATTAAAGGGAATATATCACTGGATTGATGTTCGCATTTTGTCCAACTGGCCGGATCGAGGTGCCGCTGCATGGGCGGCTCTTCGCACAGTGGATGCACGAGGCCTACCCCCGCGAGCGCGGAACCCGAGCGGGGGAAGCGGGCGAGCGGGAGCGGGGGCGAGCGGAAGCAGGCGCTTGCGGGACGCTTTTTTCCGTGTCCCAAGCAAATCGCCCCAAAAGTCTTGGTGGCTCCCAGCCATCCCCTTAGCTTTTTTGATCCTTTTAGTGTTTAGTGGTAGTTTCCGAATTCAACCCACCAAAAGTTAAACTTTTAGCGGGGGATCTGAGGGCAGCCCAGAAGTCTGAGGGTTGTTCAAAGACTCAGTTGTCCAAAGCGAATCGACCGGATCTGACCCAATTTTGGGTTCCCAGTGGTCATGGCTCCAAGGTGATCACCTTTTATTTCTGGCCCAGGGGGCAACTGAGAAGGGGTGCGATGTTGGGCCAGTCCCCAAATCAGCCCCAAAGACCAGCTGATTTAGATCCAGATCCTGCAGCTTCTCTTGGGGTGTCTCCTATTTAAGGAACTCTGAAAATCTGCTGCCCTCCAAGAAGAGCGCACGGAGCAGAAAAAAGACGTCTCCTATCCAGGTGGATTCATCCGGGGACATGAAGCAACGTGGGATCCGTCCGGTGTTGTTGGGCTGTTTCGGGCGATGGCGACATGTTTGATTGATTGTGTGGGTGAATGCCGTTGTCGTGGACCTCCAGTTTGCGGGGCTAGTTGCCACAAGAAAGACATGGCCAATGATCAGATGCCAAGGTGGATCCTTGTTCCGTTGAGTGTTCTCCCGATTTCTAGGGTCTACTGGTTGGCCTTTTCATTTAGGATGTTAAGATTGCAGGGAGAATCCTAGGTTGATTACCCCGGCCATGCCGTTGGAGTGTCACCTCCCTTTCAGCCGCTGGAGAAATATATTTCGGGAGCATCGTAGTTGGCCACCAGAAGTTCCCAAACTTTCTTGGCCCGGGTCCAGTCTAGTGAGTTGCTCCTCAAGTCTGACTTTTGCGAACTCCCTTTGGGACCACTGGCTTTTCTGCTGAGGGAGCCTGGGATCATTATCTTGGAAGCATGTTTGCCGTTGGCCCATGTGTTATACTTGCCTTTTGAACGCAGGTAGCTGATACGAAGCATACTGGAACCGACCCCTACGTTGCAATCAGCTCTGCAGTACTTCCAGCGTTTGCAACCTCCTTTCACTTTGTGACTCGTGGCACCATACAAAATCTGCCTGACCAGCAACAGCTGACATACAAAATCTCGCCCCAAAGATCAAACTGACCATGTCATTCTACCGTGAAGTCATCAATCATTCTACCCAGAATTAATGACTTAGAAGTTTCACGTCGTCTCTCACTGCGAAGCTCTTCTTTGCGATCGACACCTACCCAAAAAAGTGGCATGCTGCACCTGCACCATGACTGGTTTGCTTGTTCACGAGGGGTGGCAACTGGACTGGCTGGCCGTTGGCCAAGCCCTTGCCAAGCGGCATGCGATCAATGCGTCAAAGCCGTTGCCATATTTTGGTGGCATCCACTTTGCAAAAAAAACGGCATCCAGTTCTGTCACTAAACCAGCTGGTTGGCAGGGAGCCAAGGAGCCGGGGTCCAAATTGTCTTCTGCTTCTTTGGAGGGAGCCTTCCGGAGCTCCGGCCGAAGTCCTCAGTCAAAAGCTGACCCGCTCCGAACCTGGCCCCAGGTTTCTTCACCTTGCAGGCCAACCAGAAGTCTCGAGAAACTTGTTACCCTCCCACCAATGAGCATGGAACCTGACGTGGTGTCCCTTCAAAAGGAAAGACGTTTGGAGACGCTGCGCCAGCCTTTCCTTGGCTTTCGCATTGCGTTGGCCAAGGTGCAACTACCCAAGTGCTGGCTCTACGTCACGCGACCGTGCCTTTGAACAAAAGATTGGGGCGCCAGCTACGCAGTTGTTTCTGCATCGGCCGGACCTGTTTAACATGCTGACGGTCCCACTGTGCGGGTGCGTCCGGGGTGGCTAATCAGACTTTCATGAGCAATGCTCATAATATATTACTATGGGGGTGTCCCTGGTTTTGGTGGGGATTTATCACTTTTGGAGGGGAACACCCCCATATTAATAAGCAGGGGTTTATCAATCCGGGGCCAATATTAGATACGAATGGACATCGAAGTGTCACCGGTGGCACCACGCCCGTCAGAGTTCTTATGTTGCTGACGGCTGGTAGGGGCTGCAATGCAAGCGCAAGTTGCCCAGGATTCGCGCAGACCCTGGATGTCGAACACGTCAAGGCCGGCACAGCATGAGCCTGCTCATGCTTTCCACGCAAAGGTTACCAGACAGGACTTGCCTCGCCAGATGGACGGCAAAGTTCATGGCTTTGCTTGCCTACTGCAATATCGGCCCCACATTGGCGTGCATTTGGAGTTCAATTACACATTTGAGAAGGCACGTTTCCACCCTGGTAAACGTGGCAGCTCTGTGATAGTGGCATCCTGTCTCCCACTTTGTCTCACTCCCTGAGTTCATGGGCTTTAGTCACTTTTTGGGAAGACCATTTTGGTGGTACACAAACAGTTCGGACTTCTTTTGGCCAATCGACTGCACAAGTAAGTATTCCCATTGACCCAACAAACATTGTCACCTTGTGCCCCAAGGGGATCCCTTTTTCCACGCTCGCTTGCTCGCTTTCGCTGACAACAGGGGGCCGTTCGGGGCCACCCCTTTTTCTTTTTTTTTCTCTGCAGGATGAGGAGCGCAGCAAGTACTGGTCACTGGGCTGCATGTCCCATGGTACCCTTCCTGATCCTCCATTTGCTTAAGAACATGTCGTTTTCCCCTCTGGGTTTTGAAGGGAATCATCACTACTGGACGTTTTTTTCTTGCCAGGGGGCGTATCCGCAAATGGAAGAGGCTGAGCAACTGCGGAGAGAAATTAGGAGCTGGAAGACAAATTGCCCTTTACAAGAAGTTTTTGTCAGGTTTTCCGTTTTGAGAGGGAGGGTATGGGCATTGGTTCAGAATCATCTTTGGTCCTTGCCTTGGTTTGTGAAAATGGCTCCCTTTGCGGTTTCCCTCACGGGATCCAGCCCTCAATTTGGGACAGCCCGGCCATGTTGAGCCAATGGTTGCACTTTGCTGCAGCTTTGGTTCAACCCCTGAGGTAAAGGATGGTTGAGTTCTATCCGTTTTCTATGATTCCCGTTCTTTGTTGTATGGATGTTTTCTGTGGTCCCTCTTTGTTTGGCTACGTCGTGCTCGTTCGCGCGCGACGTCGTCGTCGTCGTCGTCGCCTTCTTCTTCTTCTTCTGCTGCTGCTGCTGCTGCTGCTGCGACTTTCAATGAGTTCCGTCTCTGTGGCTGCATTTCTTGAGATGTTTCGCAACGCCTCTGGCGCCTGCCGGGCCCAGGAATCTTGCCAAGTCGCGGGAGAACAGCAGCAGCACTGAGACGACCACTTCCCGATGGGTTATGAAGGAGGCGGGAGCGGGAAAAGCGCGGGGGCTAATAGACTCAGTTGCCCAAAGCGAATCGACCTTTTAACCTTTTGGTTTTCCAGTTTTGGTGCCCATTTTTCGTCATGGCTCCAAAAGATTAACCTTTTATTTCTGGGTCCTTTGGGCAAGTGAGTAGAGGCAAGGATATTCCAGCAGCTTTCACAGAGTCTGCTTGAGGAGACGTGTCAAGGGGGAATATGCAAGGAGCCCCCCACCCTCCCCAAACCAATGACACACACGCAAACACACACATGCACACACACCCACGTAAAAACGAAGACGAAGACACATGTCAAGCTAGCACCGCTTTTTGGTTGTTCAAAAGGATCATCCCATGACAATGAAGACCAAGCAACTTCGGGGTTTTCGCGTTTAGGATATTTGAGCGGGGTTTACGTGTCAGTCGAATGTAATCGTGACAGCGCTGTGGGCGCTGGCCAAGGCGAAAACTAAACTTGAAGAAGGAACTACAATGTCGGTTCTATGGATTGTCATTTGTTGGTTTCACAGGCGTAAAGGGTTTAAGAGTTTCAATGGTTTCAGGCCGTTTCAGGGTTGTCCAGTAAAGTGGGCTTCAGGGTGTTGAGTTCGGGTCATTTTCGTGTTCAGTGCCAGTTCAAGCGTCAGCCGGCTTCAGTTGTTACGGGGGTTAAAGCTTCTCGAATTGAGCACCGCCAGTTTGGGCTTCGGGTGCTAGAATTCGTTGTTTTTTTGGGCTCAGGGCAGCCCTCTTCGCTGGTTATAAATGGAAACCACCGGGGTCTGTATGTCTGTCTGGGGACACCTAGGATCTATTTTGCAACCTCCTTCTTTTAGGGTCTTGGTTTTTCCGGGTTGGTTGCAAAATAGATTCTAGGTGTCCATTTTTCTTTTGGGGGGGTCCTGCGATTCCTAAGAAAAGACTCCATATGTGCTTGTCTTTTTTAAAGACTGCCTTTTTTAGGTGGTAAACAAAAAAAGGAACCACCACGCATTTTGGGGGGCAGAACCTTCTATTTTCACACATTTCATTTTTGTGTTTCCTCCCCTTTTTGGGCGTTTTTGTTTTTTTAAACGTAAACCAACCGTTTGGGGCGGAACCTCTCTCGTGTTTTGACCCAAGCCCCCGGTTTTTCCGGTGAGAAGAGCCGAGCTCAGGAGCTGGTGGACCAGAAGGCCTTCCAGGCGCAGGTGAAGTCGCGGCTCGCTCGGAGGAAAACTTTTGGCGGGGAGCGATGGGGTGAAGCTGTCCCGTTCTTGCCCAGCCCAGCCCAGTGGATTCAAAGGGTTCTTACCTCTTTCAAAACACAAAACTTTTCTCAACTTTTTGGGGGTAACATGGGCTATATCTGTAAAAGATGAACTTCCCCAGGGCTTGGAGTTTTAAGGGGTAAGGGTTTGGTGACAGACAAATCTACAGAATACTTTGGGAAGCATTTTGCCAAGGGCTGTTAGGACTTCTTCACTTTTTGATCCAACTCATGAAACGGTTTTCCGAATTGAACCACTAAAAGTTAAAATCTTTTAGCAGGGCTTCGCAGATTACGCAACCGAGAGGAAATGGCCCCAAAACACACTAAAGCTGCTGTTTATTGGTGCCCTTTCTGAGGCTGTGGTTTGGAGGTGTGGAGGTTACCCTGCAAGGGGTTCAAATTGACAAACCGCCAATCCAAGCCACCAATCAGGGTCCCCCAGCGATTGCTGCCCTTTCTCTTTTCTCCCTTTTTTTGGTTGGGAGGGTCTTCTCTACTAAAATAGGCTACAGAAACAAGCTGGTGCCAACCTATTCTAACCTCTCTACCAGAGGACCTAGCCAGTGGATTCCGCCCCTTTTTTCGGCTGCTGTTAAACCCATAGGTGCCAGGTGCCAGGTGCCAGGTGCCGGCCTAGACGCATTTAGCACAGCCTCTAACCAGCCCAAGGTGCATGTGCCTTTCCTGAGTTCCTGGACTTTGAACTTTTGGGGTAGGTTTTGTTCGTGGTAAACAAAAGTTTGGACGTTTTATAAAGCCACTCACAAAGTGAGGGGCCCTTGATCAACAAGAACGCCCTTAAATTTTCCAGACTGCGCATATCTATATCCTGGGATGACTTTCAAAGAGTTCACGCGCGAAATCGCAATGTCGTTTCCCGAAAGGTTTGAATTGTCCCATCCCCCCCAGAAATAGGGGGTGTCTTTGTTTGATGGTACCCTTCTTGGGGTTGCTTGAAACAAACACCAAAGGGAAAGCCATGAATTTTGGGGTGGCCCTCCTATTTTGAGACAACATAGATAGCTTGGGCAAATAGTTGAGCCGGGTCAGAAATTGATGCGTGCCCAGAGTTGGGTCACCTTTAGAAGGCGCTCAGACGAATGAGTGGGGATCTTTGGAGTCGGTGCCATGTGAGACCACCACTCATGTTGAGATTCAGGGTGTTTTATTCATGTTTAAGACTTTCATGGGGGGGCAAAGGGAATTTCCCCGCAATTGGGGCGTCTCTTATGTTTTCAGACCTGACACAACCGGGGGGCTTGACCTTTTCCTCATCTTCCATTTGCTTAAGAACAAAGGTTTTTCTTTTTCCCTGTTGGTTTTAATGTTGGAATTTATTTCACTACTGGATGTTTTTCCCCAGGGGTCGAATAACCAAATGGTGTCGCTGATGTTTGTCAGTTCTCGGACCTGACAAAAACGTCTTTCCTTTTGATTTTTTTTTGGGGGGGGGTGGACCTGAGCCTCATCTTCCATTTGCTTAAGAATAACTGGACATATTTGTTTTCTCATGTTTTCCGGGGCTCGAAAAAGCGAATGGAAGACTTAGTGGCTAAGCCTGGTTACCCACAAAAGCCATGGTTATAAGTGGGCCGCTGGATGAGGTCCTTGAAGAGCGACCTCACGGTCTTTGGGACCTTGGGCTTCGTGGGCATGGCATTTGCCAAGCTCCTGATGCCCAGCAGGCGAAATCGGAATCGGCGTGGGAAGCGGCGGAGTTCGGCGACTCGGTGCGGGAAAGAACACGGAAGCCTTCCGTCAAAGGCAAAGGAAAAGGGATTCCCCCCCAACCAAAAAAAACAAAAGAAAGAAAACACAACACAACAAGAACAGAAAAATCGCGGCGTCCGGAATTCCCCCCAACAAAAAAATGAAAGGAAATAACAACAAATCAACAAGAGCAGAAGAATCGCGGCGTCCGGAATTTGTTTGAGAGAAATCTCGATCCGGGCCAGACGGTCCATTTGGGAGGGACATGAGGGGGGCTCGCCAAGTTTAATCCACATTCCCGGGACAGGCGACGCTCACTTCGCATTTGTAAACGGGGCGGATCGATCCAGCTGATCGAGATCACAAGGTTTGACACCCGGACAGTTGGGTGTGCCTCTGTTCAAAACATCCCCCAAAATGGTGGTTTCCTCTTGGCCTACATGGAAAAACACGAAGAAGGGGGTACCTTAAAATGAAGGACACACATAGTGGTCCAAAAACAAAGTTCAATCTGGGCTGCAACTTCAAGGGCTGCCAAGTTCTCCAGCAACCGAGAGACGAAGTGTGTTTGTTGGGCTATATTGACCTCGTTTTTTGCACCTGCTCTCTGGAAAACTTGGGATGCACAACTGGCCCCTTGAAGGTGATCACATGTTGAGGGCTTCTGAAAGTGAGTTTCTTGTCGGGAGATTCTCCTGAAATAGCCATCCGACTGGGCTCAAGGTCAATCCTTGATTCTTACCTGTACGTCAGAAGTCTAGTTTATTAGGGGTTCAGATGGGTTAAGGAGTCGGATGGGGCAACCCTTCATTTTGAGCAGCCCGGGTAGCTCGGACACAGTTTGAGAATGCTTTAACGGCCCAGATGTGATGCACAGGCCGAATATGAAGAAGGAGATCTAGACTACCACAGAGGACGCGCCAGGGTCTGGGTCGGGTATTTTTGCTCAACCACCCCTTGGTCCCCTTGCACAGGGTTTCTGAGCCATTTCCCTTCATGGAACCTCCAAAAGTGGCAGTTTCAATGGACACCAACTGAAAATTGATCAACTTTTTGTTCGGGGAAATCCAGTGACCCCTGTAGCAGGGAAAGGCAAGAGAAGGGGTTGCGGGGGGGTTCAACCACCAGCGTCCTTGTCACATGTTCAAAAATGAACCCCGGACTCTGACTCAGCATCTGTTTGCAGTGCGAAAACAGAGAAAGGCATCGGGGATCCAGGACCACGTTGGTTTGAACTGTGGCTTAAGCATGTTTGACCAAGGGGTTGGCTCAACCCTGCGTCTCCCATGGCTGGAGTCTTCTCCAGCATTACTATGGACCCGGATTCTGAACACTTGCTTGTGGGTACCACCGATTGGTCTAAAATTGCTAGTTACTAAGTGGGACCAAACAAAAATATGGCTGAGTAATTAAGGCTGTTGATTGTTTAGTGGGGGCCTCTCTTCAGAGTGGTTGGTGGATATAAAAGCTGTGTGTAGATCATGTCCACCACAGGGTTTCCAATTCAAGTTCATACAAGTATCCCTGTGAGACAGGCACCCCCACATGCAATCTAACAAGATGGCATGTATCAGGTTGTCAGGCATGCCAAGGGCACCTAGCCGATCCCTTGGATGCTTGTCTTGGTGCTGCTCGGTAGGGAATGGTCTTGGGAATGAACCGGTTTGGGACTCACCGGGGACTGTTTCTGGGTGTCATTCTTTCATCTTCCCATTTCAAACCAGCAAGTTGTTCTCAATGAAAAGCATCCACATAGGGCATGGTTTATTGCGGTCATTCCTTCATTCTCTGCCTATAGAACCAGCCAGCTGTTTTTAATGAAAGGCATTGGCACTTCCCTCGTTTCCGGAACGGAAGGACGTGCAAAGTCTGTGAGATGGCCAACGCTCAGCGCTCTGCGAGCGCAAAAAAAGATCTGCGCGGTCTGCGGGTGTCATCGCAGTGGCGAGCTGCATTTCTCGCGCTCGTGGAATTTCGAGCCTGGTGGATGCCACTGTTTCGAAGGGCCAACTTGCATACCCCAAATGGACCCCCACAACTTCCTGGTTATACATGGGTTATACAGGGTACATACCCCAAAATGGGGGGTTGTCGCTTTGTCCTTGGGATCCTGTTGCATTGAGGGGGCGTGTGGGGGGGGTGGGGGGGGTGAATCCTAGCCAAGCATGACACGCGGGCTCGCATCAGATGTTCCACTTGGGGTTCATCACATGGTTGTTGTTGGGAAACATTTGCATTTTTGCTTGTTGTGGTTTTGTGGTTGAAATCCCCACTTAAGTGTTAAAATTTAAATGTTTGCTCCCCTTCCAACATCAACCAAGATTAAGTGACCCATGATTTCAGTTGATTGGGTGCATGGAAGGGCTGGCCATGCGTTCGGATTGAAAGCCACAGAGGCCGCTCGCTTGAGGCCGTGAGCGGGCCAGTGGTAGACCCCAACGTGCGGGACTCAGCTTGAGGAACGTCCCTCACTTGGCCAAAGGGGGTTTCTTGGTGGCTCCCAGCCATCCGGTTCCTTAACCTAGCTTTTTAGTGTTTACTCACTTCCTGAGTTCATGAACTTTAAACTTTTTGGGAAGACCATTTTAGTGGTAAATAAAAAGTTTGATTTTTTTTGGGCCATTCACTCAGCCAGTGAGTTTCCATTCAATCCACTAAAAGTTAAGCTTTTAGCTGGGGATCTGAGGGCAGCCCAGGTTTTGCAGCTGCATTGTAGCGACCTGGCCATGTCTCGAGACGGATTCCTCGCAAACTTGATGTCAGGGCCCTGCCCAGGGAACACGCCTCAGATGGAGCAACCGAAGCTTTCTTCCGGGTGAAGATCTCACTTCGATCTGTCCCTTCTTTGAGGCTTTTCAAGAATTCCCTGGAAGCCCTGCGAAACCTTCCCTGAATTGAACATACCTCCCCTCTTCAAGAACCCTTCGCTCCATTGGCACGTGCGCACCCATCCAAGTGAACCAGATCCGCGAACACGGCCTCGATGTTTGATTCCCGGGTTTTCTTTCATTCGGCTAAGCCTCCTCCCCATGCAACCTGGAGAGCTTTGGTGGGTTCCATCTTGGGGTGAAGGGACTAGAGCTTCCCAGGCGGACAGCCCAGTCCAGTGCTACCTGGACTCCCTTCATCGTTTTTTTGTTTTTGTTTCTTCCTCGGCCTCCTGCAAACATGTGACTTCCGCTTCCCTTTTCGGCTTCCCTTTGTGGCTTCTCGGCCTCCCTTGGCCTCCCCCTCAAGCAGTGGCTGCCGACTTTGGATTTCTAGTTGAAAACTTCTTTCCCCTTCCGCCTGCCGACTTTCAATGTTACCTTGTTGACAAGTTTCCCCCTTGCGATGAAAAATGTGCAAAGAAACTGGTTGACCGGGCCCGTTTCTTGGACCTGTCGTGGTCAACTCGTTTTGACGTCCTTTCATCGTCTAAGCTGAGCTGTCCACTTAACGTTTGCTTTGCTGGGCCCAAACCGCCAACCCCTGGATACGTCCATTTGCTTAGGCATATTACTTTCCCCTGTTGGTTTTTTAGGGAATCAAAGACTTCTCAGAATATGTGTTTTTCCAGGGGACTCCCTATTACTTTCCCCTGTTGGTTTTTTAGGGAATCAAAGACTTCTCAGAATATGTGTTTTTCCAGGGGACTCCCTATTACTTTCCCCTGTTGATTTTTTAGGGAATCAAAGACTTCTCAGAATATGTGTTTTTCCAGGGGACTCCCTATTACTTTCCCCTGTTGGTTTTTTAGGGAATCAAAGACTTCTCAGAATATGTGTTTTTCCAGGGGACTCCCTATTACTTTCCCCTGTTGGTTTTTTAGGGAATCAAAGACTTCTCAGAATATGTGTTTTTCCAGGGGACTCCCTATTACTTTCCCCTGTTGGTTTTTTAGGGAATCAAAGACTTCTCAGAATATGTGTTTTTCCAGGGGACTCCCTATTACTTTCCCCTGTTGGTTTTTTAGGGAATCAAAGACTTCTCAGAATATGTGTTTTTCCAGGGGACTCCCTATTACTTTCCCCTGTTGGTTTTTTAGGGAATCAAAGACTTCTCAGAATATGTGTTTTTCCAGGGGACTCCCTATTACTTTCCCCTGTTGGTTTTTTAGGGAATCAAAGACTTCTCAGAATATGTGTTTTTCCAGGGGACTCCCTATTACTTTCCCCTGTTGGTTTTTTAGGGAATCAAAGACTTCTCAGAATAAGTTTTTCCAGGGGACTCCCTATTACTTTCCCCTGTTGGTTTTTTAGGGAATCAAAGATCTCAGAATATGTGTTTTTCCAGGGGTTTTTCCAGGGGACTCCCTATTACTTTCACCTGTTGGTTTTTTAGGGAATCAAAGACTTCTCAGAATATGTGTTTTTCCAGGGGACTCCCTATTACTTTCACCTGTTGGTTTTTTAGGGAATCAAAGACTTCTCAGAATATGTGTTTTTCCAGGGGACTCCCTATTACTTTCACCTGTTGGTTTTTTAGGGAATCAAAGACTTCTCAGAATATGTGTTTTTCCAGGGGACTCCCTATTACTTTCACCTGTTGGTTTTTTAGGGAATCAAAGACTTCTCAGAATATGTGTTTTTCCAGGGGACTCCCTATTACTTTCACCTGTTGGTTTTTTAGGGAATCAAAGACTTCTCAGAATATGTGTTTTTCCAGGGGACTCCCTAATACTTTCACCTGTTGGTTTTAAAGGGAATCAAAGACTTCTCAGAATGTGTGTTTTTCCAGGGGACTCCCTATTACTTTCACCTGTTGGTTTTTTAGGGAATCAAAGACTTCTCAGAATATGTGTTTTTCCAGGGGACTCCCTATTACTTTCACCTGTTGGTTTTTTCAAAGACACTCTGTTGGTTTTTTAGGGAATCAAAGACTTCTCAGAATATGTGTTTTTCCAGGGGACTCCCTATTACTTTCACCTGTTGGTTTTAAAGGGAATCAAAGACTTCTCAGAATGTGTGTTTTTCCAGGGGACTCCCTATTACTTTCACCTGTTGGTTTTTTAGGGAATCAAAGACTTCTCAGAATATGTGTTTTTCCAGGGGACTCCCTATTACTTTCACCTGTTGGTTTTAAAGGGAATCAAAGACTTCTCAGAATGTGTGTTTTTCCAGGGGACTCCCTATTACTTTCACCTGTTGGTTTTAAAGGGAATCAAAGACTTCTCAGAATGTGTGTTTTTCCAGGGGACTCCCTATTACTTTCACCTGTTGGTTTTAAAGGGAATCAAAGACTTCTCAGAATGTGTGTTTTTCCAGGGGACTCCCTATTACTTTCACCTGTTGGTTTTAAAGGGAATCAAAGACTTCTCAGAATGTGTGTTTTTCCAGGGGACTCCCTATTACTTTCACCTGTTGGTTTTAAAGGGAATCAAAGACTTCTCAGAATATGTGTGTGTTTTCCGCGGGACTTAAGCAAATGGAGGCATGTTGGCACCTGTCTGTATGGCGAAAGGCTCCACCTGCCCGGCGTTCCGAAGAGCGGCTCTTGTTTCACGCAGTCACGCGGTTGGCCTTCGAAGCAGCTTGGAGCCTTTGGAAGTCGTCAAACCGGTGGAAGGCTTTGGACTGCTAGGGGCCATCTCTTCTTACCTCTTAAAAGCACGAAACTTTTCTCAACTGTTTGGGGGTGACATGGGCTATATGTCTGTAAAAGATGAGAACTTCCCCAATCCTTGGAGTTTTAAGGGGCCATCTCTTGCAATGACTTCCCGTGGGACGTTCTCCATCCCGTCGGTTCAAATGAAGACGGTCCACCGGCGCTTTTCCCGATTCGCCGCCTTCCGCTTCGCCGAGGTCTTGGCCGGCCTGGGCCGGTCCAACGAGGACGCCTGCGTCTACCAAGTTGGGCCCCGAGATTTGGGTGCCGTGGGGTGTGGAAGAGCGGGCTAGCAGCCAGGTCCCCCAGCAATTGGCGCCCTTTCTAAGGCCCCCCTTTTTTTGGTGGGGAGGGTTCCCTTATTAAAAAGAGACTGCAGAAAAAAAGGGTACCAACTTATTCTAACTGCTCTACTGGAGGACCTGGTAACTTTGTGGCTACTTGGTAACGGACTTGGGGTCTCAACTTGTTGGTTGAAACAGGTCGGATTTTTCGAATTGGACCCACAAAAAGTTTTACTTTTGTGCAGTGGGGGGACGACAGTGATCCGGATTTCCACTCAAAGGTCCCCGCAATGCTCAGGAGTGTTGATGTATCTTTCAAAAAGTACCAGGGTCGACTTAGATTCATCTGAATCAAGGATTCATGTCTGATCTAGGGGTCCATTTGCCCACTAGGTCCCCCAGTGCCCTTTCTCACCCCTTTTTTTGGCGGAGCGTTCCCCTACTAAATAAAGACAACTGCAAAGGTTGTCACCCTTATTCTAACCTCTCTACTGGAGGGCCTGGCCCAGTTAGAAGGTTTGTACCCCCATTCGTCGCCCAACACAGGCGGCCCAGAAGCCCTAAGAAGGTGTGGCCCCTCGGTTGACAAAGTTGGAGCGCAACGTTGGCACGTCCCGCATGCTCTGATTGTTCCGTGACCCTGATATGGCTGTGGGTCGAAAATAGGTACCTAAAATGGAACGCTGGTAAATGGAACCAAAGACTAGAACTGCGGTCCCCTGGTGGCTTAATTTTGACCCACACCCATATTCCTCAGGGTGATTCTGGGCAGCCTCACGCAGATACTGCTTGCGCAAGTTACCTCAGAGAGCGGACCATGGAAGTTAGAATCTCACTACGCATCTAACATACTGTGGACGGGCGAAATCAATCCACTTTGCATCAGTCGATGCTTGGTTCATCAGTTGAGGGAACCCGAAGTGCTGACGGAAGGAAACTGCACAATATTCAAACAGCAAAACACCCACTGCATTTGTTCTGTGCACCAAAAGGGATCTGGATGGTTGCCGAGACCAAGGTCTCAAGAAAAGCACGGAGCGAATGGTTGCTGTTGAGCCCTCTGCAAAACGATTTTAAGTTTTGTGGGTCCAATGGAAAATCATATTTCCAAAAAGTTAAAGTCCAACGATCCTGGCAGAAAATAGGAACCCTTTTGAGGCGAAACAAGCAGGGAAAAAGGGTAACACCGAACTCGGGAATCAAGAGAACATGTTGGTTTTCGAGAGAAAGCATGGCCCACACCTTCCCTCAACAGAGGGTACCCAAAAAGAAGCACCCCAACTTGCTTTTGTGTTTGTGTGTGTGCATTTGTTGTGTCTATTTATTTCGTTTTATTTATTGTTTTTAGTTTTTCGATTATTTTTTTGGGGGGAAGGGGGTTCAACATAGTTTCGCTGTCCGTGTCCCGGTTGCTCAGTTCCTAAGAGCCGTTTGAAAGGTCGCTTTTAGGCACCTGAGAGTTTGGGCCTCACCGGTGCCAAACAGTTGGAAAACTTATTTGGGTGTTGGCTTTTGAGGGCCTCAAAACGAAATGGCGGGTTTGGGAAATCAGTTGCTTGAGAACATATTTTGTTTGCCCTGTTGGTTTTAAAAGGAATCTATCACTGCTGTTTTGTTTTTTGCTTTTTCCGGGGGGTTTAAGCAGATGAAAGATCAGGAGCACCCCGCCAGTTGCCTTCGTTTTCACTTGAGACAGGCCCATTTGAAGCAGGATGGGTTTCTGCCACAAGCTCAGTTGTCCAAAGCCGACCTTTTCCACCTTTTGGCGTTCCCTTTTTGGGTTCCCAACTTGAGTAAAGGTCCCAAAAGCTGATCACTTTTTTGCTAACCAGGTTTCTCAGGGGCAACTAACTAAGATCACGTCGATCGAACCCGGCAGCTTTCCCAAAAGCTGATCTCACCTCTTTGTTTTTCCAAGTCCCTCAGGGGGCCACTGACTAAGATCCCGTCGACCCTCTGGCAGTTCCTGGGGGCGTTTTGACGCGCCAGAACTCGCCGGCAGGTCAGCGAGGACATCGCCATCGTGGGCACCCTGGACTTCTTCACCCCCATCGTCGACGAGCCCGAGGCGCAGCGCAGCGAGGGGGAGAGCTTCGAGTCCAGCGGTCGACGTGAACGACTCAGCGTGGGCCTGGAAGTCTTCCCCAGAAAATTCGCTTCCTCCATTTTTTTGTTTTTTGTTAGCTCTTTTTTGGAATTGGTCACTTGGTTTTCCGCTCACCAGTCGTGCGCTTGCTTTTGCGCGCACGTCATAGAAAACCGGGAGTCCGTCGAAGTGAGCATTTTGCTACCTTTTTTTTCTTTTCCGAGGGGCCAGTTCGGGAGTAATGTTGAGGATGGGACTTTCATCGACCCAGTAAGTCAGTTTGGACCTCATGTCGCGAATCGATTCGCGACTTGGCACCTGCTCCGCCCTTGGCCGCTTGGCAAACCATTTGGCTTAGCTTGGTTTTGGTGTGCCGCTTCAGCAGACCTCCAATGAGTTGCTTCCTTGTTCCTTTGGGTTTGAGGGTTTCCCCTCAAACTACCCACAAAAAAGGGCCCATAACTTTGATTTGGGAGCAAGAATGTTGGGACGATTAATTGGGCACGTGAGTTTGTTTCCAAGGCCCGTTCTGCCACAGAGTGGGCCTTTGCAAGACAGCCCTCTTCAATCCTCCTCATGTGATTATAGTTTAATGTATCTCGGGGAGCTTTCATAGCTGGACTGAGGAGGAAGCCAGCGTTGAAGCTGTCAAAATGTGCCTCTCGTGTGCCGTGTTCAGCTGGCAGCCAGCGGGGGTGATTTGTCCGAAACGTCTTCCCCTGGTTGATAAATCACACCTCCTAGGCCCAGTGAAAAAAACTTCGCTGTTCTTGGATCATGTTTTTTGTTTGGTTTTTTGGGTTCTGTTCAAATTTTACTGGGGGTCTGCAAAAAACAGTCAGTTTTTTGCCAGACCATACCAAGAGTAGAGATGAAAAGCGAGTTTTGTTAATGCAGGTGTTCTTTGCTCATTAATGTTTGCAGAGGACATGGTGGACAGACTTAGTTTACCTGTTTGACATTTTTGCTATTTTGGTGCTCCTTAATTTCTTGGGGTCTGAGTGTGGCCCAGACATGGGGATCTCTGGCGGCTCACTACGTTCGGCTATTTCATTGACAGGTGTTTGGTGGCATCGCGGCGGCGAACGCCCTCTCGGACGTGTGCCCTGTGCGGACGAGTTGATTGGTCAGACGTATGGATGTGGGCTATGTATGGTTAGACAGGGGGGTCTTTTTACCACCTTTGGTGGAAAAATGATCGACCCCCTTGTAGTGAAGCACTCCTTGTTGAGGGGGTCGCCAATTTTCTCACAAACGGTGGCAAAAAGACCCCTCTGTGGTCAGGGTGGATGGTGATGACGCGCCTGAGTGGAAGCCGGTGTTCCTGGTCGTCTTGGCCCTGCATTTGGTCTAGGTCCCCCAGTAGTGCCCTTTCTTACCCGTTTTTGGGGGAGGGTTCCCCTACTCAAGTAGACTACAGAAAAAAGTTGGTACCCTTATTGTAACCTCTCTACTGGAGGACCTAGTGCTGAACTTAGTCCTGGGTGACATGTGCCAGCCTGCAGCTCAGGCCCGATTTGTCAGAGCTTGGGTAGAAGGCCACGGATCCGGCAGGTTGTTTGGCGGAGGCTCCGACTGCCCAATTTTGTCATGCTACGCTCTTCTGAGTGGCCGCCAAAGGGATGGCAGCCCCGTTGCTCCACACTGGATGCGTTTGTTTGTCTTGGGCTTGGCGGCTGGCGGGCATAAATACTTACCCTCCCACCGGCTAACATGGAAATGCACAGACCCCTGTAGAAAGACTACCTTCCTCTTGGCAAGGGCCTTTTTGCACTTCCATGTTAGTAGGGGAGGGTACTCTACCCCGATCGTCATGTACCGCCTGCCCAGTACTCAGCGGCGAATCAGACCTTCGGCTTGCCCTCAGGCACGTAGCAGCCAAATCACCCCGAAAGAGCGGTATGCTGATTTGACACCTCATGGAGTCTAGGCCGATGATGTGCACCTTGCCAAGCGTAGAATGCAACAGCCATTCCACTGTGGCTGAGTAGCTGCGGGCAGTGTTGTCTTGTGGTGCCGTTTTGCGCCTTTGCAATGAATAAATGCAACTATCTGAAGCAGACAGTTGGCTCACCTTTGGTGTAGCTTGGCACTCTGCAATGCATGGATGCTCTCAGTAGCAGACAGTTGAACTCACTTGCAACCCATGCCTCATACAGCGAATATGGGGCTGTGTCAAAATGAGGCGCGGGGTCGTCCACAAGCAGGCTTGAAGACCACCCTCAGAAAATGCTCTTTCCAGATCTGCAAAAGCCGAGACCATCTTCACCTTCTTTTGACATGGCACTTCCTCTTCAAGGGATCCCATGTTTGGTGCTATGTTAGTTGGAGGGGGGCTAAACTGTTGTGCTCCGGAGTCCCATTATTTTGGGCGCGGCCAAACTGGTCCAGGCACCTGTGCTGTGCCAAAACAGTGCGAACAAGAATGGACCTGACTGGAGGCTGCTGGAATCCTTCAAACAGCTTTGGTAAATTCCATGGGAGGGTGACTGAAATTCCTTTGTCCAGTCTGGTTCCGTAAATGATAGTGTACAGTATGTTACGCAGGTTCCCGCAAGGCCTGCAACCCCAAACCCCATCAAGTAAGGTATGGATGCAATACAAGGGCGCCTTCTCCATAGATTTCCCTTCGTGGGACAAGGGGAAGGATGTACCATGGCCTTGGAAAACTGGAATATAGTAGTTCAGGTTGACGAAGCCAAACTATTTCACGATCGTTGGGGAGTAAAAGCAATCACGAAGCAAGCCAAGGCTCACGCACTTCCGGCACGTAACACATGCCGATTTTAACGAATGCAGCTCATGTGTACTCATTCAGCTTTGCATGCAGGGGCTCGCACACCTGCAGATGAGCATGGAACCTAAAGCAATGAATTGGAGTGGAAACTCCTGCTAGGCACTCCTTTTCGTCTTGGGGTTCCATGTTAATCTTCCATTTGCTTAAGAATATTTGTTATTTCCCTGTTGGTTTTAAAGGGAATCTATCACTACTGGACATATGTGTTTTTTTTAATATTTTTTTGTTCAGGGGTCCAAAAAACAAATGGATGTAACCCCCATACGTCAGCCGGCAGGGGGTTCCTGGAAGGTACGCCATGGGCGCGAAGCCGATCTTCGCCTTGAACATCGCCGGGGGCCCGGCCTGCTTGAGCTCGCCGGGTTGGTCTCAAAGTTTTGGGGCCATCCCCAAAGGCTCGGCTTCTTCTTTTGACCTGGGTTAACTGCCAAGCGCATTCTTTGGACGCCACTCGTGTAGGAGTCTGCCTCATACCGATCCGGTGGGGGGGGGGGAGTATAAGGGATAACGAGCTCACGATGACAAAAGGTCTTTTGGTTGCTTTAAGGTTTAGATTTTGCAGATGGAGTATGACCTGGGTTAGTTAGCTAGTTGGCAGGGAGCCGGACGAAGGGAGCTGCGGTATCCAAAAAGTGGCTTTTGAGGGAGACTTCCGGAGCTAGCGACCGGAGTCCAGCTTAGGCACATGGTGGATGGTTGGTGGTTCTTTTGGTTTCCCCTTTGATACATAGGGGATGCCAGTTGACTACAATGGCCGCCGGATTGTGCCAGGAAGTACAACGGTACGTATGAAGGTTCACACCTAGGTCCACCAGCTAGGTGCCCTTTCTCACCCCTTTTTTGGTTGGGAGGGTTCCCCTGCTAAAATAGACTACAGAAAAAAGTTGGTACCAACTTAGTCTATCCTCTCTGCCGGAGGACCTAGGTCGGCTTCTCGGCTTCCGTTTGGCTTTTCGGCTAGCCAAGCAAACCAACAAAACCACCCCAATCCAGCCAAAAGAGGGAGGATGAGTAAAGACTTGCTCCATGGCGAATACTTCATCGGCGAGCGCAAGGTTTAGCAAAATGACTCCCCTCGTCCGCTTCTGGAACTCTCCGGACCCCTCCCCCCCCTCCGCCCACCCGTGCAAAACACGTCTCCGCTTTTTTGCTTGCCCTCTGAAATGCAATGCAAAGTCCAAGGTATGCCAGTGGCCAGTACTAATTCCCTTTACAGCCGCACCGTTGAGCAACCCTGGAATGATTGGATTCCCTTGCAAATAGTGTTCCTAGGGGGCTAGTCTTCCCAAAAAAAAGAAACTGGACGCACAAATCCAATTTCAGGGGTCGGTCACGCCCCCCAATCCCATTTGTAAGGGGGGTCGATCAACTACTGCTTGCCTCTGACTAGTATACCCATTGACGAAGGTCTTGGACTCGCCCCTTCCCCCCCCAGGTTTAATGAGTGCTCTCCGGCCCCTCCCTGGGCCAATAGGACTACAGGAAAGTGCTTGAGACATTGTGGTTTGTATTTTCGCTGGTTGTATTCTTGGGGGCCCTACCTTGAGGCGGGCTACCCTTCCTGAACTTGTCATACTATTTGTTTGAACAAACCGTAGTAAGCTAAGCTTGAAAAAAGATACCTTACTTTCCACGTGTTGAACCGTTGGGAATCCGTTGGGAGTCCATTTGAAAGTCATTGTTGGTATTAAGCAGGCTGACGCCTGATGCCGCCGACCCCCCAATATGCTTTTATTGTTGATGTTGTTTTAAATATTGTTTTA
>CAUJNA010001491.1:652010-722010 GCA_963377175.1 Effrenium voratum
AATCGAATCATTCCAGGGTTTCTTCAAGGTGGTGCCCCCCCCCCCCCCCGATATTAGTGGCAGAGAAGGTATCGCAGCACGGCTTAGGTTGGCTTTCCATCGAACCGGCTGCCACCTTCCGTGCTGGCCAGGCCTGTTGCCCTCAGATTTTCACGTCGACGTTTTGATCGATTTGGTCTATCCCAGAGTGCTTGCATTTGCTGAAATGATGACGTGTTACCATGGTTGTTGTTGGGGAACAGTTTACATTTTTGATTGTTTTTTGGTTTAGAGGGAAATCACCACTTAACTGCTACGATGTAAATTGGTGCTTCCCTTCCAACGTCAACCAAGTTACTTCCCCTTGTTGTTTCTAAAGGGAATCTATGTGTATATATATATATATATATGTATTCATATATCACTACCGGAAGCAGCTTTATTGTTTTTCCAGGCCGGGGTGGTCTTTCGAAGGGCGATGAATGTTCGGCTGGTTTTCAGCAACTCTGACGCTCCAAGGAGTACAGTCCCATTTGCCTGCGTTCAAAAACACCTAGGGGGCGAGGCTTGTTCTAAGAGAAACGCGCTGCCAGGTCCACTCTCGGCTGACAACCCAATCAGCCCAACGTGCAGAGTCTAGCGGCCATTGAGCGACACAGAGATCTAGAGACTTGAGTGAAGCATCGGCTTGTCAGACGGGTCAAAGATGGGCAACGAGCGCTGCTGCGCTGTGTAAAAGAGACTCAGAATGGCGGACGGAACCACTGGCACCCGCTGAAAGGCACTTTGCTGGCCTTCCCTTTCCAAGCTGAGGGACCTCAAAAACGCTGGACCTTTGCAGCTGGTTGGCTTGCATACCTTTACTCCGGGGAGTTGTGTCTGTGACTATTTGGTTCTGGGATCTTTGGACTTGTTCACTTTTGGCTGAAACAGCACGGATTTTCCAGAGGGACCCACAACAAGTTAAACACTTTTTGTAGAGGGCTAGCTTCGTTATTTGTGCTGGCAGTGCTGCCTTTTTCTGCCTGTGGATCACTTCCATTTGCTTAAGATTTTCTCCCCTGTTGGTTTTAAACATGGAATCGATTTCACAACTGGAAATATTTTTTCCAGGGGTCGAAAAACCAAATGGAAGATCAAGCAACGGTAGCTAGGCCATCCCAGTAGGTTCAAATACCGGGTGCCGGAACCGCTGAAGCTGCTCCTCCACAAAACGCGTCCAGCTTCTGCCTGTGCTTCCTGTCTCAACCTGGGGGTCATTGTTTTGAGGTATGGATGGGGATGGGATTAGAATTTGTGGGTATTTTGGTACCATTAGTTGTTGTTTGTTGGTATGTGGGGAATCAAATCATTCCAGGGTTGTGGTTGGGGTCAAATTTTGACTCTTTCTGGGATTTTCAAGGCCGAACATGGGGTGGTTACCCTTTAAACCACCATTTAGCGGGTGACTTTGGTCATGGTAACATAATGAGGCCAGTCAACCCGGGTCGTAACTGGCGCAGGATTCTGCAAGGTGGCCGGCGGCTGAGTTGTGAGTCGGGCGATGGAACCGAGCTCGGGGGAAGAATCCGTCCATGTGCTTCAGATTGGAATCACAATCAAACCCCGGGTAGATGAAGGTTAGCAAGGGACAATCCCAACCATAAATGGCCATGGGGCATAACCTATGGCTCCATTTTGGGGTGCATGAACATCCATTTGCCACCTATTTTGATGTTTATCAGGGGTACTGGGTTTTGACCCACAGCCAAATAACTGCGGCCGCCTTCTAAATTATTTACATGGTTATAAGTCGACCATTTTGATACCGGGTTTTGATTATGACTCATGTGTACATACATATTTACAGGGCACAGAATGGCACACACACACACACATATTTATTCCTCGGTCCTTCCATGTGCTGAAATGAAGAGTTGTTATTTTCCCTTGTGGTCTTAAAGGGAACAAATCACCACTGGACATACCGTCAATGGACGAGCTCCTGCACCACTTTGAAACCATAGGAGGCATTGTTGGTTGGAATTTACGTTGGGGCATCGAATCACGCAAGGCTTTCTTCACTGGCGCAAAATGGATTTCGTCCACAGTACGTTCACTTTTCCAGGGGACGAAGAAGCAAATGGAGCAGAACCGTTGAGGAGCCAGTGCCTCGACAGGCAAAAGCTTGTCACCTGAAAGGGGTGAGTCAGGTGGGTTATAAGTGTCCAGGATGATTCCTTTGGGTATGCCCCCTACCTTAAAAATAAAATTGAGGAGGGGGGTTACGTCAATAAAATAAATTATGTTTGGTCTAATTTGTTTAGGGTGTCTTTGTTTGAGGGTGTGTTTTTTGAGGTGTTAACACGATCCAAAGGAGAAACCCGCGTTGTTGGGGAGGTACCCCAATTACCTTTTGGTTGCCCATGTCAATTCTGATTTCCGAAACGGATCGGCTGAGGCATGGCCAAGTGTGCAGAGGCGGGGGTGGCAATTCTGGGCCCAGACCTGAGTGAAAACTGCCACTTCGCTGTTCTTGGCTCATGTTTTTTTTTTTTTTTTTTTTTTGGGGGGGGGTCTGTTCATTTTTACGGGTCTGCAAAAAACATTTTCAGTCTTTTGCCAGCCCATACCAAGAGTAGAGATGGGAACTCTTGACCCTTGCTGGAGCGTCGGAACTGTGGGCATGAACCACAATGCTTCCAACCAGAATTCGCTCCACTTTTTTTTGTTATTTTGTTTTTTGTTGCTTCTTCGGGGGGTTCCCTTTGTTTTCCACGAACCAGGCAAAAAAGATGCATTTTTTTTGCTGGGGTCCGATTTTTCCAGGCAAGAATGAACCCAGGCTTTGGTCCCCACCATCAGTTGGATGGTTGATGGTTCGGGGTCATTTTCTTATTCCCGGGCTTTGAATACCATGAACGGGGTCAATTCTTCGAAAAAAACACCAAGGGTGCCATTGATTGCATTCAGGGTTGGTCGATGGTCGATTTTGCCCAAAAGGTCTTTCAGTGTGGCTGATTTCCTTCACAGGGATACTGCAGCTTGACCAGGGATTCTCCTCAGCTTGTGGGTTTCCTGAATCCTGCCAAGCCAGTGCAGCAGCAGGTTTGGGGACGTTGGCATGCATGAAATCCAGTAGCATTTGAGAAAGCTGACGCTGCTTGTCTGGCACTGGCTTCCGTAGCAGGACCGTCCCAACAGTTTGGGTATGGCTCGAAACCGGAAGCAAGCGACATTTGGGTGTGGCTCAAATTAAAGAGCTGGGGTTACGCAGGTCTTAGTCTTTGGTTCCATTTACCAAGGTGCCATTTTGGTACATGTGTTTGAGCCACAGCCGTTTGATTTCGAACCTGGGTGTCCAACCTCAGCCTTTCGCCTCCGACGAAAGGAACCCAACCTAAATCCCCACCCGGGGAGGGGTGTGACCCCTAGAGATCTCCATTCAGGGTAACCCATTTCCTTCAGCGGAAGACTAGAGAACTGGAATTGGGGACCCGGGTCCCACCCTCCCCTTACTTCCAGTTGCTTAAGTTGTTTTCTCCCCTGTTGATTTTTCAGAGGGTCTATCACTACTGGATTTTGTTTTTCATCTTTTTTCCAGGGGCTTTAGAACATGGAAGCTTATGGTAGGGGAACACGACCTAAGCCCACGTTTCGACCTCGAGCGAGCTCTGAGGGGGACATACGGTGGAAGACCTGGAGCCCAAATACGGCCTGGCAGTCATAGGCGCGGGAGTTTTTGCGCGCGATGGGCTACTGGTATCTTCCATTTCCCTCTACTAAAACAGGAGGTATTTACCCTGGAAAACCGGGTTTTCACAAAAATAGCCCGAAAAAAGCGGGTATTTGGTGTAGGGGGTAGGGGTACCTTCCATTTCCATTCTTTCCAGGGATGCGGATCTTTCTAGAAAACCTTCGGACACCCAGAGAAAATGTATGGTCTTTGAAAAGCACCCCTAGAGCGATGCCTGGCTCCTGGGGAAGTTTGAAGCCTGATCGAAGCATTGTACTGGGGACCCAGGATTATTGCACGCGCTGCGGGTGGACCAAATATGGGTCTGTCCAAAAATCCGAGAGTCTTCAAACTGGTTGGTTTCCTGTTGGTTTGCCTTTAAGCCAACCCCGCAAATGGTCCATACTTGGCTTGCGGTAGGTCACGAGTTTTCCCGAGCTCTGCATGGGCGGTTGGGGTTGTTTGGAAGTTGCAAAGAAATTGAGCAAATAAATTGAAACCATGATGAGCGCCTACTACCGCTAATGTGAGTTCGCGATTGTTCGAGGAATGTTCAGGTGCTACACCCTCTTTATGAGCATTCGGAGGACCATACTAGTCAGGGGTGGTTTGTTCCCACCAATGAACATGGAGCCTGAGGGGGTCCCTCAAAAGGAGAATAGTCTTCCAGGATTAATTGGAGGGAGGGGAACACGTAGGGGAATTCCGTCCAACAAACACAAGTAGTTCCACGCGTCTCACGCGCCAGGTGTGATTCACCCCAAGAAGGCCTGGCTTCCCGTGAGGAGGTGATGAACCAGCCACACCAAAAACATGAATCGGGCTGCCTTCGCTTCCCAATTCACATGGAGCCGCTCAATGTTCGCGGAAATCGTGCTGGCTACCATGTTCCTGTCAAAGGGAACGGGTCCCGGCCAGATTCTCCATGTGAAAAGGGTGGGAGGGTACATTTTGCCCTTTTGACTGCATTTTCTGCAATTAATCTTTCACATCCATGTCCATGTTCCTTTACAGGGCTCCTTACAAGATCTCCATTTTGCAACCATTTAAAACATGTTGCTTTTAAATCACCAAAAGAAAGGGAAACCGCCATTTACAAGTTGCAATGTTCAGGTGTATAATGCATCCGGATCCCTGAAAAGCCCCATCCCTTCGCTGCCCCGAAGCTGGTTTGGTGGTTTGGTGGTGTGGTTGAGGAGGGATCCCTGCTTTAGTTTGGTTCCTTTCGAGGTGTGCCATGGCCAAGTCTCCGCGCAGCCCTTGGGGTTTGGGATTCCGAACCATTTCTTATTCGATTTTTAGACACTTGGCGGTTCCCAGCAACATCCGGTTCCATTTCTTGTTCGTGTTTTGTTGGCTTAGTGGTTGGGTGGTGTCCATTTAACGTTGCAATCGTTTAGGATCTGAAAATGGACAGCCCAGATCAGAAAGGATAACTCAGTTGTGCAAAGCCTTTTGGTTTCCAAGTTTTGGTCCATGTTTAGGCATGCCCCCCCAAAACAATTATCACATTTCATTGCTGGGTCATGACACCAAAACTGGATAGGTACCCTGGCTGCTTTTCTAGCCTTGTCGAGGGGCCCAAGAGAGAGAGAGAGAGAGAGAGAGAGAGAGAGAGAGAGAGAGAGAGAGAGAGAGAGAGAGAGAGAGAGAGAGAGAGAGAGAGAGAGAGAGAGAGAGAGAAAGAGAAAGAGAAAGAGAAAGAGAAAGAGAGAGAGATTGCTTCAGAAGCATACTGAAACACTGAATGAAACCATGGGGTTGAAACCAAACAGCTGGTGGGTACTTACAGATCGAATCGGAAACCAGGGTTTCTGAGGTGGTGCGAAATGGATTCGGCAACCATCCACAATATGTGTCCTTTCGCTCGCTTAGTTTGGTTAGAAGTAGGTGGGTTCCGCGTTGTATGCACCGTATTCCAAGGAAACCCATCGATATGTCCAAATTGCATATAGGGAACATGTGGACGCGCCTGTTTTTGGGGGAACTCTCAACTACCCCCCTTGTACCTGTCCCCATTCGGGATTCCATAATTAGGAATATAACAGGAATTGGAAGATGTGTTATTTTCCGCTGGTCAATGGAAAGGTGTGATTTTTGTCCCGGGGACTCAAGCGTTTGATGGCCAGGTTTTAATAAGGGAAGGCCAATTCTGGGGTCTCCGCCCCAGATGCGGACTAAGAATCCACAGGGATAAAGCAGGCGTGATCCACCATTTGAGCGGCAATCAAAACCCGGGTAGATGAAGGTTAGTTAGGGACCATCCCAACCACAAAAAGCTGCGGATATCCGCCTTCTTAATTCTTGAGGCATGGTTCTGGGATTACGACCATTTTTGTACCAGGTTTTGTGACTCATTTGGGCAAAAGCTGGCGATTGCTTGGCCACCCCTTCGCAGCTTCGCAGCTTCGCAGCTCGCCGGAGATTTCCTCCAGGTGTGGCGCAACAATGCCCTCCAGGCGGGCGACAGCTTGATCCTCACGAAGCCGCCCGGAGGGCCTAGCCGGCGTCGGCTTCGGCGGATTTCGGCGAACCGGTTTCAACTTCAGGGGTCCCTACGTGTCCCTTTAAGAGGTGGTTTTACAAATCACCTTGGTTTGGTCCGTGAATCCCTTGGTGGGGGGTGATATTTTAAGGGAAAATACAGGGAGCCCCGAACAACGGAGACAACACGAGGATGCGGGTCACAGGAAACGGGGAAAACCTTGAACTGGTGGTTTCCTTTAAGGGGATTTTCCCTCACTTCATCCAACGAGATGTCTTGGCGTTTCGGACGCCTTGTCCCTTGAAGGGAACGAGGAAACCAAGCAGGGCTGAAAATATCGACAGGGGCAAGCCTA
The DNA here is from genome assembly GCA_963377175.1 of Effrenium voratum. Lineage (NCBI taxonomy): Eukaryota > Dinophyceae > Suessiales > Symbiodiniaceae > Effrenium > Effrenium voratum. Next base: position 658,545 of record CAUJNA010001491.1, read on the forward strand.
AAGATGGTTGCGCTTTGTCGGCCAACCTTTCGGGAGCTCTTGGAGCCTTTTAGAAATGCTCCCCGCCAAGAAATTCCCCCCCCCCCCCGGATTTCTTAGCCCGCACCTTGCACCCCCCGGATTTTGGGCGCCTTTTGGGAAACCCTGCCCGCTAAGAAGAGCCGACACTTCCCCACCCCGCTAATGTTAACCCCGGATTAATAAACCCCTGGTCGATTAGTAAGGGGGTGCTTTTGGAGGGAACACCCCCCTAATACTGGGACGGGTTGATCAATCCTGGGTCAACATTAAGAAGAGCCGGCACCCCCTCCCCGATTGGCCGAGCATGTATGTTGCTTGTGAAGCTGGGCGGTTGATTGGAAGAAGCAGTGGTGGCCGTTTGGCTAAGTTACACAGGGCTTTCTTGATCGTGCAAGTTTGCTGCCAAGAAGTTGGACGAAGAGTCCAGGAGGGCTCAATGTTTTAGCAGCAAATGCAGTTGCAGCCTAATTGATTTGGCAATCTCAGCCCTGCAATTTCTTTTTGCAAATATTTCTTATGCAGAGTTTGCGCTGTAGTTGGGCCCCTGCCGCCTCCAAGATTAATCTCCCACCGTTTATCATGGAACCTAACGTTCAAGGGGTCCTGGAAGACCGTGTTCCTTTTAAAGGGAACCCTTGTGAGGTTCCATGTTAATTGGTGGGAGGGAGTGTTTTATTTGGGGCTAAGGATCTACAAACCTTTTTTTTTGGTGTACAGACCGGGGCCAATGGAGGGGACCAGACCGCTCTGCCCTGAGGATTGGGACGGGCATTCTGGGGACTGCGCAGAAGAGAGGCGCCGGGGGGGGGGGGGGTTATGCAGAGACCAAGGCAAGCAAAAACCTGGCCTTTAACCCTTAATCCTTATCTTGGGTTACGAAAGGAACTGGTCCCCTTTCTAGTGCCTGTACAATAGGGATGATGGATTAGGATTGGCCAACACAATGGATTGGTCAACCCGGCGATGTCACTTAAGAGATCGTCACCTGGCTTGTGCGGGTTGTTTGCTTACGAGCCACTTGCCTGACGTACCCTGCATCGATCGCCCCTGCAAGTAGTGGGTCTTGCATTTTCCAAATTGGACCCGCAGAAAGGGACACACTTTTGGCAGAGGTCGTTACAGCAACCAAGACCAGAATCCCTTCTAGAGCCTTTTCTGGATGGGAGGGCTTTGTTTCAGAAAATTGTTTTGGCCAAAGACAGGGCGCTGGGAGGCCGATTGGGGCCACTAGCTACTAAGTACCCTGCCCCCTGTTGGTTTTAAAGGGAATCTATCACTATTGGACACATATTTTTGTTTTTCCAAGGGGCGGACAAGCAAATGCAAGCTGAGTACCCTGCCCCTTCAAGTGCTCAACCAAGACTTGGTTCCCAGCCATCGCCTTAGCCTTTTTGCCTTTCAGGTGTTTAGTGGTAGTTTCCATTTAACCCACTAAATCCCACTAAATTAAAAGTTTGTCACTTTTCGCGGGGGAGCAGAAAACGGACAGCCCAGAAGAGGACGCATCCCGTCAATTTTCCACAGGTTTGCTGGAGCCAGCAGCGCGGCAAGAACTGCAAGCCGCCCTGCCGGGAGCTGAGCCTGCAAGATATCAATGGCCGAAGGGGCGACCCAAAAGCGATTTGTTTGGTCTGTTGTTTGTTTTTCGGTCTGCTTTGTTGGTTTCTGGGTCCCCCAGCTAGGTGCCCTTTCTCACCCTGTGTTGGGGGAGGGTTCCCCTACTAAAATAGACTACAGAAAAAAAAACAAGGCTACCCTTATTCTATCCTCTCTACTGGAGGACCTAGGTTTGATTTCCCCAGCCCTGTGCTGTTGATTGTCTTTGTTTGCCTTTGTTTTCTCTTGGCTTCTTACCTTCACTCAGGTTGCCCAAAGCCAACCTGCATTTTGGGCATGGTGGGTCATGGCCCCAAAAGGTTGACCTTTCATGTCCAGGTCAATTTGGGCAAGTGGTTTCGTTTTTGCTGGGGTTTCGCTTCGGGCAAAACCTGGCAGCCTCGCTTTTTGAGCAGCCCGTTCCCCCCCCATGGAACACTTCAGTGCAAGGCAAATAGAGTAGGAACAGATCGACATTCGCAGAGTTCTTCAGGTTTGAGCGGGAATTCTGATAATCCTTATACAGCTTCACACCAATGCTGGACTCCGTTTCAGATACTGAGAATTGAACTCGCTTTTCGCCGAGCGAAGCAACTTACGCCCGGGGCAAAGCAAATCCAAGTAGGTATAAGCATTTTTTCTCACCGCTGGTCATGTTCGCAGATAAGTCACCTACCCACGCCGAAATCAAACCAAGTAGCAGGACGAGCTGGACCGACAGGGACGTCCGTTCTTAGCTCACAATCGCTGCAGCAGTGAGATAACGAATTCAGGCTGATCACCAAACAGGACCCGTCTGTGACGTCAGCATGTCCCTTTTCAGAACTCAGCCAAGGACGTGCCTAGGCGGCAAAATCCATCGACAGCCCATGCCATGTGCCAGGTTGCAGCTCAACAAGACAGCAGCAGAGATTGCCGAAGCGGAGTCGGAGGCCATGGCCGTCCCATGGCCCATGACTTGACTTGGGGGCTCCTTAAAATACCTCCATTTGCTGAAATGAATATTTTATCTTATTTTTACCCTGTTGGTTTTAAAGGGAAACCATTTGCAACCATCTGCTTTTAAAGGGCTCCTTAAAAGATCGATACATTTTGCAACCATTTGAAACATGGCGCTTTTTCATCACCAACATAAAGGGAGACCACCATTTACAAGTTGCAATGTTCAGGTGCATAATGCAAGGATCCCTGTTGGGTTGAACGCAATGTTGACCCCGGATGAACAAACCCTGTTATTAATACGGGGGTGTCCCTGGTTTTGTGGGGGTTCAGGACTTTGGCAGGGAAACACCGCCATAGAAACAAGAAGGGTTTATAGACATTAGATGGCCTTCTTTAGGTAAATCTGGAGTAACCTGGCGGAAGAATAGTGGATATGGTGGATCCTAAGGCGGCAACCTCTAGAGCATTCTAGCAGGCGACCTCCTAATCCTGAATCAACCAGGGGTGCACGATGTTTTTTGAATACCAATCTGTGCATGTCCGTGAAGACTAGTCCTGTGTTTTGGGGGCAGGTTGATGGAAATCTTAAGATTGAGATGTGCTTCGCTGGCTTCGGCCCGGCTCAAAAACCAGTCGTTTCCACAAACACTTCGCCTTGGACACATCACCTGGGCCAATTTGAGCGGATTTTCTTTCGACGAGGCTATGGCTTCGATAAAGACAGGGGTCCCGGATTTTTCTCTTCTTTGGGCCTTCAAACGTCGCTCTCTTGAGCCCACGAATTCGTTTCATTTAAAGAGGATATTTCCAGCGATTTTGTCAGAGGGTTTGGGCTAGGTTGAGCAAGCGGAACGGGGGATGTGTCCGAAGTCGGAACCTATAGGCTGGGCAAATCTCCCGTGAGGGTCCCCTTTCACATCACTTTGGGGCAAGAAAACCCGGCAGGGGCATTGCCCGGACCATCTTTTTTACCGCCGTGCGGTTGTGTTGAAAGAGGGGGGTCCAATTTGCTCGGATTGCAAAGGCCGAAAGAAAATGATGCCATCCCCACCCTTTGAACGATTCCCATTTCCTGTAGCTCCCTCTCTCCATGTCATTTGGTTTCAAAAGTTTGACGCACTCCGTGGGCAATGTTCGAGATACGCCAATGCAGCGTGTTTCTCTTATGCCCAAACTCGGTATAGAAGTACCCCGCCCCATTTCGGATACTCGAAGCCCACATTCCACTAGCTTTGGGTTTGGGCTTCTTTCCTGCAGGCTGCCTTTGAGAGCACCCGGAAGCCCCAAAACTAACCTGGAAGCCGCGGGACCTCTTTGGAACTTTCTCTCAGCTGTTTTTGAGACTAGGTCCCCCAGTAGTGCCCTTTTACCCTTTTTTGGTTGGGAGGGTTCCCCTGCTAAAATAGACCACAGAAAAAAAGAAGTCGGGTACCAACTTCTTCTAACTCCTCTCTACTGGTTTGGACCTAGGAGACTACCCTTCTCGATTGACATGGAAGCCGCCGGACCCCTTAAACCTTAAGTTCCACGTACGGAGGCCAATTCAGGGAGCTTGCGGTCGTCTGGCCTGCTGCTGGCCAGGTGCATGCGGCCACGGATGTCACTGGCTTCGGGTTGCCAGGGGCCCCGGGCCCCGGGGTCTCGGCAACAGGGAGAGCTTTGGTGGGGCTTTCGTTAGTTTCAGCTTGTCTTTTTTGTTCCTAGGGGCTTTCTTTGTTTGAGGTTTTATACATATATATATATATAAATACATAGGGTCAGTGGTTGTTTACAGTATATCAGAGTGTGTTTCAATTTGTTGTTGTTTTCTAGGGGCTCACTTTCAGGTTACCCCTAGTTGCAGATTGGAACAGCCTGCCGCCGAAGTTGTATAGCCCCAGAAGGCCCCTGTGTATCTACAATTCCCATGGTGTCGCTTGTTCATGGTTGTTGTTGAACATTTTACATTTTTGCTTACTGTGGTTTAGTGGGAATTCCCCACTTAACTGCTAAAATATATTTGTGTGCTCCCCTTCCAACGTCAACCAAGTGCTGGGTAAATGGAACGTATTGTATAACCAGGGGTGCCAAATCAATCGATTCGCCAAGTTCAGTCGGAACCTGACCAGATGCCGGAACCCACTCACAAACAGCAATTGTTGACTGAGAAACCCAGCGACCCGTGTTCAAAGTTTGGCATAAGCCTTCTGTGAAGGACAAGGCGACATTTGGAGAATATGCTCGAAGCATATTTCTTTTGTGGGGCAGCTTCCCTCTGAACCACCATTGAGGGTAATCTCCAGGATTTCACTTTTACGCTTTGGGGTGATTTCCATCAAACGACTATTTAGGGGCAGTGTCTTGAGGTTTTTCCTCTGGACCAAAATGACCAGCCGGCTCATATTTCTAACCGTAATTTAGAGTCGGAAACCTTTGGAGATCGTGTCTTGGGGTCTAAACAAGGGAATAAAATCCCCAGTTTCAAATCCAAGGTCAAATGGCTACCGAGGCTAACCTTCCATTTGCTTAAGATCGTTTTTCCCTGTTGGTTTTACGAACCTATCACCACTGGACGTATGTGCTGCATTTTTTCTGTGGACGAACAAGCAAATGCAAGGCAACCCGTTTTTGGATTTCACCAAAGCGCCTAGTGCACCATACACACTTTTGCGCTGGTTAAACCAGGGAGGTGGAGATGTGTGTGTGCAGTGCATTGCTTGTTGCTGGGAGAACTACCAGTAACAGCTTGAAGAAACCCTGCAAGCCTAGGAGGTAGGAGCTGGCTAAGCCGAGCTTTGTGGGTCAAAAAAACAACTCAAAAAACTTTGATGTTTCACGCAGGCTGGGCCACCTCAAGGAGATGTTGACCCCAGAGGAGCCCGCGGAGCCTGCCGCAAAGCGGGCTCGGGCACTCGGTAGCTCCGAGGGGCATGGCGTTTCGCAATGGCGGAGGCTACCCCGCCCTAAACAATTAGGAAAATGCATTGGATATTTTGTTTGGCCTTCCTTTATAACCCCACCAAAATGGGCCCCGAACAAAAACAAAGAACTTTAAACCTTAATGTACTGTTATGCAATGATATTGTAATGAAACATAACAGCTTCCCCAGAGGGTCAATCCTCAGATTAAAATTGGTTCAGAGAGAATGTCGTTTGCAGGAGAAGGTAGCTGTAGGTGCTTACTTCCTGAGTTCGTGGACTTTATGTTTGTTGGGAGAACCATTCTAGATGTAAACAAAATCCACTCAAGAAGTGAGTTGAGGACGCATCTGGAAACTAGATACGGTTTGAATTGAGCCTTAGGGGTGCCCCGCGTCAGAGTTTGGTACTGCTTAGTATTGGATGCCGAAAGCGTTCCGTTGTAATCGGTGGCATTCATTGATCCAATTTCAAGATTAATGCAGTGCAATGTGCTGTAGTTGTAGCGTAAGAATGTGCAGTGTAGTGCGGTGCAATGACATGTATGTATAGATGCATGTTCCTCAATGATTTCCACTACTTCTCAACCTCCACTTTGGTTGTCCATGGCAGCAGGAAGGGGAAATAAAACACCTCAGACTGCAAAGAATGCAACTCCACGGCCTCGAAGTATTGAAGACCCCCCCGAGAAATCCTCACCCCCTTAAAAATGGAATTGGGGGAGGGGCGCGATCCCTGGAATTCTATTCAATTCATGGTTGCATGTCCCCCTTTTACGAGGAAGACTCCAAAAATGGAATCGGGTGCTGGACCCCCCTTTTCTCCCGCCCCTCTATCGGCAGGGAGGATCCGGGGAATTGGATCTTCGCCACTTGAGGCGCGAAGTAACGGCAGCGCTCCCAGCTGGACGTTGAAGGGGCGATCGATTCGGTGCGTCGGGTAAGTGGCTAGCAAGCTTTATAACCCACAGCGACTTATGACCATGGTGTTCGTCGATTACAACTAGGCTTACTAACCACTTACGAAGTAGAATGACCCTTTAAGTAGAAGAGTGACCTTGCTTCATGGGGGATGGGGGGAGAGGAAGGGGGGAGCCCTTGGGGCCTTATGAAGGCCTGAAAGGCAATTTTTTAGGCTCCTCCACCCCCATAGTCACTTTGCTTCGGTCTTGCGCTGCTATCTTGGAGTTTTGATCGGGCTTTCCCAGAAGCCTGGTTGCAACTTCCATTTCGCACATAAGGTTTGTTAGCATTTAATCCAAAATTCCTGGATCAAAATGTAAGTCATGTGCTGTTTGGGGGCCAAATTTGGACAAGATTGATGAGGCAGTTTCTTTCGAGCTTGTTCCTGAGCTTTCAACTCCCCTCACGAATTGTCTCGACACGTGCATCTCTAAAGACTCCTCTCCTAGGTTTGAGACAGGGAACGGTTGAAGACACTTTCTTCGCTCGCCCGCTTCGCGTTTCTCCCCACCCCCGCAGGACTGAAGAGTCGTTTTTTTTAGCACCAGACCGCTCCTGAAGGGCAGGCGCCGCATGAGACTTTAAGTGCTCGTCAGATGCCCATGCCAGGGGTGAAAATGTTCACTCTGGTCAAAAGTCTGCGAGTGTTGCTTTGACAAGCTGCGCGTGACAACATCTGACCTAGCAAGAGTGTGGAATAAGCCAAGATGTGTATGAGTCTTTGTTGGCTTAAGGGAGTTTGGCTTGCCAATCATTCTGGAAAAAACTCCCCGCTTAGAAATCTTTAGCATTTAGCAAACTATGTATGTGGCTCCTTGCTTAAGCTTACAGTCAGATTCCACGCCTTGGACCTCAACAGGTACATCCGCAAAGCACCCGATTCATCAGGATTCGGATCCTCCAAATCAGCTGGTAAATGTGATGACAAGCTGTGTGTGTGTGGGTGTGTGTGTTTCATTTTTTAAGGTTTAAAGAAAAGCCTCAAAGGGCAACCACGTGGCCCAAATGGCCAACATGCATCCTTTTGGCTGCAAGGGTTGCCAAGGCCGAGGCACCTTGGGCGCTCTCTTGCACTCGCAGGCTCGCGAGCAAGCTGAGAGGGCGGTCAGGGAAGTGGAATTTTATTTCTGTCTCAGTGCTACCTACGGGAAGTGGTCCTATATGTATGACCCTTGCATATGCCCATGGACCCTGGCTTTACCCTTCAAAAGACGAATCTCATTTTGAAGGGACTGGGGTTGCCAGATGTATTTTTGGAAATCCTGCTGAGCGGGTGGATTACCTAAACATTGCATTCAGAAACTCGAGGTGGTTGCTGCTTCTCGCAGCGCATACGACCCTCTGCGCAGATCGGCGTGGTCGGTGCGCACCAGGATGCTGGCGCCGAGTTGCCTTCACTGAGAACGACGCGCGCCCAAACTTGTGCCGATAAACTTGCAGAGAGATTGTCACAGAGAGATTCGTTGCACAGAGCACTTGCACAGACTGCTTGCGCGGAGCAATATTTGCATCAAAAAACTTGCGCGAACAAGCTTGCAAAGAGAAACTTGCGCAAAGAGCTTGTGACCCTCCGCAGATCACTAGCACGCAGAGCATTTGCAGAGCAACTGGCGTGGAGGTGCTCCGAATGCGAAGCTTGCAGAAAGACTCTTGCAGCTACGGCTGGAGGATTTCCAACACTGAATCATTCTCAGAGAGGGACGTTCGCATAGCAAAACTTCCATTTGCTTAAGAATATGTGTTTATTTGTCCGCGTTGGTTTTAAAGGGAATCCATCACTACTGGAAGTATTTTTATTTTTATTTTCAGGGGGCTTAGGCAAATAGCAGAAACGTTTTTGCAGCCAAAAAGAAGAGCTGCAGAGCCGTGGCAGAGCCGCAGCGGCAGAGCGGCGCCTTGCACGCACATGTGAGCACACAGATGGAGGTCGCTCTCTCTCGGTATGTTTTTGGGCTACCCGCCATTCTAGGTCTAGATTCGTACCCAGTGGTTTTTTGCCCTTCCCGCGAAATCTCGCAGAAGGGATTGTTTTTGTTGGTTCTCTGAAAATTACACTTGCTCTTTCCGGAGTTACTAGCAAATCGTGCACACGAAATCCCTGGCGGAAGCTACCTTCCTCAACTTCCAGAAGCAATTCCACTGCGGAAGGCCTTGGACGCACTTATATATATATATATAAAACATGCTCGCAGAAGGTACCCTATACACCGCGGAAGGTTTGCGGAAGTTGGACCCATGCGTCCGTTCAATTTTAAAAAGGAATAAGAACCTCTACTCAATAACATGAGTTGATTTGTTGTGTTCTTGCCAACCAACTCGGGTCAGCCAATGGACTTCGGTGACGTGCGGCGATCAGGGTCACTGGTTGCAACTGTCAGGCTGTGCCCTTGCTGCCTCAGGCGGGGTGAATGAACGCGTCCAACCCTCCCACCCCCCATACTGTGGATGGACGAAATTCTGCACCACCTGAAAAACCCCAGGATGATGCTTCCCCTGTAAATACCGAAGGTCTGCTAGGGTTTCAATGTGGTGCAGGATTTCGTCCACCCACAGTAGGCCAGACGGTCATTTTTGGTGGTTCGATATCGTGGCTACCAGGGGTCGCTGGGCTTCCGATTGAAAAGTTGCAGTGTTCGGGTGCGGTCCGTTGAAACGATCGCCATTCTGGAAGGTCCAACGGAAATCGAGGAACCCCTATGTACAGATAGGCCTACCCTGAAGAAATAAAACCCAAAGGTGCAGGTTTGGGGGGGCGGGGGACCGTCACACACGACATATGTGCCATGCTCACAAGACGCCTTTACTTGGATTTGGGGCCATGCACTCTGGTACAGCCCCCGTTTATAAAGGAAGCCGGCCAGCTTGAGGAGGGGTCCTTTAGTTTCTTTCAGCACCCTTTTAGGTGTCCCACTTGTTTGGCTCTGCTTTTGTATTGGGGCAAGTGTCGGAGTGGAGCTAAGGTTTATTGGTCAAATCTGGCCAAAAGTGAAGCAAGCAATACGCGAAAGGGCAAACCCCCAGGGTTCGGAAAGCTTAGCGGAAGTCTCCGGAAAGTTCGTTGCCTTGCTCTCCAAAGCCAGCGGTAGCCTCCATTGGCCTTGATTGCTCTCACATGTCCAAAGCAGATTCGCCCCTGTTTTGCGCTCCGCTTCGTGGCACGATCCAAGAAGGCCGGCCTTTTGTTCTTCATCCCGCTGTAAGCTTCTCAGCCGGGGAGGCAAAAACCATAAGCCCAATCCGAATCTAAACGGGCTTCAGCTTGCACAGGACAGCCGTGTCACAGGGACAAACAAACCAGGCGGCCCCGGAAACGGGCCACGAGGCAATGGCAAGCGAAGAGTACCCGAGGCCAAGGACCTTGCTGTGGACGAGCAATGTGTGCCCCCCCCAGCGTTTTGTGGCCGCAACGTGCCCCCTGCGGGGCCCATTTGCTCAAGCGGTTTGCACGTTCAATCGGTTCGAACCGCTTTTAATTGGCGTTTGTCTTTTGGGGGGAGCCAAATTTACCGGAAAAAAGAAGAAGTCGCGTTTCAATTCCTAGGATTGGACCAGCCGGTTAAATATCCAAGGGCGGGGGTGTCTGAAATCAGGAGACCCAGAAAATGGTCAGTCTCCTCTTGGGTTTTCCTTTAAAGCAGCCCCTCAAGAAACGGCAAAATATATGTTGCTTTTTCTCCGTGCTCTTTTGCAGAAGAAATGAACCGAGCAGCATTCCGAAAGCCACTCCCAGATGGCTTCCAAAAGCGTGCTGGTTTAGGAGGGGCTCGTTTTTGCAGAGCCCTTTGAGTAGGACCAGCCGAATGGATCTGGCATCATTGTTGGTTCTTCGTTTGCACGTTTGACCTTGAAATCAAATTACTGTAGTCTTCTCGAGTTGGAATCTCCCTTCCTGTTTTGAGATGTTAGCTTGCCTTCGTGCACCCCACCCGCACGAAATGAATTAATTGAGAACCCTCCTCCCGCATCAATGAACGCTAAGTGATTTCCACAGATTGATTAGACAGGGCAAATGCATACAAGAAGGGTGAGGCCGCATACACATACAGCATGACTCCGGAGCATAGGCTTGTTGACAGTCGGCTCTTTGTGGCTCCCCACACTCGGCCGAATGGACAATTTCCCTCCCTCAACTCTTGTCCTTTCCGCGCCTTCCGCCCACGCCCTCCCACCGCCCTCTCCTCATCCCCCTTCATTGAATCGCCGGATAAAGTGTGATTCCTTCATGAGGAGTCCGTAAAATTCGCCACAGCAACCCCATCGGCCTACTTAAAGGTGCAGGGTACGCAGTAAGTGGTGTGTAAGCCAGGTTCGAAGCCACTGAACGCAGACTGAAAAAAACATGCTTGTTGCGGTTTGATTTCTACCCACCTGACAAACCCTGCCCAATTAAGTCGTGAAGATGAACAATTTCAAAAGAGCCCCCAGGCTTCTGATGATCCCCCAGACGGCAAACCAGGTTGATAGGCCATGTATTGGTGAAGATGCCCTTTCAGCGGCGGAACGCCGTGCTTGAGACGAGGACAAGGCCTCGGTGCACCGCTTCCTCCGCCCCTGTTACCGGGACGCGACGCATGGCGCGTCTGAGGTGCCCGGCGGCTCGGTGAATAACTTGAAGATGGTGGAGCCCGTCACCAGATTCGCCCAGGCGGTGCCGGAGATGTGTGGATGTTACAAAATACGTATATGTTCGCAAATATTGGTTTGGAAACCACAGGCTGAAAAAAAGAAGCAGATTTGTTTGTCTCCAAATTGGACCCTCAAAATTGGGTGGTTTTCCTTTTCCTCCCCCTGAAAATAAGAAAAAAACAGGGGCACCATCAAAAGGGACACCCCCACAGTTGCATGTTAAAAAAATACGTATATGCTTTCGCAGGTAGCGAGTGGTTTGGGTTGGCGGTTTGGATTTGCAATTGAACCCCTGGTTCTTGTGGGTAAATGGGAAGCTACCCTTAGGCACCAAACCGCCAATCCAAAAACCACCGGTTAGTGGGAACCTTTAAAAAAAAAGCGGATGGGTGTGTCTCTCAAAATGGGAGGCCGCTCAAATGTCGGCCCCTTTAAAACCACCCCACAAATGCGTACCATCAAAGAAAAGACACACCACCCATAGCACACTTGCATGGGAAATTGGCCATTTGGACCAGCAGTAGCCGGCAACCTAGCATGCTAGGTGTCTTAAACCAAGAAAATCCAGGAGACCCTTAAAAAAAAAAATCAAAAACATCTGGAGCACCTCAAGGGACCCCCCCTGCCCAAAGATTCCCTGACCCCCAAAACAGATACCCCGAAAAGAGATCCGAGGGGAATCGGGCCCGTCAGCCTCGGATCGGCATCGAAGTGGTGTCTCAAACACCCCCCTTTTCTTTGTAGTGCAAAAGGGGCAGCCACAAGGAACACCACCCCTTCTGGCGGCTCCCCTTAAAAAAACCACTGGTCCAAATGGCAAGTGCCCCATGGATGGTCTATGGCGAGAACGGGAAAACATATGGGGGGTGGCTTTTTGATGGTGGTTTTAAAGGCCACCCATATGTTTTCAAACAGAAAGTCTACGAGGATGAGTAATGATTTGATTGATCCAGAACCCCAAAGTTTGGCACGGCGATGCGTGAAAGTCTGTGGTTTTCCCTTTGGTTTCAAGATGTTTCAAGGCCAGGAGCCTCAAAAAGGCACAGACTCGCATGAACCAAAGCCGATGTCCAGATTACTTCTCGCGAATCCCTCCCTAAGCCGCGAGAGTTGGGGTAGCCCGATATACCCTGTACATGTGCAGTGGCATGCCACGTAGGATGCAGCCTTGGCATGTAGTTACCTAAGTGTTTCTTGAAGTCTTTGGATTTCTTGGGTGATTAAAGGTGAACCCAAAGGCAACCCCTCGGCATTGTTCGAGGCCTGGCAAATCCATTCAACGCCATGTAAGGGGTTCAGGTGTGGCTGTGCACCTAGGCCTGTGGGTTGCTTCCTTGTTCAGCCTTGAGGGAGTTTCTACTTTCCACAAAGACAATTGCCAAGAAAAGAGTGCCCTTCTTCCCCTTCTATTTGCTGAACTAAATGCTTTGCATTTTCCCCAGAGAATCTATCACTAGTGGCTATGCCTTTTTGGGGGGACTTAAGCAAATGGATCATTGCCAAGAGACATGCCCTTCTTGTATGGCCACTTGGGGTTTGGGGGTCGGGGTAGGGTGTGGTGTGCGCAGCCTCCTGTGTGAATGTTATTGACTCTCCGATTCCTACTGCTTTCCCTCGGTATAGCCAGGGTAGCCCTGAGTCGCTTAGCTTCGGTATAGCCAGGGTAGCCCTGAATTAAAGCCCTTTCTGGTGTTCCTAGGCCGTTTTGCTCATGCTCAAGGTAGTCTTTGGCTTTTGCCTGGAATCAACCTGGGTATGTGGCTCAAAATTGGGGGACGCAACAAATGGCCGTGTTCCTTTTGGTTTTCCTTTTAAACCAACCCAAGAAAAGGTGCCCTCAAAAACCAGCACCCAGCTGACATCTACAGGACCCCCAACCGGTCGGGCTGTCCGCATCTCCGCATCCATGAGTCACCCCTAAAGGTGCCCTCCATATTATATATAGATATATACACATAGAGCTTAGCCTAGACCCTAAACCACATCTCACTTCTTGAGTTCCTGAACTTACAACTGTTTGGGTTTGGACCATGTTTGTTGTAAATATAAAGTGTGGACTTGTTTTGCCGGTGCACTCGGGAAGTAATATACATATATGTGTAAGTGTGTGAACATACACAAACAGATATATAGTCCCTTGGTGTGTCAACACCGAAATCATTCGATATTTAGAAAAGCAAGGATCAACATATTGTGATGGAGCACTCTGCACATGTACACACACACATATATATATATATACATATATATTTTCATATACATATTCCAGATGCAATATGTGTATAGTACAAGGAATATATATATATATATGTACGTATACATATATCTATATTGAGGCTTGGCTCGATCCCCACGTGACGTCTTCCCGGGTGAAATCCATTCGGATGGCACGATTTCCGATTTTCTCGACGCAGGGGGTCTCCAAGCAGATGCAGCTGCTGCTGGCGGACGCCGGGGCACTCAGAGGACCCGTTTAAGACGTGCAGGGCTGGGTTCCCTGGTTTGGACCATGTTTGTTATGTTCCGTTTTTGGGGCCGGGTCCCTGTCAGGTTCCATGTTACTTGGTGGGAGGGTGAATTAAAAAAGTGCAAGAATGGTGCCGTGAAACAAGAACTTTTAGCTGGTGTCCGCCAAGGATCTTATTTTGTCTTGTTTTGGGAAAACGGTGGGTTGGCTTGGGTTTGGGGACAAGGGTCCTACACATTAGCTTCCCAATTGAGAAGCAAGGGCTGGCAGTGCTTCCACCTAAATCGAGTTTTGTGTTCGTTCGGGGCGAAAGAGGAATCCCATTCTTTTTCTTGGATCGCTGAGCGGCGACTTTGCAGTGCAAAGCGAATTTGTCTTCCGAACCACCAATGATGCAGCCGTTAAATCGGGGACAGCCCGCGTTTGCCACAAAGCAGAGGTCCCTTTGATTGAGAACGAGTTTTCGGGCCAACTCCTTTGGGTGAAATCAACTCCCTGAGTAGCCCTGGACTTGACGAGGACCATTTCACAAGGCAAGCACACAGTTTAAGCGCGCAACTTCCTGGGAGGCAAAGTGGACACGGGAGAATTTTGTGTCTTTCACCTTGTTAGATGCTTCAAACTCTCGCAAGGATCCTCAGATGTCTTGGTGGCGGCGTCACCACTGTTCTGCCAAAAGGAAATCGGAGCGAGTCGGAGTCGAAGCCTGGAACGCGAAGCTCCGTGTAGGTAGGTGTCAAGGCACATTTTGTCAAGCCAAGGCGTTTATGAAAGACTGCAGCCGAAACTCGGTTGCAGCCGAAAGCTAAGATCTGGAGTGCTTTTGGATTACACTCTGTCGAACAATGCCAGACGCTCCTAGGCGTTTTGTTTTCCTCGTCCACGATTGTCTGAAGGGAGTAACTTGAGAGTAACTTGTGTTTCCGAAAGCTAAGACCTGGAGTCCTTTTCAAAAAAAGAAAGTTTCCTCTTATCTGAAGAGAGTAACTTCACAAGGTCTCCTGGTCTCCTGGTCCTTGGTCTCCTGTGTCTTGTCTCCTGGTCTCCTGGTCTCCTGGTCTCCTGGTCTCCTGGTCTCTTGGTCTCCTGGTCTGCTGGTCTCCTGGCCTGCTCTCCTACCCGAAACCGACCCTAAACCAAACTACACTCACCCTAAACCAACCCAAAACCAACCTACAAACCAACCTTGAAACCGACCCTGCGCAACTTTTAAACCAACCCTAAACCCGCCCTAAACCAATCCTAAACCCACCCTAAACCTACCCTAAACCTACCCTAAGCCAACCTAAAACCACCCTAAACCCAACCTAAACCTACCCTAAACCAACCAAAATCCACCCACCGCAAACAAACCCAACACCCTCCCTAAACCCACCCTAAACCCACCCTAAACAGACCCTAAACTAAACCTAAACCCACCCTAAACCAATCCTAAACCAACCCCAAACCCACCCGAAACTCCAAACCCACCCGAAACCCAACCAAAATTAACCCTAAACCAACCTTGAAACCAACCCTACACAACCTTAAGCCAACCCTAAACCCAGCCTAAACCAACCCTTAACCCAACCCTAAAGCAACCCTAAACTCACCCTAAACCCGCAAACCAACCCTACACCTACCCGAAGCCAACCTAAAACCACCCTAAACCCAACCTAAACCTACCCTAAACCAACCAAAATCCACCCACCGCAAACAAACCCAAAACCCTCCCTAACCCACCCTAAACCCACCCTAAACAGACCCTAAACTAAACCTAAACCCACCCTAAACCAATCCAAAACCAACCCTAAACCAACCTAAGCCAACCCCAAACCTACCCGAAACCCAACCAAAATTAACCCTAAACCAACCTTGAAACCAACCCTACACAACCTTAAGCCAACCCTAAACCCAGCCTAAACCAACCCTTAACCCAACCCTAAACCAACCCTAAACCTGCCCTAACCCTACCCTACACTTACCCTAAACCACCGTAAACTTAGCCTAAACCATCCCTTAACCCAACCCTAAACCAACCCTTAGCCACGTAAACCGGCACTAAACCCAGCCTAAGCCCACCCGAAAACTACACTAAACAGACCCAACACCAACCTAAGCCAACCCTAAACCCGCCCTAAACCTGCCCGAGACCTACCCTAAATTTTCCTTAAAAACCATAAACAACTTTCAAGCCCCAAACCAAACCTAAACCCACCCTAAACCAAGCCTTAGCCCAGCCAAACCAACCCTAAAGCAACCCTAACCAAACCTCATCCAACCCTAAACCCACCCTAAACCAACCCTACTGACCTTCAACCGACCCTAAACTCTAAACCAGCCCTAAACCCACCCACCCTAAACCCACCCACCCTAAACCCACCCTAAACCTACCCGAGGCCAACCTAGAACCACCCTAAACCCAACCTAAACCAACCCTAAACCAACCTAAGCCAAAGCCAAACCCTCCCAGCCTAAACAAACCCTAAACCTGCCCTAACCCTACCCTACACTTACCCTAAACCACCGTAAACTTAGCCTAAACCATCCCTTAACCCAACCCTAAACCATTCCCAGGCCAACCCTAAGCCACCCCTAAACCCACCCTAAACCCACCCTAAAGCAACCCTAAACCCACCCTAAACCCGCAAACCAACACCTAAACCTACCCTAAACCAACCTAAATCCACCCACCGTAAACAAACCCTAAACCGTCCCTAAACCAAGCCTGAACCCACCCCAAACCCATCCGAAACCCAACCTACATTAACCCTACACAACCTTAAGCCAACCCTACAGGGATTTAACCGATGCTAGATTCGTTGATAGAACTGCGCTTGTATCTGAAAAGTTGTGATTTTCGAACTGGAGCTGCCAAAGTGACCTTCGCGTACTGCGCTTGTATTGGAAAGTGTCCATTTTACAGCTGGAGCCGTAAAATGCGCGCGCTGTTGCCCGAAAATGATGTAAATTACAGCGTTTTTGCACCCCCAGGCCAGATAATTTGATTTTGATCCTGTAAATAATTTGTTTTTGATCCGGGTGTCGATAATTTCTTTTTGATCCCGTAAATAATTATTTTTTGATCCTGCACCCCCTGTAGAAAGACTACTTTCCTCTTGGAAAGGGGATCTGTGCACTTCCATGTTGGTGGGAGGGTAGCATGGTTGTTGTTGGGAAACATGTTTTACATTTTTGCTTACTGTGGTTTAGTCGTTGAAATCCAAATCCACTTAACCGCTAAAATGTTCATTTCTTTTGCTCTCCAAACCCCAACGTCAACCGAGGTAACTTGTGCTTCCTCTGGGTTTTGACCCTTGGCTTCTGCCAGGGCACCTCCTTCATTTCGATGGCAGCAGGGCCCCGTACCTAGGCGCAGACCTCCGGCGGGCTCTTGCTGGCGCGCGGCTCAGGGCTCTGAAGCCCAAGAGTGCAACAAGAGGAGTAAATTGATCAAGTGCCTCCCGTTTCCGTGAATAAATCGTTTTTTTTTTGGGGGGGGGTTGTTCTTTGATCCAAGGATTTTCCTGCTACGCCCTGGGAAACATTTGGTGGCTGCCTGTTAAGTGAATTAATTTACTTTGGGGGGATCCTTTGATCTAAGGATTTTCCTATTACACCCTTACATTACACCCAATATAGGGAGAGACAACGCCAAATGGTCCCAAACAAGAGGAGTAAATTGACCAAGTGCCTCCCTTTTCAGTGAATCAATTGTTTGTTTGTTTGGGGGGGTGTCCTTTGATCTTCCATTTGATCGAGAATATGTTGTACATTTCCCCTGTTTTTTTGGTGCAGGGGATCTATAGCTACTGGAAATATGTATTTGTCCATCGGACTTAAGCAAATGGAAGTGATCTAAGGATATTCCTATTACACCCTGGGATTACATTTTATAGGGAGAGACTGCGCCAAACAGTCCCAAATAAACCGAAATAACAAGGTTTCACGCAATAAAACAGCATTATGTCTCTGTTGTTTAGTGTGATCCTCCTTATTTCTCCGCAGTTTGTGCTAGGCCCTTGAGGGCTTTTGCTTTGGTTGTCGAAGAGGTGTTTCTAAGAAACATTTGTGTTTGCGTTTTTGCGTTTGCCTTGCGAGGGTATCCTTTTTCAGGTGCGTTGAATGGGAAACGGAAAGAACAACCACCATTTGCCGGGTCCCCCCTGTGTCGACACCTACCCGTTTGACATGGGGGCAAAACGAGCTCACACACAATGAATGTACTTTACTACAAGGGTTTCCTTCTTTCCAGGTTGGGAATTGTAAAAAAATGGGCAGATACTCACCGCCTTATGGCGCGACAAAACGACTGACGAGGAAACGGGCCCTGATTCCTGGGCGCAGGACGGCCCCACAGGTTGTGTGTTTCTGATTCGCCCCACGTTGGTTTCATCATGCTTCCTGGGGAGTTGTGCCATCTAACAGAACTTGGGTGTTTTCTAGACGGTGGAGAAGAAAAGCCGACCCGCTGTTTTGAACCTCCATTACTAGGGGCCAAAAGCACAGAGTCCAAGAATGGTGCGCTCGCTCGCTCACGGAGGCGGTGCCAGGGAAAGACGCGGAGAGGTTGGTGGCGCCTTGGCGAAGAACATCTGACGATGATTCTAGTTGTTGGGTCCCCATTCTTTTCAACCATCGTTCTTTTCAAATGCCAACCGTTTTCCCCGGGTTTCTGGAGGTTTTCTAAGAAGGATTCCTGGAAATAATGGTTGGAAGCCCACCCCTAGAATTATATATGTGGTTGAAACACCGGCTCCTTTACGTGGGGTTACCAGGGATGGTTTGTCTTCTTTTAGGGCACCCCCCCGACAGCATGGCTTTGGTGTTCCTGTCGGTAGAACATCAAGAACAGAGGCAAGGTACCCTTGAAAAAAGGCGCACCCATATGCTGACCCGGATTGATAAACATTTCATATTCATTGGTCGAACGCCCTGTAAAGTGATGACCCCCCCCCCCCAAAAAAAAAAGAACGACACCCCCCAAAATCAAAATCAACCAGGGGTCTACTACTCCGGGTGTGTATATTTTGAGGGTGTCCCTTTTCAATTAGCAGTACAGATCATTGCTGCATGGCTTTTGTGTACAGGTGCCCCCTCTTCCTTGAACCACCTGTGCAAACAGCTGCACGGTTTGCTGAATCCCTAGAATCTGGACGAAGCCATGTATCGGCTGCCCATGTTTCGCCCTCGGTCACACCTCACAAACCAGTCCAAAGCCTCTTATGCCGTTGTTTGCCTGGTTGTTGATTGCCCTTTGGTTTCCTCACTTGCTGAGTTCATGGACATAATGCTTTTTTGGGAAGACCATTTTAGTACTAAGCAAAAGGTTGGACTTTTCGCGCCATCCACTCGGCAAGTGAAAAAGGGAACCACCATTCTTGGGATCTACTTTGACAGCCAGCCACTTGGCAACTGCCGTTTCATCGCCTTGCTTTGGGCGTCGGCCCAGGCAGCCCTGCACAAGGCAAGAGGGCGCATGGATAGGGCTGCTTCTTCATGGGATAACTATCTTCACTGTGCTGAAACGGATGTGTCTTCCCTGTGGGTTTTAAAGGGAATCGTTTCACGACGCGAAATATGCTCACATTTTTCCTGGGGACGAAAGCAAATGTAGATTATTCACCACTGTTTTCCCCAGGAGTACTTTTTCTCATAGAAACCAGAAGGACAAGTTCTTGCACATTTGAGCAATCTCCAAGAGCAATGCTCACTTCCTGAGTTCAAAACTTTTTGGGTAGCCTATTTTGGTGGTAAACATACAGTTTGGACTTGTTTTGACCAATCCACTCAGGAAGTCACAGTGACCCCTGAATGAAGGCCATGTCTAGACCCCACAGGAGGGGGACTAGGAGCTTGGGGAGGGTTGCAGCTGGTTTCTGCCCCGTTTGGCGAGAATTTGTGGGTGCCTGTTTGAAACGAATGACTGAAAGAACGGGGTATCCCAAGGTATCACGCGTTTGGATGAATGCTTAGACCTTGAATGGGTGGATTCCCTTGCTGGTGCTCAGCAGCAGGGAATGAGGGAATGAACCTAGGGGTCCCCTTAAACGAAACCACAAGGGATGGTTTATAGGGGTCATTCCCTCATTCCCTGCCCAGCGCACCAGCAAGTTCAAGGAGATCTCGTTTTTACAACCCCACCCTCTCAATCAAGCTGGTGGTGGGGGGTTGGCTCTTGAATTCCATATGATGTCAGGGAATAGTAGCTTCATTGTTGATGGCAAGTTCTTTGTTTTTTTGGTTCTGTTCATTGTTAGGTTCGGGGGCTGCAAAAAACATGTTACAATGCTGTTATGCTACCATATCAAGGGTTGTGAAGGTAGTAGTTAGAGGTGTGGAGCTCGAAAACTACCGACATCAGGTCATGCATTGGCGAATTAATCAGGCTGGCTTCTGAGATTCCTAGCCCAAGAGTTCTCCTGTTTTGGGACTGGGATAGAACTACAGGGGGGGGGTCCAAAAGGTTGCCCAAATCCTCCCTCTCAAGTCTCCCGGGCTCAAGCGTCCAACTGAAACAGTTGTTAAACAAAAGGTATGCGACAAACATGTACATGGCAAACCCCTATTTGGACACACACACACACACACGCACCCACGTGTACAAAGGTGATGTTGTCACAGGCACGGGGCCCAATTTGGGGCCAGGGCTCGGTGTGGTGCCCTGCGGTTGGCTGTTTCCCGCGCGCGCGGCCGTGTTTGGGGCTCTCGGAATGCTCAAAAAATACTTGGTGGGCTTTCATGCTAAATGATGTCCAGACGCCCATGTCCCATGAAACTTCATTCCCAA
The DNA here is from genome assembly GCA_963377175.1 of Effrenium voratum. Lineage (NCBI taxonomy): Eukaryota > Dinophyceae > Suessiales > Symbiodiniaceae > Effrenium > Effrenium voratum. The sequence goes on from CAUJNA010001491.1 coordinate 678,826, forward strand.
CTTGGTGTGTTGTTTTTTTGAAAGGACCCCCCCAAAATGGTGGGTCTTCCTTTTGGTTTCCCAACAAAAGGGGGGGGGGCCCTCAAGAAAAAAGGGGGGGGGTGGGGGGGAACGAGTCCCGGCCCCATGGCCGGAGTTGGTCCGAAGGCCGGGCTGAAAAGCAGCGCCAAGATCGGCGAGGCATCCCGCGGGTGTTCTGAGGGCGAGCCGGACCTCAGCTCGGGTAGACTTAGGATACATGTTGCTTCCATTTGCTGAGATGAATATTTTTCCCCTGCTCGCTTTAGAAAATATATACTACTGAAAAATGTTCATTTTTCCCCGGGGTCTTAACCAAATGGAAGTTTACATTTTACCAGTGACTCAAAGTTAAAGCGAAGCAAACAACCATATACATATATATATATATATTGTTTGGGGCTAACTCTAATCATGTCAGTGGTGACCTTGTTCCCTGTTTGAGGGGGGGGGGTCTTTTGAATCAACCCTAAACTTTATGGCTGTTTGGTAACGGATGCTTGGACTTGAACTTTTTGGTTGAAACAGGTCAGATTTTCCGAATTGGACCCAATGCTAAAAACAAGTGCAGAGGGGTCAACAGCAACCAAGTAAAACGGTTTGGACCATCATTGCCCCCTGGCCAGGTCCCTTTTGATCTTCAATTGGTGGTTCCCTGGGTTACCTACTCGGAAACGAAGTTGCTGAGATTGCCGTATTTGGCGCCAGCCGATTTTCCACAGCCGTGGTTTTATATTCAGGATTTCCACACCAAACAATTACACCAACCACAACCAAGTCTGTTGTCCAAGACAAGCGGTTTTGCGGTTTCCCAGCTTTGGTCAACCCGATGGCGGGGTTTCCCCATGCATTTCTCATGGCTTAAGCCTCAGCTTTTGGTTGCTACGTTTGGTGAGTTTCCTGGGCCCGGTGTGCCAAGAACCCATGGGTAGGTTCAGGTGCGCAAGCTCACATCAACTTCGGGCCCGGAGAGCCGCCCCCTGGGGGAGTCACTCGTTTTCTTGCTGCGATAGGGGGGGCCCTGAGAGATGGAATGATATAAACAAAAAAACAAAACACTAAAGCCAGGAACACCCCCCATATGAAGAAGCAGTGGCTTGTTAGTCCGGGGTCATTTCTCGGAGTTCCTTTTGGCTTTGGTGGGGGAAATAACTCGATTGCTTGGTGCGATAATTAGTGAGGGGCCCTGAGAAATGGAATGGCCCCTGAGAAAAGCCATCCCCGATGTGGCTTCCTCTAAGGGAATCCCCGGCCCCTTTCGGTTCATTCCCAACACCCGGACTCGGTGGTTTTTCTACTGGGCACCAGCAAGTTTTTCGTGGGCGATTGTTTGATCGGACAATGGTCGGGTTGACCATTCGCAAGGGCTAGATGTAGAACTAGCATTTCGGGCTTACGTGTCAGCATAGGAAGTTTAATTGCAAACCTTCAGTGGTAGGAGCAGGTGACATGCACCTGAGCATGTGGCAATGTAAAAGCATAGCAGGTGAATGCAGCAAGGAACAGGATCAGCAAGGGAACAGAATAATTACAGTGCCGAACGCGGGGAAACAAAACAACAACAACTACCAACAGATTAAAAAATCCAGCGGTCTCGAAGCGGTCTTGCGGTTGGGATCGAACTTCACGGCAAGAGATCGCGCTCTAATCGCAGCTTGACATGTACTGCAAGCCGTGCCTTTCCCAGCCCTCTGAATGAATTAAGCACTCTTAATTTAGCACTAAGTAATTAATTGAGCCCTCTTAGTTTTAATGAAAGAAAAAGAAGAAGAACAAGAAACACGGGTGCCCTTCCCTACCGCAAGCTTTCCGACCTTGGCTTGGTTGCTTCGTGGTTTGGACTGGCGGGGAAATCTGGAGGGTTTTCTGGGTTCCCAGCCATCCCCTTAGCCTTTTAGCCTTTTAGGGCTTAGTGGCTTCCATTTAACCCACTAGCCCAGTTTTTTTTCTGGGATCCTAGAGATCATGCGGGTCAGTGAAGGCCACTTCCGGCTGATGTGTGATCTGAATCCAGCAGCTGGTTGGGGGATGTATTCTTTACGGACTCAGTACCTGAGTTCCGTTTCGGGCTTGGGTCAATTTTGGGGGAACACCACTTTTTTGTGGTACACAAGGATTTTTTCTGGCCAGTGTGTCGGAATTGAGAGGATCCTACGTTTGCCTCAGGTGAGGGCCCTGGATGCAGAGCAGCCCATCATCCAAGTTGAGCCCTGACCGGCGATCGAGGTTAAGCGCGAGCGAAGCAGAAATCGAGTCGCTTCGCTGGATCTGGAATTTACCATGGAGTTGTTCTGTCGAGGGGCAATCAAGTGGAATTCGCATTTGTAGAGGTGAAACAACGAAGACATAATTCTTCTGTTTCAGGTCTGGGTTACAACCACTTGCTATTAAGTACAATACCCCTTCAAGTAACTATGGGCAAAAGCTGAGCAATCATTAAGATCCTGATATATCCTGATATTTATGCAGCCGGGAAATGACGGAAGATGGAACCAAACACGGAGTTGTTGTCGCCATGGTGCACATGACGCACCAACGTCCAAAGTAACGCGCGAAGCTTGTGTGTAACGCGCACGTGCTCGGCTTTGCCAGTGACGGCAGAGTCCAAAAAAGTGCTCGCGAATCAATGGCCGAAATGTGCGATACGCACTTCCTGAATTCCTGGACTTTAGCATTTTTACCTTTTGGACAATTTTAATGAAAATAAACAGATTGGGCTATTTGTTTGACCAATCTATTCGATCTAAAGTGAGGATAGAAGGGGCAGTTCCAAGGGCAATGAGAACCAGTTGGAAGTCCCCCCCCGCTCGGTTTTGAAGCGTGGCCTTGAGACAAGAAGATCTTTGCGGAAGGAAGGAAGGAAGGAAGGAAGGAAGGAAGGAAAGGGAGGGAGGGAAGGAAGGAAGGAAGGAAGTCAGGAAGGAAAGAGGAGAGAGAGGGGGCGAGAGAGAGAGAGAGAAAGAGAAAGAGAAAGAGACAGAGAAAGAGAAAGAGAAAGATACGCGAAAGACAAAGAGGAATAAAAATAGAGGGAGAGGGAGAGCACTTTGCCGTCCACACCCGCAGCTGTTTGGCTTTTGGTCGGCACCTATCTTAGTTAGTGGGCGCAGCAATCGAAGATTCCTGTGAGCAGGCTTAGTCTCCGAAGCGACGGCGTGGCACCATTCAAGAGAACTCATTGAAATACGTGTGGGTATGGGTCAAAAACAAGGAGGCACCAGGGACCGCAGGTTTTAGTCCTTGGTTCCATTTGCTGTCTCAGCACATGCAAATACGTGTGGGGTTGTCTCAAAACATCTGACTGGTGGTTGGAAGGGAGCCAAGGAGATGGGCATATCTCAGTTTTCTATCAGGGGAAGGAGTGCTGTAAGCATAGGCATGGAATCCGAAAAATGCGTCTTTTCATCATGGTAGCCTCGCAAAAGACACCTGAGCAGGGTTCCACTTTTTGACTGCACACAGGTAAACTTAAAGCCAGGGGTGGTTGATTTCCCCCAAAGGGACTGGGTTTAAGTCTACCTTAGTTAAAAAGTGGAACCCTGCACCTGAGCCTTTGTTCTGAGGCGCAGAAAAATGATGGTGCTGCAGTTAGTCATTTGGTTCGCCCGCTCCCCAGCGTTGCTCGATGAGTCCAGGGGGCTTGTGACCCTGGTGGGCCCTACCCAGCTTCAAGACTGCAGGCTTCCCGTGAACTCAAGTCATTTGGGGGAAGCCACGAGGAAGTTGAACGTCTGCAATGGGAAAGGCCCTCACCACCTCGAAGTTATCGAGGCTTGATTGAGCTCAGGTGCCCGAACTGTCAGTGGCCGATGACCAAGTTTCACACCGCCCATATAGCGAGGTCAGACCTGGTTGGACCGCGAACAGGTTTGCTTTCTGGTGTCTTACTTTTCAGCCCAAGGTCTCAGACAATTTGGTTAACCATGATGTTTACCATTTCTTTATGGCAATTTGCTAACGGAACTTTGAACTTTAGCTTTTTGGCAAGCAGGTCATGTTTCCCATGGATCCACAAAAAGTGTTTTTGTTGTTTGCAGAGGGGCCGTTACAGACACCAGGAATTGACCCTCGGCATGGTTGTTATTGGGAAACATTCTATATTTTTTGTTTATTGTGGTTTAGTGGTTGAAATCCAACCACTTAACTGCTAAAATTCCACATTTTTGCTCCCCTTCCAACGTCAACCAAGCAAAGGGCCCCCTTCCAACGTCAACCAAGTCGGAGCTGACAAATCGAGTCCCGCGAAAAATCGGCAAGGCAGCACTGCGGCCCACGCCGGGCGCCTATACAGAGAGCCCTTAACGGGGTTCGCCGTAACGGGTTTGGATTTCAGGCAGCTTCAGGCAGAAACAAGACAGCCCAAAAAACAGCCCGATAAGCCGGATGTGCTGAGGCGCAAACCCCCAAAAAATAGAACTGCCAGAAGCTGCTCGTTTGCGCGTTAAGGGCCGCCAAGCCTATGGTTCCGCTTCGTGCCGTGCTTGGAGCCATGACGCGCAGGCTCAAACTTAGCTGCACGGAGGTCGATTCAAGCGACGCTGTTTCGTGGATTTGCCCACCTTTGAAATGGACTTAGATCTTGGACACTAATGAAATGTGTCATTCTGCCTCATTGCTACCTGATGCACCTGAAGGTAGATGAGAGCTTCACGGAGAGTTCATGCGCAACCAAGTCACCTTTGAAATGGACTTAGATCTTGGACACTAATGAAATGTGTTATTCTGCCTCATTGCTACCTGATGCACCTGAAGGTAGATGAGAGCTTCACGGAGAGTTCATGCGCAACCAAGTCAGTAGAAGAAGCAAACAGGCACGCACCCCACTCAAGCCAAGATGAAAAGGAGCACTGGCATGTCGAATTCCAGCGTGAAGCTTATTGACACGGGGCGGCCCATGGTCGGTCGTGTCAGCTTGGCTGAATTGCGATGGACGTCACGCGGCAGAATTTCGATGAGGTCGCCAGGGAGATCGAGGCGTGATGTTGTTTATGTCAAGGCCAACTAAATATGGTCGATAATCCAAGATGGTCTGTTTGCTTCTAAAAGCCAAGGTGGGGACATGAAGAAGCTGCCTCTTTTCAAGATTATGTTCGGAGTTTGAGTAGACCGACGCTGCCCGAGAACTGATGACGGGTGCGGATGTTGTTTTTGTGCGGGGTCCCGACAAATGTTGTTCAGTGTCCGGAAGTTCGACGAACGTGTTTATATAGTGTTCTTCCACGCCAACCCAAAAAGGGATCACCTTCGACGATTCCGCTGGCTAAGAGGGAAACGATTCGCATCCAGGGTCAAGGGTTGGCCAAGTTTCGTTGTTCAGCTGCCGGCTGATCTCAAGTGCAAAGTTTCTGGTCATTCAGGTGCCGCGACCTTCAAATCCACACCCCAACATCGCCCCCAAGACATGCAGGCATCCTAAACACGGTGCTTGCAGTGCTGACAGTTCGGGCTACCAAACTTTCCGCATCATGTTTGTTCTCTCAGTATGACGGAAGATTGCTCACATAAAAACAGCACAAACCTCACTCAAGCTCATGCGAGTTGAGCAGGGCATGTGCTTCATTGAAGTCTCTCAAGAAAGGATAGACTGTTTTTCTGCTGCAGGGTGTCAAACAATAAGTCCTTACTGTCTATAATTACATTGGACCCTTCCCCTGCCCCAAAACAGTGCAGGAAGAAAATCTAGATCAGCCTCCACGAGATGTTTGCCTTTCGACCAGTGCAAGTCAACGGAGGGCAGTTGAGTTTTGTGTGTGGGGGAGCGGCATGGCCGTTTGAAAGACATATTCCGCTAAATGTTGCGGGAACTGTAGTGCCACGGCCAATTTGAAGGTTTTCTCCACACTTTTGCATGTTAAAGGGTGAAATATAATGACCCCCGATAGCTACACCATCGTTCGACCCAGACACCAAGAAGTGGTGCCCCTTTTCCATTGGAGGGGGGTCCGATAGTTCGAAAAGGAAAACCATTCGGTGCCGATTCGTTTTTCCCCATGGAATGCGCCGGCGGTTTTGGCTTGGTGTCCGAAAACTCACCCAAGAGCTGCTGTTTGACATCACTCGGGCTCAGGGAAAGGCAGTCGTTGCGGGGGTGCTGGTTCCTCACTCCCTGAGTTTCGTTTTGGACTTGATGTCCACTTTTGCGCTTGGACCGTTTTAGTGGCAAACACGTGTCCAGGTCCCAGCTAGGTGCCCTTTTACCTTTTTTGGGGGAGGGTTCCCCTACTAAAGTAGACTACCCCCAAAAAAAAAGGTGCCCTTATTCTAACCTCTCTACTGGAGGGCCTAGGTGTGGTTACGGACCGTTTTTTGACCACTCCACTCCATCGCAAGTGAGGAGTTTGGGTTGCGAGCGATGGGATCCGCAGGCGCTGCTGCCCTCTGTGGACTTCGTGGCCATCGACGAGGAGATGACCGGCATCGGCCTGCCGGGGGTGCAGGAGGCGGTGGGCGACTCGACAGACCGGAGGTCGTTTTTTGGAGGGTGCCTTTGTGGGATGTAAAGAGGGACCAAAGGGAAAAGCAACTGGAAATTGTTATGACTTTTTGGTAACGGATTTTTGGACTGTAACTCATTTCTCGGAACCGCAAGAAGTGAAGCACTTTTTGCAGAGGGGTCGTTGCAGTCTGACAGCAAAGAAACGTTCCAGGAAATTCTTCAAGTTTGGCACCCCGCCATTTGGTCGCCGAACTTGGGCCATGTTTGGAGCAGCTGGCTTCCTAGCCATCCATTCGGTGGCCGACAGCCGACTTCAGGCCGTCCAACCGCCTTTTTTGGAGTCCGACAGCCGACTTTGGGCATGGTTTAGAAACCCGGGTCGAACTTAAACCACGCGTGTCATTTACTCACTTCCTGAGATCCTGGACTTCAACTTTTGGGGAAGACATTTGTGTTCTCATTAAGCTTTAAAGCGTAACAGAGGTTCCTTCAATCTGCTTCACCTTAGCTTTGGGTTTCATCGCAACTGCTAGAAAACCGGAGAAGTTTAGGTTGCAACTTTATGGGATACTAAGGAAGCCCTTCAAAGTGATATGTTCCACAGCCATGTTTACGGACTTGCTCCGAGCCAAAAGATCTGCCGAGTTGATGTGTTTCGAGCTTTCTGGTTGGGGGGTTTCCCACAGGTGAAAGATGGTGAAAGCTTTGAATTGTAGGTGCTTTATGTGGGGAGCAGCTAGTTCAGGGTCTGGATTGCCATTTAGAGAAGACTCGTCATTACAGAAAGGACCTGATATCCAAGGTAAAGATTTCCAGGATTTATAAGTTACTTTCCTATTCCTTACCTGTCATCTGTTGGTTCCCATCCCTTGGCTTTATTAACTGCCGGCGGGCTTCCCAACACTCCAAAAGAAGAAAACAAATATAAAAAGAATAATAAAAGAATGCAAATAAAAGAACAATAAGAAAAGAAGAATTACATTAAAACCAAGATAAATAATAAACGTAAAAGAAGGAAGATATGAAGAGAAAGAACATGATGAAGAAGATAGCAATGACAGATAAAGGAAAAGGGAATTACACTCCATCAAATACACTTCATTCCATCTCTTCCTCATGCACTATTCTCGCTCCTTTTGGTCATTACATTTCCCTTCCTTTCATCTCAGGAACTGGTACACGGGATAAAGGGAGTGACCAGAGGATGATAAAGGATACAAATAGACAAGATATGACTAAGGAATGGGACGTAGGTCTCCCTCATCTTCTATCGTTTGCTGTGACCTACGTGAGGCCTATCCAGACAGGGCATGAACTTCCCTAAAAACAAGAATCCTAACACATGTAAATACTAATAAAATATGAAATTATAGAAATAAATAATAATAAAAAAGAAAAGGAATTATTACGACGTGAGGTACAAACAAGAACCGAACGGAGGTAAAGGGAATGACAGCATTTGGTCGCTTCCTTCGTTACACCTCCTCACCGTCAAGGACGGGAAAGGGAAAGAGGAGCTGGGAAGCGAGGAGGAGATGGAAGGCATTTCTCTTTTATCACTCTCTTTACCTCTTACCCTTGACTTCCAGCTCCCTTTATCATCTTCCTGTCTCCAACCCGCGAAGCGAGGATACAGAGTGGGATGAGAGATAAAGAAAGATATAAAATGCCTTGCCTCTCTCGTTCTTCTCGTTCGTTAACTTCGTAAGTTGTAATAGCTAAAAGAAAAGGCTCTCAGCCGTCATTCCATCTCTCATTCCTTGCTTCGTGTCCTCATCCATTGTCCAAGAGCTGACCATTGGCAGCGACAGGATGAGGAAATGAGATGATAGAAAATGAAAGATTAATAGCTGATAGAAAGGCTTGTAAGAAGAGAAACCAAATGACAGACAAACAAGCCTTGACTCGGTTCCTGCCGTCTCCTTCCTCAGTCTTTCATGTCATGCATTATCCAATATCCTAGAGTCTTAGGAATGACATAGGAATGACGAAGAGACGAACGAGGGAAGCGAGTGGGAAAGGATGAGGATAATGGCCCTTTCTCTCCATTCGTTCTTTCATCTCTCACTTCGTTCCTGGGATTTACAGGAGTTAGAAAGGAAAAGAAGTGATAGAGATAGAAGGAAAAGAATGGCCTCTCTCCCTTGACCGTGTTAACGAGAACTTGTCCATGATAATGCTGCCACACGGTCTAACTCATCTCTACATGCTATTCCTGTCACTCACCGTTTCATGCTTCACTTTGGTTCGTGTCCCAAGCCCTAGAAAGAGAAGATGGGCTTGGCAGGAGATGTGTATATTGGGAGCTGTTATTCTCTTCCCACGTGAACTCGCGAATCGCGGGTGAAGGAAATGGTTTTTTGTGATTGGGTTCCGGTTCCTTTAGTTTCCCCTTGGAGCCTAGGAGTCATTGAGTCATTGCTCTACAAGCGCTTGGGTTTTTCAGACCAAGTCTTATTCCCTGTGGGGGGTTGGGTATCCGGCAAGTGCCCTTGACAAGAACCAAAGTGGAGCCGGCGTGCCATCAACATTCAAACCAGTTAAGCCAAAAAATGACACCCATGAAAGGAATTATTTGCAACATAGGCAAGTTTTGAGCTAGCTGAGGCCTTATATTATCTTAAAGGGAATATCCCTGCTGAAAGGCGCATACAACCTGGCATGACCCTCGGAATCCACGCCTGAAAAGATGTTGGAACTTTCTGGACTCCGCCAATCTTCCATCATTCATGTAAGCAGCACCCAACACTCCTAGAGGCTAAACAAGGTAGTGTTTCTACTATGGCGTTTGTAGCAAGGCATGGATTAGCCTTTGGGACCAATCATGGCGGAGCCACGAGTGACTGCGCTTTGCTGCTCGTGTCAAATCTGGGCTCCGAAGCTCAAACTGCCAAAAGACAAGGGCTGACCTTGAGATGGTAACTTCCATTTGGTTAAGACTATGTTGTATTAACCAGGCTCCCGCCTGCTGCCGCCGACCCTCGGCGCATTAAGGGAAAAGTCACAAGGACCGGTCCTGAAACACGTCCGCAAACCCGGGGACCACTTAGAAGATCCTCTACGACCACAAACAAGGATTAACGGAAAAGTCAGAAATAGGGCAGCTAGTCCGTTAATTACCGCTTGGGCCGGCTTGCGCCCAAGTCACTTCGAGTTGGCGCCTCTCCCGGGGTCGCCCTGAAACTGGCCCTGGACCGGTCGCCGGCAGGGACCGGGACTTGGGACCCTATCCAGGCTGGCCCCAGTCTGGCGCGGTTTGACTCGACGTATTGGACTCTCTTGCAGAATAGATCCAGGGATCCTCTACTACCACAAGGATTAACGGAAAAGTCAGACAGATGACAGCTCGTCCGTCAATAACCACACGGGCCGGTTTGTGCCGAAGTCACGTTGAGCTGGTCCTAGAAACAAGGCTGTTGGTCCCCCTCAACTGGTCGGTCCTGGGTGCCAGTCCGGAAAGTTTTCTGGAGCTTTTTGAGGTCGCACCACAGCAATTTGAAGTACCAGCGGTCACACGATCCCGGGACCGGCTTCCCAGACTGGTCCCAGGACCGGTCCCAGGACTGCAGTCCCGAAAGTGCTGGGACTGGTCTGGGACCACCGGTCCTAGAACTAGTCCTAGTCCCAGGACCAAACCCCGGTCCTGGGACTGGTCCTGGGACCAGTCCCAGGACCGGTCCAGGACTGGTCCCAGGACCGGTCCTGGGACTGGTCCCGGGACCGGTCCTGGGACCGGTCCGGCCCAGGACCGGTTTTGGCTGACTACAAGTAATCTGAAACAGCAGAACCAGGGTCCCAGGACCAGTCCCAGGACCGATCCCAGGACTGGTCCCAGGACTGGTCCCAGGACCGGTCCCGGGACCGGTCCCGGAACCGGTCCTGGGAATCCACTTTTTGTGCGTTCGGGCGTGGTTATCAGGGACTATCATTGATATCCAATCACTTCCAGTTGCATCCCACGCCGGTCCCCTCTGCAGGAGGCTGGGACGGGAGGCAGAGGTCGGCGGATTTGCCCCTGTTGGTTTTAAAGGGAATCTATCGCTAGTGGAAATATCATTTTTTCTCCAGGGGGACGAAAAAGCAAATGGAGGGTAAGATAGCGGCCCCTGAACTTTGAAGAGAGGCCATCAGGGAACGTTTCCTCTTGGGCAGACCTCTCAGGGCATTTCCTTGGCACTTGAAAACATCCATTCAGGGCTGGGCAAGCAGGGCGGAGCCACTGCACCACAAACCAATGAACAAAAGAGACAAGATGCGACAAGATGCAAGTCTTGGCTCATCACTTTACTTTGGTGCATGTTGCTTGGATGTTAGGATTTTCACTTTTTGCCAACTAATGGGCTTTCCCCATTTAACCACTAAAAGTGATTCACTTTTAGCAGGGCTTCGCAGATTTCGCGACCGAGTTTAGTCCGACAAGTTCGAACTTGTTTGGCCGCCTGAGGAGACACTCCGGCGGAGCGTTACTCCAAGATGAGGACACGCGGCTTTCGGGCCATGTGTCACTCCCTGGAGTTTGGGGAGGCCATCCTAGTCTCAGTTCCTGAGGTCCAGGACTTGAGTCAAATTTTGGGAAGACCAGTTCTGTGGAGTAAATACATTGTTGTTGGGACTTTGTTGCCCAGTCTGCGTAAAATGTGGGTGTGGCAATGTTCGGGAAGACCATTTGTGTGGCAAATGAATAACAAGTTTGGGTGTTTTTGTGCCCATGCCGCGCAAGAAGTGAGTAGTGGCAAACAAAGATCTTTGGCTTCTTGTGGCCAAGCCGCATGAGCGAATTGGGATACCTAACTCCAACGGCTAGCTTCCGGTTCCTTTTGTTTGGACAAGGCTTCCCTTCACACATGGGTATGGCTCAAAAAACCGGAATTCCAAAATGGAACCCTGGCAAGTGGAAACGTAGACCAAAAGCTGCGTAACCCTGGCTCTTTAATTTTGAGCCACTGCCACATCTGCGAAATCCGGGCGCCCATTAGAGCTGCAGGGCCGCTGAGGTTTGGGTCGGCCGGTTTGCTGGGCGCTTCGCGGGGCTGCGTTTCCCACGGTCAGTGGCCATATTTGTCTCAGGCCCCTATTGAGATCGGGGGCCTTTGTTGGAGCTCGCAATGATGAACTTCCGCTACTGGGGGGTCCCTTGCTTCAGGTGTTGGAAGTATTCTTTCATGTTCTGAAGAATTTGTTTAATTTTTCCTTCTGGTTTTTCAAGGGGATCTATCACTACTGCACAAAAATCGTTTTTTTCCCAGGGATAAAATCGCAAATGAACGAATTGCACAATTTGCAAATGGCTTGAATCCGGTGGCTGACCAGGTCCTCAGGCTATGTTTGTTCATCTTGGCGAATGAGAAATGGAATGACCCATCCCCGAGTTGGCTTCCTTCAAGGGAATCCCCGTCCGGATCATTCCCAACACCCGGAATGGTCATTCCCAGCACCAGCAAGTCATCATCATAATTCTTACCATGAGGTCGAAGGCTGTCTGCACTTTGTATGTGTGGGGTTGTTCGTATTTGGGGGGTTCTGACTGTCCACTGTGGATCTCAGACATGAAACCTCACGTGTAGGATGGACGCCTTTGTTCCTGGACGACCCAACTTGGCTATCAAACTTTTTCACTGCGTGAGGTAATTCACCGACTGTTTGCCTTTCGTTAGCACATACTTCCAAAAGGAACTGCACAGACAACGTTGAACATCAATGCCATTGATGTCGGATTCCTGGAACTGCAAACTGGGGCTGAATGGCTTCAACCAACATTCGGGAGACATGTAGGCTGTGCCGCCTTTTGTGGCTGGGACCCACTGCGCGAAATTCCGAAACCCGCTGGGTAAACCCTAGTGCAGCGATCAGGAATCCACCCGTTCAGGATTTGTCTAAGGGTGGAAGTACATACACCTTGTTCATAGCCCTTGGCATTTGTGGTTTCCAACCCACTTTATAAGGGGTATAAACCCCTTTTCGGGAGAGGGGCATGAACATCAGCAGGCCTTTTGGGTTCATTTGTCCAAGGGCTATGTAAACAGGGCATGTACAAGCACCCCCCGAATTTGGCGTGAAATGGATGTCCATTTGCCGCAAGGTTGCTCCATGGACTTGGGAAGCTTGGTTTTGTTTTTTTCATCCCGCCGCAGGACGGTGGCCTCGTGGTTCAACATCATTCAGTTTGGCGTGGCCTTGTTCAGCAAGGAACTGGTGGGTCGAAAATGCGGTAACCCTAAAACGGCTTGCCCTGGTGAATGGAACCAAAGGCTAAGACCTGCGGTCCAATTCCTGGTGGTTGTACCCATACCCAACTGTGGGCTTCCATTTGCTGAATTTATGTCTCCCCCCTGTTGGTTTAAGGGGAGTCTATCACTAGCTACCGGTAAGTGAGTCCCGGTGGTGAAAAGTGCATTTCACCCCTATCAAATCCCTTCTTCCATTTGCTTAAGAATATTTGTTAGTTTACCCTGTTGGTTTTTTAAATGGAATCTAAATCTACCACTACTGGAAATTTGTTTTATTTGTTCCAGTGGACCTAGGCGAATGGAAGCCTTGGTGGCTTCCGAAACCCCAATGGAATCGTCCCCAAGAATCGCCGCTGTGCAACTGAGAAGCTGATGTCGGGATGGTTTTCTTTTTCGGACGGAAGACGTCAGGAGTTGATGTTGCAGGGTCCCCAGTCCCCAAGAGGGCTCCGATTCTGTGGTTTTTACTCGGGCCACAAGTTAGGGAGACCTGAGGATTTGAGGTCACAGCATGGCAGCAAGCCAGAACGCGACCGCCAGGATGCGGAAAAGAAGTACGTGGCCCGTGCGTACAACTTCTACGTCTTTCCGGAGAAGGGCTTCATAAATATGGAGGCGACCTCGATCCACTTCAATTCCAAGAACGGGGTGGATTCTTGACTGCTATTGGGTTGGATCTTTAGACTTCAACTTTCTTGGAAAATCACGGCGTTTTCCACCAAACCTCCCAAACCCCAAAAAAGCTAAACTTTTTGCAGGGGGGTCAACAGCAACCAAGGATTGGAACAAATGGATTCGAGAGGGGGTGCCTTATGTGGACAAGGAGGGGGCTGAGAAGTTGCGGGCGGCTTTGCCCAACGCCAAGGCGGAGCCGTCATCGCAAACTCAGCCAAACCAGCCGCAAGGCGTCGTTTCTTTGTTGCATTTTGCCAAGGGATGTTAGGACTTGCACTTTTGCCAAATTGGTTTTCTGTATCAAACCACAAAAAGTGAGTCAAACTTCTAGCAGGGCTCCGCAGAAAGCAACCGAGGTTTTATCGAATGCCCGTGACAAAGAGATCACGAGCAAGGCCTTAGAGGAGCTGAACAAGTGGCTCGCAGACGAGAGCCGCACGGAGGAGAAGGAGTTTGAGATGGTGACCACGAATTTTCGGCTGCACTCCAGCACTCACCGGTTGTTTGAATCCCTCCCTGGGCTGCCTTCATTTTCCCCCCAAGAAGAAACCACCCAAGAGCCTTTCTTTGGCCCGACTTAACCTGTCGGTTTCCCTTGGTCCAGGTTTACTCCCTCTCTCACGGAGCCAAAGCATGTGATCACCTGGTTTTTGTGTGGGTCTCTTTCCTGGGGCGGCTGAGCCCAGGAACGGCTTTTTGCGGAAGTTCATCTACCAGAGCCTGGAGGAAAGCTTCCCAGGTCTAACTGTCGAGAGTCGGGTCACCAAGAGCCCGGGTCTCAAGACGATGGTGGCACTGAGGCGCATGGAACTCCCGGCCGAGCGTGTTCGCGTAGGGTCATGTTAAAATTGGTGTGGCTCAAAAAATGGGGGGTCCAAAAATGGACCCCAGTTTTAAATGGAAAGGTAGACTAAAACCTGCGGTTTGCCCCAGCTGTTCAATTTTGAGCCACACCCAAATGACGTCACACGCATTTTGGCGGTTCATAACCATCCGGTCGGTTGCTGAGACATTTGTTAAGTTTAGAGATGGTGATGGCATACCCTCCTCTCCGCAGACAAAGAACCTGACAGGAAGACAATTTCAAAGGGACCCTCTGGTGGGTTACCCTGGACGTGGACAGAAGGGTGTCTCCCATGAAAGTTTGGCTTTTGGCAAGGGTTCAGCCATCCCCACGTAGCGCAGAGAGGCTCCGTTTCCTGCTGGTTCCTAGTAAACCCCTATAAACTCATCCCTAGTTTCATAGGGGGAGACCTTGGTTCTGGGGGTACCTTCCCCATTCTTTCCCAGGATCAAACACCCTGGCGAAACAGCTGGTTTTTGAGAAGAAAGATGGTTGAAGAGAAAGGTTGGAATCAACCCCTAGATTGGTTCATCCCCCCCAAAAAATATCCCAGCTGCACAAAACCCCTAGGCTCGACGACGCAGAAAAGCGGGCAAGGGAGCTGCAGCAGCGCTCGGAGCAAGAGACGGACTTGGCCCGAAAGCTGGGCCTACGGCGGGTGTTTTTGGCCCTGGCCAGCTCGAAGAAACCTTTGGTGGGCCATGCCTTGATCCTGGGATGTTTCGCTTCCCTTGTCAATTTGTTTTGCGTTTTTGTTCTGTATATGTGTGTTCGCGGTCTTTTTTTTTGGGGGGGGGGTCCCCTTTGTTGTTTTTCTCGTGCGATTTTTGGGGGGGTCCAGGACCCGTTGGCTTCGCACGAAGGTTTGGTCGGTCCGATTTTCCGGATCTTGGCAAGGATCTTCGACCTCCTCTTTGCGCTCTCCCACTTCGAGGGGCCGCTCTGCCCAAGAGTTCGGCGGCACTCTTCGCTGGATTCGCCCCGGAAAAAAGAAGAAGAGGAGCTGCAAAGAATAGAACAACCATGGGACCTACCAAAAGTGATCGACTCGACCTTTTGGCGGGGCTTGGAAGAACCCAAGGTTGAAAGACATAGAAAAAACAAACTGGGCCTGGTTTGCGCCGCGCGCCGCCTCGCGAGCTAGGGTTGCGGCAGCCTGTGTTTGCATTTTAGCATTTTGCAGCGCTTTGCAGTGGTGCAGTGGTTGGCCTCGTGCCCTTTTGAGTCGGGCGGTTGGGTTCAGGGGTTAGGCCCCTCAGACCACTGTAACCCAGTTCGAACTTGTTTGCTGGCCAATGGTGTCCTTTTGATAGCTGAGTTTGGTTGGAAATAGATGGCTTCCACTGGTTTGGATGGGGTTTATGCCCCATGTACCAGGGAAACCCATGGATTCCTTCAAATCCAATTTCTCTCCAGCCAAGGCCATTACCAGACTCCTACGATGAGTTCAAGGCCTCTGTGCGGGACCTCTTCCCCACTCTCTTTGACACCCAGCTGCTGGCAAAGAGCCGCCTGTTGAAGCCGAAAAATGGGCAGCGCTTCCACAGCTACGCGCTGGGCCAAGTGCACGCAGTTCTGAAGCAGGCCAGGTCCCGCTAGACACAACTCATTTGCCAGACGAAAGAGAGCGGCTTGAAGCTTAAACTCCTTTGGGCTTGATTCATGTTGGTTCATTTTCGCTTTCAGACCACCAAAGAGTTCACTTTTAAAGGGAGTCTAAGTGTGGTCAAGGAACCTTGTATGTTCTTATGTTGTCCGTTTGGGTCGCCTTCGTGTCGCTTTCGACACGGCGAACGCTCGTTCGGATTGGATGGGTGAGGAAAATGAAGCCAAGACCGAAGCCGAGACTGTGGAGATAGTGCCGTCAGCTGAAGGGGGTCAGGCTTGTCTATGAGGGGCCCTTTTTCAGGTTCCTTAGAGGATACGCCTAAAACCAGCTGGCATGTTCAGAAAGGCAAAGGTGGTATTCAACATGCCCAAAGTGCATTCTTCAAGGAAACCAAAGAAAACAATCGCGCCATCTGCATATCTTTTAGGACCATATGTGTGCCTCATTTGTTGCGAGCTGGCGGGGGGGGTGGGGGTAAAACAAGCACGAAACGGGATTGATTCCGACTTTCAACCACTGTTCTTTTCAAAACCCATACTTTTCCTGAAACCCCGAATCACGCATTATCGCAATGTATATATTTGGCGGCCAACTGGCAAAGTTACCTGTGCCGCCATCTTCTGCCTGTCAGGCGGCTCTCAATGTTTAATGATCCCCGCTGGATTTCTCGTGGTAGTCTTCTGGGCAATAGGCATATTAAATTGCGCATATATAATATATATAATGTATATATAGTGTTGGGTCTGCTTTTTTAGCCCCCCCCCCCTTCAGCAGTGCCGCCAGTCATGTGCCTTTTTAGTGGGCAAAGGGGCTGGGCTCGGTCTCGGTGACGGTCTGAGTTGAGTCAGCGTCGCCAATTTTAAGGTTGTACTGCTTGAGCAGAATTCCTTTTTGTTTTGTTTTTTTTGAAGGGGGGATTGCTAGCATTGCGAGCATCAAAACAGAATATTAGTAGTAATAATAACAAGTAAACTAAATGAACAAACATGTGCATTTGCATTTACAAGAACAGGGCGTAACTCTCCAAGAGGGTGCCCATTCCCCCCAAACAACTCCCCCTCCAGGGGTTCAATAGAAATATACAACTACTATATACAGCCACCGTTTTGATATCCTTCCATGTGCTGAAGAATATGTGTGTTTTTCCCCCTGCTGGTTTGAAAGGGAATCTATCACTACTGGACATATGTTTTTTTTCCAGGGGTCCAAAAACCAAATGGACGTATCAGAGAGTTGGCTGCATGTCTCTCCTTCACTGTTCTTGGCATTTTTTGTTTGGTTTCTTAGTTTTTGTTTCTGTTCATTTTCACTGGGTCTGCAAAAAGCCGTTTCAGCTTTTTGCCAGCCCATACCAGGAGTAGAGATGTTGGACGGGTTGTATGCCCCATTTACCCGGGGAAAAACTGCTTTGCCAAAGGTGTCACCTACGTTTTTGGCGACCCGTGGCTTGGCCACCTATGTTTTGCTTAAGCGGGCCGGGGATTCCGCTCTGAGGTCCTCGCGGAGGGCCACCAAGGCTACGGATCCTCCGCCCGGTTCCACGAGGCGGGCTACGACGCCTTCGTCACCGGCTGCGTCTTCGCCTACATGGCGGAGACGGCGGGCCTGAAGGACGCCGAGGCCCGGGAGGAGCTCCTTGCCCCGCACCCGGAGTTTGTTTGTTTTTTTTTTTGGGGGGGTTCCTTTCGACAAGCGGGCGGGATGGGCCTTTTTTATTCTCGCTCGTGTCTGTTTTTTTTCATGGTTGGCGATCTTGAAAAAAGGGATGGACCACCTGACCGTATGCGAAGAGTTTTTTTTTATTGTTCGCTCTCTTTTCATCATGGGGATCATGGGGACTTGGGAACGGATCTTTGGGCTCTAACTTGTTGGGAGTTTGGCATGGATTTTTCCGAACTGGGCCCTCTAGTTGAAGACTCTTTTTTGCAGAGGGGTCAACTGCAACCGAGTGTTGGCGTTGGGGCTGTGAGTGCGTTGAGTTTTTGTTGGAGGAATTTTCTTCTTGGGACTGTTTCAATTGAAGGGAAACCAAAAATAAACCCCAGGTTTTATCCTTATCCAATTTTTGGTTGGCTCTTTGACACAAGCGACTTTACGCAAGCCTTCGGTTTTGGATGCAGCCTCCTTCCAGCTGCTCTCCCTTGCTAAGTCCATAATCCATGGACTAAACTGTTTGGGTCTGGACCATTTGGTGGTACTGCTTTGGCCAATCCACTCAATCGGAAGTGAGTAGTTTGGTTGGAAATAGATGGGTTCCACAGGTTTAGGTTGGTTGGTTTAGGTTGGTTTGTCCCCTCCTTTACCAGGAAAAACCCATCGATTCTTCCTTACAAGGTCACCTATGGGGCTGAGGGCTTCCATTTCTGGATGGGCAAGCTATTTGGATTGCTATTGGGTTGGATCTTTAGACTTTAACTGCTTGGAATTTCAAGGGGTTTCCGCAGAGGTTCCGCTGATCAAACGTTGGAGGTTCTCAGGGCTGCCTCCGCTCAACCCATTTGATCGACGGTTTTTGGCACAGGCTCAGCTTCCCCAGAATTCGCTCCCCTTTTTGGTGTTTTTGCTTTTTTGGGATCCCTTTGTTTTCCACTCACCAGGCCAAAAATAAGATGCTGGAGTTTCGAATTCCAGCCAAGTCAAGCGCCTGCTTCAACGGCAGAACTTGCAGCCTTGTGACTGGAACAGTGCTGAAGGCAAGGCAAATTTCATGTTCTGACCACTCGCCAGGGATCCACCTCAAAAGCATGGCAAACCTGCCCGCAGATGTCCTGAACAACTAGCTGGCACTGACACATGATTACATCTTAGAGCCAGACAAACCGGTCCATTCGGGATGCGGGAGCCCAGGAATCTTTTTCGCTTTTGGTTGAGGGGCTCCCTCCCTCCCTCCCTCCCTCCCTCCCTCCCTCCCTCCCTCCCTCCCTCCTCCCCCTCCCCCTCCCTCCCTCCCTCCCTCCCTCCCTCCCTCCCTCCCTCCCTCCCTCCCTCCCTCCCTCCCTCCCTCCCTCCTGGGCTCCTGGGGCCACCGGAATGATCATTGATACGCTCGAGTGCCAGAACCTGTAGCCCTCGGGTTCCAAAAGATGCGAGTTTTCTCGGACAGGGCTGCAGCTTTCCGAAATTTCGACCGGAAGGCTGGTTGCAACTAGCTCCGGGTAGGTGAGATTTGGGGTCCTCGGTTCTACTTCAATCCGGGGAAATCAAGCAGGGCAACGACTCATAGGTCATTTTGAGAAATGTCGAAAATGTTAACTTCTTGATGGGACCAAGCCCGTCTTTGGCGTGAGAAATTTTCAGAACGTCACTTCTTGATTTCACCAAGCCCGTCTTTGTGGCCGAATTGCCCCAAGCCAGAAGGACCTTTTGGAATCAGATTCGGCTTAACAAATCCACGGTGATCGACCTTTTGCTCGAGGCTTGGAACAACCCAGCCGACTTTGAGAAACAGTTATATGCGAGAGAGGGAGTCGCATCCCTTGTCTCAAAGAGGAGCCCTCAAAATTGACGGTGGTTTCTCTTGTTTTCCTTTACAGCCACCTTAAAGAGGGACCCGCACCTACCTTTCGCCTCAAAAGAACGGGACACATCCGCTTGAGGTTCAACGGGCGGCTGGTGTTGTTCCGGAACTTTTTCCACATGAACATCCACGGGGACGACGAGCTGGTGACCCCTGGGGCGTATCTCCACATCTCCGGCATCAAAAGCCAGGCTTCAGACCTACAGGACGGCCCAAAGAACTGAAAAATGGGCAGCCAAAGATGCGTTTTCATGTTAGTCCCCAAAAATGGAAACAAGTCAAATATGTTTTTGCATTTTGGGGTTAGACATTTTGGGGAGTTCTCAAATAAACATGTGCGCCTTCCTGTTGTTTAAAGCAACAGGGGGTCCAGCATGTTGAGAAACCCGAAACAAAAAGCAGAGATTTGTGAAAGCAATGGCACGCTCCGGATTCCGAGCAAAACAAGTTTCTGCACGCACTGAACAAGTGGCTGTGGGGCAAAACCAATGCTACCATTTTGGGGTAGGTGAATTCACCACCCATTTAGTTTATTTTAGTGGGGATTGGGATGCTCAATGGGGGTACGATTTGGCTTTTGACCCATGGCCATATGCCTATGCAATATTCGGCCCGCTTTCCGCGCCGCAAGTCGCCAGAATTTGTGGAAGGTTGCTGCGAAGGTCTTTTGGTTGCAGACCGTTTTGAAGCCAACTTACGTTGCTTGGCGAGAACCGCGAAAGCAGCACGTCCCTTCCGCGAACCTTCCACGGCTGCCGTGTGGCACTTGTGGAGAAAAAACAAACGCCACTCAAATGGGACTCCTTCTGGCCCGCCTAAAGTTTAAAGGACCCTACCTACTCCCCACTTCCACCATGTTTGACAGGGAAACTCAAAAGGCAGTCCTGAAGTCCCCTCCTATACAACGGGAACCGGCCGCAGAAAGCCTGCCAAAATATTGATGAATCAAGATCCTAGATCTGCACAGCGGTTCCGCATCCTTCTATAGAAGGATATTATCACTCGCATTCTTGACTCAACATGGATCCGGGACAACTGCTCAAACTGGAAGTTCAAGATTGATCATTGGTCAACCTAAAAAATATGACAAGATCAAAGGGCGGATTTGCTTCAGGACGGTGAGACAAAACACACTTCCTTAGTGGACTGGCCAAACATCCACACCAAAAGAGTGTTTGGTGATAAACCACAGTTGTTCAGAACACACCAACCAGCGATTGTCATCAGGTTTCCGGCTCACCTGTTCAGTTTGCCAAAACTTAAAGCTTTTGGTTGCAGGCTTCCTTGTCATGTCAGTCTGGGGCCCAAACAGCACACTTCCTGAGTTCCTGGACTTCAGTCACATTTTGGGGTCTGGACCAATTTAGTGGTAACCAGAAAGTTCGGACTTTGGCCAATCCACTCAAGAATTGAGACAAACAAGCATAGGTGTCCTTTTTGGTTGTTTTGGTCGAAAAATAGATGGCCCTGGTTTACCTGCTGGTTTAATCATCTACCAGGGCCATCTATCTGCCTATGCAAACAAGCTTCTTCTAGCAGGCTCAGCCGCTGTCATATCTTCAGCAGCAAGTCAGCACAGCCAGTAGCACATCAGCCCCTGGCATGCTGATGCTGACCTCTCACCGAACCCAAGCCCAAGCCCAAAGCCTGCGCAGCCAAGCAACTCAGTTGCTCAAAGCCAACCTGTTGACCTGTTTGTGTTCCCATGTTGGTTCGTATTTAGTCATGCCCCCAAAAGGTGATCACCCTTTATTTCCAGGTGACCAGGGGTTGCCGATGCACTGGGAAATCAGCCCCAAATCCCTTCGACGGAGCTTATGCACCCGCACAAGCCTCGCAACCTCATGCTGGGGATGTCTTGGTGACTTTGGCCCCAGGAGTTTCTTTTGAGAAGACCCTGTGTGGAGGTGAAGCAAGACCCTTGAAGTAACCCTCAGGCCAACAATCCTGAAACACGCAACCCTCACGCCGACCCATACCCACTCCGGCAACTATGGAATTGCCGGGGGGGGGGGGGTAGACCCCTGAAATTCATTCCATGTTTGGTTCCAATGTCCCTTTTAGGGGAAGACCAGAAACACCAAAAATCCTTACTGGATGGTAGCCCCACTTGTAGTACTGCCCCACTGCGGATTAGGATTCCGGATCCCCCCATTTTGAACACCCACAACAAAGATCAAGGCGTGGATATCCATGCTTCTTAACCATCGTTCTGTTCAAAAACCAGCAAACTGTTTCCCCCGAGATTTTGGTGAAAAGCATCGGATCCTGGAAAGAATGCACATGGAAGCCGCCCCCGGAAAAGAGCGAGGGGTTCGCGATGCGCGCAGGAGCTGCTCCAGTCCAAGATCAAGGAGCTGCCGCACTCCGCCTCCGACTCCGCCGAGTTTGAGGTGAAGCGAATCGATGGGGACAACGCCTTCGCCATCTTCCCAGAGAAAGCGCGAGCGGTGGTGGAAGCGCTTTGCGAGGAGAATTGTGAGGCTAGAGTGCTTGTCCAGACCCCTGGTCCTACAGCGTCATACAAGGTCACCCCCCAAACTTCAGGCATTTGTGTTGCAGGTGCGAAGACGTAAAGTTTTAGCCATACCAACATTGTAGAACAAAAATGAAAAGTGGGTGTGCTCTTTGTGCGCCATCCCCAGACTGCGGGCTTGAAGTTCATGCTCGGCGAGCGCTGGCTCGACATGAAAGAGAACCCGGAGCCACCCCGAAAGCGGCCGCGGCTGTCTCCTCGGCCAATTTAGTACTGGATCAGATGGCTGTGGGGCAAAACCAATGGGATCCCATTTTGGGGTAGGTGAATTCACCACCCATGTTAGAACCTATTTTAGTGGTTGGATTGGTTGATGTTCACTGGGGGCACGATTTGGGTTTTGACCCATGGCCAGATGGGTATGTGGGGGTTGATCAAAAAGTCCTTTACATTGGATGACCATTGGGAAGAACAACTAAAAAGATGATATGTCCCTCGAAGTGAGAACAGTTTCTCATGGTCATTTAGGGCCAGAAATATTGATCAACCCCCATGTGTCAAAATAGGAGGTGGTGTTCTTTTGCTTCCCGAAAAAAAGAAAGAACAAAACAACCCCAAGGGCACCCTCAAAAAGCACACCCAAATGTCCGTAGGTCAGCTGGAACATAGATGGGGCGCCGGAACCGCTCTGGCAGTATTTGGTGCCATTTCACCAAAAGGACGCCCAGGCCTAGACACTCCACTTCGATAAGACTGGTAGGCACATATGCACAGAAATGAATCAAAAGCCTTGTCACCTACCTTGATCGCGCAAGAAGTCGACTCAGTTCAGCCTTCTCGCGAGTTTGAGCCACCAGTTCACAATTGGATCCAGGCAGAAACCTAAAAGGGACTGATTTCTAAGTTGACCATTTGCTTAATGAGGAACATTGTGTAAGAATAAGGGCTGACCAACACTTGTTTTCCTAAAAGGGGGTCTTACAACTGAGGCACTGACCAAGGCCAAGAGGCCTTCGCTGGTGGCAGCGCTCCGGGCAGAGATTTGCGAAAAGCGCGCGGAGACAATGGAGAAAAATCCACGAAATGCGCCAGTTGTGATGGATGACAGCCTATGATAAAGCACGTACAACTGGTGAAGGATTTCGTCCCATCCATGGCTTTCTCATGTTATGGAAGGCCTACTGACCATGGTCGGCGGGATACAGAGGTGGTTGCGAGAATTGCGAGGGGGAGATCCGTGGGGGCTGATCACTGGGCCGTAGCGAACTTATGACAGTTGCCTGGCTTGAGCTTCCGAAGAATTTCTGCGCGTCGGTGATTCGCTGAGGCTGCAGTGTGCCAATACCCCGGGTGACTCGCCATGCCTGCCTGCCGTGTCTTTAAGCGGCGCTTTGTGGCGGAGTTTTGTGGCGGAGTTTTGCTTATCCGGCACCCGCGCGAGTTTCCCTATTGCTAAAATTGCTCCACCCAAAAAGCGCCAGGGGGGGGGGGGGGAGGGGGGGGAGTGCGGGGTACCTGAAAAACTGGAAGAACGCTTCTGTTGTAGGAGGGGAAGCCTTTGTTACCCGGCCAAAGCATCAAGAATGGGCGCTCCCCGATTGTTTTTCAACCGGACAATTGGTGTCCAAATGTGTTTGTTTGATTGTCTTCGCTGTTCTTGGCAAGTGTTTTGTTTGTGTTTGGTGTTGTTCATTTTTAGGTTCACTGCCTGCAAAGATTTGCTTGCAAGCCCAGACCGTTTGGGTTGTAATCCCATTTAACCACCAGGGGGTGGTTTGGGTGTAGTGCGGTGTCCATCTTAGAGTCTTAGAGCTTGCGACGTCGAACGCCTGGGCATGTTTGGTGCGGGGCTGCAAAACACAGTCAGTTTTTATATATTGTTTGTTCTGTGGTTCTGTTGGTTTGGGAAGGCTGCGCTGCGAAACAACCATACAGAACCACACAACTGACCATACCACAAAACAAAGTTCTGGCAAGCTAAAAGCAAGAACAAAACAAACACATACCAACCAAAGTTTTTGCTACCATGCCGTTGGGTTGAAGAAGTTTCGCTTACATCCCATGCCGTCGCCAGGCGGCAAGGCGGTGGTGGACGCCATGTCTACGGGCCTGGCTGGGGCTTCAGCTCATGGCCCTGGGGCCCTCACTCGCAGCCAGGTCTCTCGAGCTTCCTCTTTGGTGTTGAAAGGAATCCGCCACTGGACAGATTTCATATTGTTTCCTGGCGGAAAAAAAGACAAAAGTGGAGGTCTGCCGTGGTGAAACGACACCTTCGGAACAGGACCCCCATTTTTGTTTGAACAGGCTGCACCAGCGATCATATGAATCCACCAACCAGTTTGTTGCCCCCC
This sequence comes from Effrenium voratum, assembly GCA_963377175.1. Taxonomy (NCBI): domain Eukaryota; class Dinophyceae; order Suessiales; family Symbiodiniaceae; genus Effrenium; species Effrenium voratum. The sequence continues at coordinate 702,979 of CAUJNA010001491.1, forward strand.
ACCCCCCTATGAATAAAGTGGTTGGTTGATTTTTCTATGGGGTCAACCCTATTGCCCCCCCCCCCCTCCCCGCCGCCCTTAGCAGCTCCTTCGGGGTGCTGAGGCGCTGCATCCGGACCGCTACATCGGGCTGAGCGTCCGGTCCAGCTATACTGACTTCCAGGCGATCCGGATCTCCGGAACTCGGACGGAGTGAAGCTTCAGTCGGACTTTTGGGGCTTGGACGGACATCTAGCTCCCCCAGCTAGGTGCCCTTTTACCGTTTCTTTTTTGGGGGAGGGTTCCCCTACTAAAATAGAGTACAGAAAAAAGGGTACCCGGGGGGTGTTGCCCCTCTTTGCGAGAGAGTTGAGGCCGCTCTCCGTGATGCCCACCTGTCGCGGCAGCGGGCTGCGGTTGCGCGCTGGAGGGAGCGCCTCCGCCACTCGGCGTTGCACTCTGGCAAGGAGGTCTTTGCGCACCTGCGCAGTGCCACTCAGGCTGCTCACTCCAACTCACTTGCTGGCCCTGACGGTGTCCCTGCGTACCATCCTGCTGTGGCCCTGGCACATGCTGCGGACCAATGGAACACCGTGTTTGATGTGCATGCGGATGACTTTCCGGTTGATCCTCTCATGCGTCCTGTTCAGCATCTCCTTGAGCAGCGTGCCTCCCCTCTGGTCGACCTTGCTGCGTCAGTCGCTCGCCGGAGCCCTGATTCGTCCGCTGGCTTGGATGGTTGGAGAGCTGTCGAGCTCCGCGCCCTGCCTGTCCCGGTATACCGGCTTCTGGCCTACCTTCTTCAACAGGTCGAGTCAGGCCGGTGGTCCATGCCACGCATCTTCGGCACCGCTCGGCTGGCGGTGCTGGATAAGGGTGCTGGCCCCGCGCCCCTGGCCAAGAGGCTCATAGCGGTCCTTCATATCTGCTACCTGGCGTGGTCTTCGGCGCGTTTCCGGGCCTCCACTGAGTGGCAACGCACTGTCTTACCGCCAGAGGTTGTTGGTGGTGTTCCTGGCCGCCGTGTTGAGGATATCACTCACCACATGGCCCTTGATTTTCATGAGGCGCGTGCCACTGATGCTCCTTTTGCTGGCATCCAGGTTGATCGCTCCAAGTGCTTTGATCGCCTCCTGCCTAGGCAAATTGTGGCGCTTCTCACTGCCTTGGGATTCCCGGTTGCGGTGGCCCGTGCCTGGTGTGCAACTACGATGGCTTTCGCCGTTTTCTGTCGTGGCATGGCGCTGTTCACCCCGCACCTCTGGCCAACAGCAATGGCATTGCCCAAGGGTGTTCCCTCTCTGTGCTTGCGGCCAATGTTCTGATGACGGCTTGGTCGCTCCTCATTCGTCACTTCCCAGGTGTCACACCTAGGGTTTTCGTTGACGATGGGTATATGACGGTGACCACCTTGGAGGCAGTGCCCAACCTGGTGCAGGCGGTCCGTGCTACCTCTTTGTTCGATGCCCTGGCGGGCCAGCAGTTCAACCTCCACAAGTCAGGTTGGTGGGCCACCCAGGATGCATGCGTGGCTGAGCTTGAGCCTGCCTTGCCCCAGGCCCCCCGCCTGAAGGCCCTGCGACCCTTGGGTGTCACAATCAATCTGGATCTCCGCGGCACTCGTGATGCTCGTGCTCCGGCAGTTACGAGCTTTCGGCGGGCGCTCCGTGCCATACGGAGCCTCCCGCTCTCGGCTGCCTCTAAGGCTTCCTTCATTGCTCGGAAGGCCATGCCCATGCTGTCGTACGCGGCTGAGCTCAACTTTGTGCCTAAGCGTGTCCTCTCTGCCCTTGCTTCGGAGGTCGCTTCTGTCCTCTGGGATGGTCGGCCCACGTGGAGGTCCCGGGAACTGCTGCTTGCTGTTGTCCATCCGGATCACTTGGTTCATCCTGAATATGCCCTGCCATACCGCACCACTCTCAATGTTGTGGCCCATCTTCAACGCTCGGAGGTCTTTAGTTAGCATCAAGTGGAGGCTTGCCTTCACTAATCAGCGCCTGCTTCCCTCTACCCTTGTGGCGGCTTTCTTGTCGGCTGTCACTGCTTGCGGTCTCCGCTTCCAGGCCCTGCCTCGGTTGCGTTCGATCATGGCCCCTGGCTTTCGCTCTTTGGCATGTCCCTGCGCTCGCTCAAGCGCTTGCTCCAGTGGACCATACCCCAGCATGCCTACATGCGGGCCTGCCGTGGCAAGCGTGCTGACATTGCCCATGCCCCACGGGCCTCCTGGACGTCGCTCTCTCTCGAACAACCTTGGCGTGTTCCTCCCTGTCCTCGGTGGACTTCCTTTGCTCGGCTTTTTCCTTCCAGGAAGGCCGTTGCTCCGGCGGTCGTCGTTGGTTCGGCTGTCACTGCGGACAGGCTCCATGCTTCTGGGTTGTCCGGTGGCTCTCTTTGTCGGTACTGTGGTCGGGAGCAGGAGACCCTTGGTCACCTTGTTGGGTGTCAGGCCCTGCCTGGCTCCCAGGCCCCCCCCCGCCTCTTGTCCCTGATCAAGGGCCTGCCTTTGCTACCCATGGTCTTCTGGAGGTGCCTGCGGACCTTAGGTCAGCTTTCTGTGCTGCCCAGCCTTGGCCTACTACCTCCCCTTTTCCACGCTACGGGCCTCGGCACACTACTCACCTTTGGACTGATGGCAGTGTCTACTTACCCCAGCATCCCTTCCTTGCGGCGGCTGGTTTCACCATTGTGTGGAGTTCGTGTGCCACGGTTGACTCTGGCTCGGTCCCGGGTGTCTTTGCGGACAACTACCGTGCGGAGGTTTACGCCATAGTCCGTGCGGCCATGCATGCTCGTGGCCACTTGATGGTGCATACTGACTCCCAGGCTGCCGTCCAGGCGTGGCCTGCCATTAGTAGGTCTGGCGGGGTCGCGCCGCACCTTGCTGCTGCTGATCTTTGGCAGGTCTTGTGGTCATGTGGTGGTGTCGGCTGCCTCACACCCGATTGAGGCTCTGCATGCCCGATGCAATCACGCGGCTGACCTTGCCGCCAAGGCTGCAGCCCGCGCTTCCTTGGCCGCCCCTGCCAGGCGTCTGGATGCCCTCTTCTTCGCCACCTTCCGCCGTCACCTGTGGTTGCAGCGTCTTTTCCTTGCCCTGCCGCGCACCCCTGTGCCTGCCCCTGACCCTGGTGAAGCCCTGTGCCCTGTAGCTGAAGCCCCCCCTGAGCCTCTTCCGGCCCCATGCCATGGCCCTCCGCGTTTCTGTGTTGCATTTCCCCCGCCGGGGAAACCTGGTGACTGGACTATGGGTGCGTCGTGGGAGGCATGGTGCAGCTTTCTACATGGTGCAGTATGGCGGCTCGCTGAGGACGGCCTAGCAGTTGCGTTGGTGGTGTGGAGGCGCTACCCTGTGGTCCTGCCGTGCCCGGATGGCCGCGCTGCCACGGTTCAGGACCTTTTGGTACACTTCTCCACTTGCCTTTTCAGGTAAGTGGGAGCCCCGGTTGGGTGCTTATGCGGGCCTGGCCTGGCGCCGGGGGGCCTTCTCTGGGGTGCGTTTGCAGTGTACTCCAGAGGAGGACGCCTTCCTTGAGCGCGGCTTGGCCGCGTCCCTCGCGATTGGGCCTTTTCGCTTGGGTCCCTCGCTTGACAATGCGGTGGGTGCAGTGGTGGTGGAGGCCTGGAGCTTGTGGCCTCGTGATGGTGCGCATGGCCGTCATGGGCACTGGATGTGTGGGCGTCCTGCCCCTTGGAGGATCCTGGTTTCACCTCGCCGTGTGGAGTGCCTCTTTTTCTTCTCACCACAGTGACTGTGGTCTGTGTCACTGGTGGGCACCTGTCCCACCAGGCCTGGACAGATGTGGGCGGCACGCCCCTCCGTCAGCCGGCAAATCGTCGCCCGCCGTGTGCCAAAAGGTACCCTTATTCGAACCTCTCTACTGGAGGACCTCGGACATGTTTTTGGCAAACCATCAAGGTCACCCCTAAGTGGTGGGAAAGGGAAACCAAGCAATTTCTGACTTTGACAACCCCTAGAATTGTCAAAATAATGACCCTAGTCGGACCATGTTAGTGACAAATAACAAGTTTGTCGAGTTTTGTTTGACCAACCCACTCGATCAGAAGTGTGTCACTGGAGCTCAGGAGTCGAACGTTTTGCTGCTTGGCCCTAGGGTTCCCTGAGAAAAACCACCACCTCACTTGTCACGGGAAGTCTTGTCAAGGGCTGGTGTGCATCATCCTGAGCAATGTGTGTGGCTGTGTCTGCCCTTTTCAATGCAAGCTTGTCCCGAGCGCCAAAACGAGCTCGATCCGTTTCTTACTCGTGTTGAAATTCGCCTGAAGCTTCTGGACCTCCCATCTATTTTCCCGGAGTACACGGGAATCGTGTATGGACCACGCTTTCCCTGGTGGGTGTGTGATGGTGTGTGCGTGTGTGTGCGTGTGTGTGCGTGTTTGTCTATGACTAATTGAAGCTCGAGACTTGTACTCTTTGCAACAACCCCAAGCAGGCTACACCGGAAAAATGGAATCGGAGGGAAGGAATGAAGAAGGAGACAGTAGAAGTCTTTTGTGACAACCTGCGTTGCGACTCCTGTGCCTCGACAAGCTGTGCCGGGATTGTTTGAAGGCTTCATTGTCACTTCATGAAACACTTGGCTGCTAAATAGCCCTTACCGTCCCATCCAGTTGCCATGGAACCTGATGTTTCGGGGTCTGGAAGACGAGTTTCCTCTCAAAGAGACCCTCTGTGGATTCCACGTTAGTGGACAAGAGGGTAGGTGTAGAATTTCCCAGGCGAAAGGCGGAAGCAGATGGAGAATTGTTCGACTTTCCCAGGAGCGCAACCTTTTGTACCACTCAGACTAACAGATTCGCCGACTTCAGCATGGCAGGCCTACTTCCACAACGCCGAGATGTTTAGCTGCCCCCGACCCTGCCTGCCGATGGTGCGCTTTCCGTTCGAACAAGTCCAGCTGTTGGGTGGGGGTCGCCTGTTCCCATTAGTTCCCCTTTTCTGCTGTTGTGAGGCTACCACACTAGAAATGGAATCAATGGCTTTGGCTTTCATTTGGTTGAACTTCTTGCCCCTACTGGAGTCGACCCCCTCCACGGTTTTGTCTTTCGGAAACCTCGCTGCGTGGTGTTCTCCTTTTCGCGCGTTTTCCTGGTGAGGATGCGCCCTTTGAGCATGTTCCTTGCCAGGTCTCTTCCTGAGTTCAATTGGACCTTTCACTACTTGGGTTTTGCGTCCGCTCTTGGGGACGCTTGTGGTACCCACCATGCTTCAACTACTTGGGTTCAGGGACGCTCTTGGGGACGCTTGTACCCAGTGATTCCATGCCAAAGGCTCTAGGTCACCAAAGGGCTTGCCAGCCTCCAACAACCAACAAGAAACTGCCTTCCCAAAGGTAACTTGGATCGGGCCAGAGTCAGCCGGCAGTGACTTATATCCATTCTGCGCATCAGAAGCTCACCTCCTGAGTTCCTGAACTTGATCGTCTCTTTTTGGGTTTGGACCATTTTCGGTGGTCTTATTTCGGCCCATCCACTTCCTGGGTAGTGAGGAAGACTCAGAGAATTCTTTTGGTGACAGGCCGCCTTCCGGGAATTGCTCGACCACGAGGGTTTTGCTCGACCCAGGAAGCTTCTCGGGCCGGGCCTCGCCAGGAGCAGGCCTGCGTCCCCTTCAGTCCGAGCTTTCCTGGCCGGGAACCTTAGGCCCAGGTCCACGTTCCGGTCTCGGGAAATCCCGATTTGTTGGGGGCAAACGTGATCGGCCCCTTCAAGCCAAGCCCTGCTTTGGATGGACAAAAAGACCTGCACCACGGTTAAAAACTGTGGGAAACCATGGTTCGTTGGTATTTACAGGAAGGGATTGAATCGTTCCGGGGTTTCTTCGGTGCAGGATTTCGGCCATCAGTTGGTTTGGGGGGCGGAAACTCGCCCCTGAGTCGGGAGGAATGGGAAGCCGCCCACTCTGCCAATCCTGGGAGGCTGATCTGCCAATCCTCAAGGAAACCAGCAGCTGGATGGTTCAGCTCGGGCTTGTTGCGTGCGTCTCGCTTGGCACCTTGCGGCGCCGTTGGGGCGCCCTTGAGAAACCTACCAGGAGTTAGTTTTTGGTCGCAAGTAAAGCAACCAGGTGGTGTCCCTCCATTTCAACGGGATCTGAACAAATGCGTAACTTTCAGTTGCTTAAGAGTATTTTGTATTTTGCCCTGTTGGTTTTAAAGGAAATCCATCACAACTGGAAATATTGTTATTTTTGTGTCCAGGGGGCTTAAGCAAATGGCAGGTAAATTTAGTACGGCTGGCGGCTAGATAGAGCCAGTTACTCCAGTTGTGCTCCACCTTGCGGACGGGCGCTTCGACTTGAAACTGGCAAAGGCACATTGAAATTTAAACTTTGATGAGCAGTACTGCCAACTCACTTCCTAAGTTCATGGACTTTATGGTTTTTGGGAAGACCATTTTGGGAAGGCCATTTCTTGTGGGAAACACAAAGTTCAGACTTGTTTGGCCCATCTACTCAGGAAGTGAGCCAACTGATTGTTGGGTATGGATTCCCGCCTGAATGATGTTTAGCAAAGGTCCCCTGCTAAAATCTGCCCTCACATCTCTTTCTGAATGGTGGTGCCAGTTGCGGTCCGAGGTATGGCTATGATCAATGACGTCCGGAAGAACCAGATGGCGGGAAGTCTTCAAATAGTGGGATGGGCAATGGAACACATCCGGCCATGAAGCCTCGTAGGGAAGTGTCAGCGAGAAGCTTTGCCAACAGCTGTAGCATGATTGCACTGGCGCGCAGGTGGAGCATCCGAACTGGTACCCTGAGATCTCATCCCACTCTTCCGACCAGGAGATCGCGCGGGCTCTTTATATGCGCCATGGCATTGCACATGTGGCTGTGGCTGGCTCAACAGCCGGTACCCAAAATGGGACCCTGGTAAGTGGAAACATGGACCAAAACCTGCGTAACCCCAGCTGTTTGATTGTGAGCCACATCCATGTCTTCTGGATATGATGGCCAAATGTGCCATGGTCAAAGGGCGCCTTTACTTGGGGCTAACCGGGCTGGTCATCCACCTCGTAAGGATTCGTAAAAGCCATTCTGGGTCCTACTAGACCGCGCTCAAAGGCCATCACTTCAGAGATTTGACCATATCAATCGCCGGCCGACTCGCCGACCCCGAGAAAAGCACCCCACTAATTATTCAACCAGAGGTACACTTCCATCATGGTTGCCGTTGGGACACATTTTACATTTTCGTTTTTTGCGTCTAGTGAGAAGTCCCAAACCCAACGTCAACCAAGCCATTGGGACGGTGGTGGAATCGTTCCTTGTGCATCTCATACGTCCGCTTTTTCGGTGGATCCGAGGTTCAGGGGCATTTCGGCCCGCCCCCTCGCTGCGTTTTTTCCCCTGCCCCGAAGGCCCAAGACCTCGCCTCAGTTGTTCAGTGGCACCAAGTATGTTTCCTTTTTTTTTTTTTTGGATGGCTGCCCCACTAAAACTGTTTCCCCCCCCCCCCCCAAACAAAAGCTCCCCAAAAAGGGTTCCCCAAAAAGGGTTCCCCAAAACGGGTTCCGACTGAACAACTGAGTCTCCACTTGGTGGCTCCCAGCCTTCCCCTTAGCCTTTTGGCTTTTTTTAGTGTTTAGTGGTAGTTTCCGAATTTAACCCATCAAAAGTTAATCGCTTTTCGCGGGGGATCGGAAATCGGGCAGCCCAGTCCAAAAGCCAAAGGCGGCTCAAGCCAAGGCGCGCCACGGAGGGCGTCCCGCGAGTGTGCGAGGCGCCGGGAGGGCAAAACAAACCGATTTCTTCCCCAGAATGAGCTCCCTGTTTTGATGTTTTTTTTTTGTCTTTTTGGGGGTCCCGTTGTTGTTTCCATGAACCAGGTGAAAACGATTTTTTTGCAGGGGTCCTAATTCCAGCTGTATTTTCCCCCTTTTTGGTTTGAAAGGGACTCTACTTGCTGGTGCTCAGGGAAGGAGAAACGCAATGATTCGGAGAAAAGCAATCCGACTGGTGGGTCCCCTTCACGGTTCATTCCCAACACCCGGAGGGGTCATTTTTTAGGTGTTCGGGATTCAGCAGAACAAGGTCCCCACTTTAGTGAGATCAGCGGCCATTGCCACTCCCTTGGGGAAGGAAGACAAGTGGCCGTGGAACTGCGAGGGCATGTTGAGATCTCCGAATCCATTTGTACGACTCAACACTTGATGCTTTGCCGTCCCGTTCCTCAAGTTGTTAGGTGTTTGGTTGGTTTAGTAGTTGGATGTTCATTTTGCCCACAAGTTAAACTTTTAGCAGGGGATCAGTTTGGACAGCCCGGAACACTTATGCCAATGTCTCCGCTCCTCTTAAAAGGTTCACTACAACAGAGACAAAAAGCAACTGTGGGGTGTGTGTTGGAGCACTTGTATCTTACGTATGTTTAGTTGACGCACATTCACTGACATTCATGTTTTGAAGAAGGAGAAGTACCTACACACACACACGGAATATTGATGTACGCTTGCGACTGAGCTTGGTCCCCCACAACCAAATCTACTTTAAGGGGCGATCTGGTACTTAGGTGGTTGGGGCTGGTTAGTAAACCCACATATCAGCCATGGTTGGTTTCAGTGTCCGGGTATCTCTCACCAGGCTTACTCGAAAACCGCTTCCCTGACGTACCCGATCGCCGGCGTGCAGGAAGGAGAGCCTGCTGGGCACTTCGTGGATTTCCAGGAGGCGGGGAAGCCGCCTGAAGGGATTCTGTTTGTCGGTTTCTCACTCGCGTTCAGGGGCTTTAGGCACTTTTTGGGGTTGGACCATTTGGCAAACAATCAGTTTGGACTTTTGTTGGTCAGTGCACTCCGGAAGTGAGCTTTAGGAAGAACAGATTCATTTGGGGCAAGCACATGTTTGCGGAAAACTTGAGGGGGTTGAACATGTGGCTTAGTATGGGTGGGTTTAAGCGCAGACTGAGTGAATACCAAGCAAAAAAAAGGCTGGAAGGGGGGACCCTTACTCCGGGGGGGGGGGGGGGATGGGTGGCAAAAAGGCATTGGTTCGTTGTTTTTTGGGGAAACCTTGGTGCCCTTTGCTTTGGAGGGCCTATGAAGTGTTTGCGCGCCCCAACCTGTAGGGGTTCTCCCTCTGAGGTGCCGCACTCGTGCCGGCTCCTTCCCTCATATTGTGCTTGTCACAGCTGAGGGGTGGTGCTCGGACATTACATTACATTACATTATTACACTATGCTACATTACATCACATTGGTGCAGTTGGTGAGCCTTGCGCTTGTGACGCGCTTTGCCTGGTCACTTGTGACGCGTTTTTTCTTGTCGTTTGTGACGCACCCTCCTTCGAGAACTCTCCCTCTCGGCGAACCCTCTGCGGAGACTGTGCGTGACGAAGCGCTCTCGTTGTGGCACCGTGCGAACGTTTATCCAAGCTCGGCAAACCCTATGCGAGATTGTGCGTGTCGAAGCGCTCTCGCTGTAGCACCGCGCGACTGTTTCTCAAGCTCAGCAAACCCTATGCGGAGATTGCGCGTGTCGAAGCACTCTCGCTGTGGCACCGTGCGAACGCTTATCAAGCTCGGCGAACCCTTTGCAGAGATTGCAGGCGTCGAAGTGTTCTGGCTGTGGCGCCGCGCGCATTGGCAAGCCCTCTGGGGGGCACGTTGCGCGTGTGGAAGTGCTCTCGTGCTAACTTTTGCTCAGCTCGGCGAGCCCTCTGCGGAGCCTGCGCGTGTCGAAAGGCTCTCGCCGTGGCGCGGCGCGAATGGTTATTGCGCTCGGCGATGCTCGGGTCGAATTGTTCTTGCTGTGGCGCCGTGCGAGCTTTTGTTGAGCTCGGAAAGAAACCCTCTGCTGAGACTGCGCCCTACCCGGTTACCCCTCTGCAGGCAAGCAGGGCGCAGCTGCGCGACCACACAAGTCTGAGCAGCAAACGGAGCCACCCACCCCCCCGTCCCGTACCCTTGCAAGCAACCAGGACGCAGCTGCGCGCCGCGCAGCAATGAGCAAACGCAACTGACATGCCCCCCTCCCGTCGCCCTGCAACAGCGTGCTTCTGGAGCTAGTGTGTCGCAATTGAATGGTGGACCCCCAGTGCAGCTGCACGTCGAGTCAGCTGGCAGCCAAGTCGCGCGCTTCTGCTGCCTACGGCACGTACCGCGCAAATGCGCAGCCCGCGTAGCCGAGCTGAAGCAGGGCGTTTCATGTTTTGTGTTAGCCCGCGTGCCGCATATACTGCCCATTTGTCATCGGGCCCCTTGATGTGCATGTGTCGAAGAAGACACCCATATTGCCATATCTGATGAAATGAGCTTTGCTTGGGATTGGTAGGCATGGTCACGGACCCCCCCTTCTTAGGGGATCTAGCCTAAGGGAACCATGACCAATGACGTCAGAGTTTTGACCATGGCTTGATGATTCCTTTGGCGGTCAGCGGCGCAGGAGATCAACCAGGAGGCAATGTCCGAGGAGGAGCAAGTCAGAACTGCGCTGAAGGACGTCCGACGCCAGAAGCCATGTCTGAGCGCTGTACCATGGATGGCCAAATAGCATCGATCCACAATTGCTTTCAGTTTCGTAAGGCTCACCTTTAGCTTTGCGAGTGCCATTGTGTTCTCGTTGTGTTAGAGCCAGTTGCGATGCTTGCGTTGAATTTGTTCCTTTCTTTGTGCTTTGCAGTTTAGATTCTGGCCCGTCAGAACCCACGGCCGCATGTGTGTTTTTTGTTTGTAGCACTACGGATCCGCATGCACCTCCATTTTGACGTGTTATGAACCACCGTTTCTCAGGTTTGGATTTGAATTCATGGATCCCCCGCCCAAGTTGGCACCTAAGGCCCCCCCAAACCCTTGATCCATGAAGACATCTAGGAGGCCGAGAGAGAAGCCGCAAAGCAGGCGGGAAAAACGGGTTGAACTGCGGCTGGCTGCTCGCTTGCTTTTCTGGAGCCCGTGGTTGCTCTCAGTCTGTCCAAAAGGAAACAAACAGAGGATGGATGATTGTTTCTTTTTTGGGATCACCATTTTAGTCGTAAATAAAAAGTTTGGAGTTGTTTTGACCAATCCACTCGAACATAAGTGAGTTGTTTCTTGCAGGGAACTTGTGCGAAGCCGTTTTGCTTCAAAAAAGACCTGCCAGGTTGGAAAGGCTCCCTTGGTTGACGCACCCAAATCGCGCAGGTAGTGGGTTGTTTGCTGGCTGGCTGGCTGGCTGGCTGGCTGGCTGGCTGGCTGGCTGGCTGGCTGGCTGGCTGGCTGGCTGGCTGGCTGGCTGGCTGGCTGGCTGCGTTGATTGCTTTTTGGCTTGCTTGTTTGGCTGGCTGGTTGGTCAGTTGCTAAATTCCGACCTGGAAGCCAACATTTGTGGGCAAACAGGCACGCCTCATGGACACCATGGCAACTTGAGGGACACAATCTTGATTGAATTTGGGTTGGATCTTTAGACATTAAGTTTGTCAGGGGAATCAAGGTTCTCCATGAAGCTAAACTCACTTTCTGTATTGACTTTGTAGTGGGAATCAAGGTGCTCCACTGAATGAAGCTCTGCTTTCTTGGGCAGAGGGTCAACATCAAAGCTTCCCTTGACTTCCCCAAGCCCGGCGGCGAAGTCTACTCCTTTTGGGGTGCAAGAGGGCGCAGCGCCAGTCCTCAAGCTGAAATGAAAAAGCCTACATGTCTAGGTCCCCCAGCTGCCCTTGTACCGTTTCTTTTTTGGGGGAGGGTTCCCCTACTAAAAGAAAGACTACGGAGAAGAAAAAAGAGAAGTTGGTACCCTTATTCTAAGCTCTCTACTGGAGGACCTTGTGTTTCGCGTGGGTAGCTTGACTCAAGGGCCTGGCGGCTTTCAGCACTCGTCAGCCGATGCGTGCGTTGTTTGTCCGACTTGACCTTCTCACGTAGTCGCGAAGCGGATTTTGTCCGTTGGTGGTTGCTTTGTTCTAGTTTGGGAGCAACGAGAAGGGGCGAGAAGGCAACCTGAAACCTTCGTTGCTGGGCTTGTCAAAGACGACCGAGAACTAGCCCATCCTATTAAACTTAGGTTGTGCCTGGCATTCGTTGGGCTTCAGACCACTTTGGGGTTGGAACACGCACCCCTCGGGCTGATTCTCCCGGGGGCAAAGTAAATGTTAACTCCGGATTTATAAACCCCAGGTTGATTAATGGGTGTCCCCTTTTAGTGGGGATTCATCACTTTTGGAGGGAACACCCCCCTGATAATGGGACGGTTAATTAATCCTGGGTCAACAGTAGTAAGATCAAAAAAACCATCAAACAGGGCAGTGACATGGATCCCGAGTTATGGCCCACTGGGAAATCTCCAGGACGTGGGTACTCACAGCGGACCCTTGCAACCAGACTATGCAGGGATCGGACTTGGATTCCAAGAACGACATCTTTCATACAGACAGGCATGTGTTGCATGCTGGCAAGTGCTGTTTTTTGTATCGAAGTTGCCACTTGAGCATCGTTTGCAAGTTCAAATGCCGAAACAGGGGGTCTGTTAAAAGGAGTTTCTTCTCAAGATGGATGGCTGTTGGGTTCCACGTCAGTTTGTTGAGTAGAGCTTGTCCTGTGTCCGGTACATGATCCAATCCCAATGTAAGAAACATTAACTAGTGTGGGCCCTCAGCCGCTGGTATTCCTGGTGCCGTTGATATGCCGATTTCTGGACCACGGTGACATATCACTCCTGACATGCGCAGTTGATTGGAGAAAGGTAGTTCAGGTACCATGTATTTTCTCTTGGTTTGCTGTCCTAAACGAACAACCAACAAGAAGAGGCCAGTTTCCCCGCATGGAGCATGCGGCATCAACTGAAAGTCGGGGCTTTTTCGCCTCTCAAAGCCTCTCAGGAGCTTCAGGAGCTGAAATTGTCCTCGGTCCAGGCTGGCCGAGTTCCGACGTGCAAGGTAATTTCTCCGGGGAGGTTGGGCATACTTGGTATCAATCAGAGCGTGCGTTGCCCTGTACACGGGTTTCCCACATTGAAGTGCTGAACGACGTACTGCGGACAAGATCTTGCACCAGTCAGGCCAACTGCCGGATTTTGTCAATCCACAGTACCCAGCTTGGCCCAGCCGATGACACGTTGCACATGTCGATCTTTGGTGCCAAAGATTTCTCTAGACTAATTACTCCCCTGAAAAGCCCCCCCTATTCACTGGGGGCATGCACTCACTTGTCCAAAGCGAATCGACCTTTTCACCTTGGTTTTCCTATTTGGGCATATGTTTGGTCATCGCCCCAAACGGCTAACCACTTATTTCTGAGCTTTTGGGCAGCTGATGAATTATTGGTCGATGCTGACTGTTCGAGGCAACTCTTCACCGCTTGACTTCGCGGCGTGCGGTAATCAGTCAGTGACCTCGTGGCGTTCCAAGGGATTCAAATTGAGCGTTGGGCCCACAGAATGGACTGCAGTCAGCCATATTGGCTTTTTCTTTCTGGTTGTTTGGGCAAGTGGCCAAACATTAAATACCCGTAAATGGCCGGTAAACCTGTTCCCTTCATTCCATGGCTCGGTCGTGCTTGCAGAGGCTGCCAGCAGCAAGGGTGATGTCAGCAATGATGCCAGCAGTGATGGCAGCAAAAGTGTCGGTGATGGCAAGGCTAGCGGTAGCAAAGGCAGCGATGCCAGCAAGGACAGCGATGACAGCAAGGGCAGCGATGACAGCAAGGGCAGCGATGTCGGCAAAGGCAGCGCTGCTAGCAAGGACAGCGCTGGCAGCAAAGATGGTAACGATGGCAGTAAAGGCACCGATGCCGACGCCAGCCACGATGGCACCAAAGGCAGTGATGCCGACGCCAACAGCGATGGCGATGCCAGCAGCACCAAAGACGGCAATGGCGGCGATGACTCCGCCAATTACTACGCCGGCGGCGATGCTGGCGATGGCTACACCGGTGGGGATGCTGGGGATGGCGACGCCAGTGGCGATGGTGGGGATGGCTACGCGAGCGGCGATGGCTACGCCAACGGCGATGGTGGCGATGGCTATGCTAGTGGCAATGGTGGCGATGGCTACGCCAACGGCGATGGTGACGATGGCTATGCCGGTGATGGTGGCGACGGCTACGCCGGCGATGGCTACGCCAGCGGCGATGGTGGCGATGGCTATGCCGGCGATGGCTATGCCGGCGATCGCGGCGATGGCTACGCTGATGGCGGCGATGGATACGCAGGCGATGGTGGTGATGGTGACGCCGGCGGCGATGGAGGTGATTGGCAGGACACGGAGGGCGGGTGCATGCAGACCTTTCACTGTGCACTTCTTATTGCCTTTCTTGCGGGGGGGGGGGGGGAGATTGCCTGAAGGAAACCTTTACGTCAGATGTTTCACCACGGATTTGTAATACTAAATTGCCCAGACTCCTGGGAACCCTGGATTGAGAAACCTTTGGTTGGAGGGGAAGACCCCCTATGAATCCACAAGGTTCTTCCTTCAATTGTGGTTGTGGCTTCCAGGACGGCGCCAAGACACGGAACATGATGGACCAGGCGGGGGGGTTCAGAGGCTTGCCTATATTTGGCCTCATGATTCTAGTATCAAAGTCAAGTCGTAGGCTAAAGCAAAAAGCCACCAGCCAGTTTCTGACGTTCACTTCCAGCTGTCAAAAGCGTGACCTCAGTTTCTTGTTCGGGGGCGCATGGATTTCAGGCGTGCTACCAGAGCGGCAGGAGCTTCTCACAGTGCCAGCCTGAGAAGCCCCGAATCAATTAAAATGGGTGGCTCCGAGGAACAAAAAGACGGGGCCGCCAGTTTGGGGGGGGTCCTCTAAAAAGGAATGCCCAGACAGCGGCAGCTCCCTTGTTGGTCGTTGGATGTAGTCTTATGCAAAGGTTAGCCGCAGGGCCGGCCTTTTTCACCGATCAAACTCAAGAATGAGGCAGGCCAATTGCGGTAAGGAGCAGCAAGCACTAGACTGAACGACACAGAACCATAGCCCTTGAGACCCTGAACTAGACTTTAAAAAGGTTTCTTTGCAGGGGTCAACATATATGTTACATAAAAAAAAAACATCATGATTACTTGAGATGTGGAACAGGGCCGAGAATTTAACTTCCCAGAATATCATTAACGGGAACTGTTTTGGCTGCTGCTCATGTGTCAAATGGTGGCCCTTGGAGTTTTTGAAAAGAGAATCAGCCGTTCTGTTTGACGCATCGCCACATACGCGCTGCTCGAGCTTGGTGCCAACTGGCTATATTAATGGGACCTCTGTTTTGATGATCTCCCTCTCGGCTTTGCAGAGTTGCGGGGCGCTATTGCAGAGCCAGGGGCGGTATCGGTTTGCAATGATACCCGGTCAGTGTTTTGTGGTAGTGTCAGGCATTCACACTGGCTCAAAGATCCTCAAGTCGCATGCGTTCCATGTTCCCTGTCTTTACCACTCTGGTGCCAGTATATCATGAGCGTGTCGCGTGCCTCAAACGGCGGGGTTCCATCTGAACAACGCTGCCGGGTTGCTTCGCTTCATTGGCTCATCACATGGAACCTAACAAAAGCTGCTTGGATGAGCAGAGTCGTGGTTGACGCATCACTCTTGTTTCTGCGTGCTGGTGCTTTGCTATGAGTTTGGTGTTTTGTGTTGTGGTTGGACGTGGTGTGTTCATGGCCTCTTTTTCGCTTTTGGTGGGGTCCCTCGTTGGTCCGCGCAATTCTGTGCCACCTAAATTAGTGAATCAGGGTGTTCTGGCTTGATATTTGGTTAGATCCACCAGACTTGAACACTTTTCTCGATGTTTTTTTTCCCGGCAGCTGTGCAAGAAACAAAACCAACATGTTCCGAACAGGGGTGTTGAGCCGTCCATCAGATAACCCTTGGTTGGTAGTTTGGATTGGTGGGAACTGGGGATTTGAACCCTGGCTTCTTGTGGGTAAATGGGAGACCACTTCTAAAACATGGTGTTGTTGGGAAACATTTGAGCCACAATCAAAACCCGGGTAGATGAAGGTTAGTAAGGGGCAGTCCCAGCCGGAAATAGCTGCGGCCGCCTTTCTAATTCTTTACATGGTTCTGGGTCGACCATTTTAATACCGGGTTTTGATTGTGACTCATTTTGCATTTTTGATTATTGCGGTTTAGTGGGAAATCCCAACTAAACTGCTATAATTCAATTGTTGCGACCACGAAATCACCAGGCTCCACACCATCAACTATTTTTGCTGGCTCTCAGCAGGTGAGTTGGAATGACCCGTAAAAACCATCGCCTATGGTTTCCTTTAAGGGAATACGTAGATTCATTCCCAAAACTCCAGGTCATCCCTAATCCCTTCCCCCTAAAAAATAAACGACCCCCCCCCCATAGGTGTCCTTTTTAGTTGTTCTGGTAGCAAAAATAGATGGCCCTGGTTTACCCGGTGGTTTAATCATCTACCAGGGCCATCTATTTCACCTAAAAAGACACCTATGGCCCCCCTAATAATAAACACTCGCTGGGGGACAAACCAGATCTATTCAGTAGGGTGTCATAGGGTCGGCCGGATTTCCTCTTCCGTCCTGGTCCAAATGGCCCCCCCCCTTCCTGGACACAAAGAACCTCAAAACCGCAATTTTCCGAGTAACAAATTTAAATAAAACCGTTCAAGTATGTTTGGTTTTGTTTCTTTTTTTCCGTTTTTGCAGTTCAAAAGTAAGGGGCGCAATTAAAACTTAGAATTACAATGCAAGAAATACATGTAAATTAGTAAAGGGTAGGTGTGCATTTAGAATTTAGTATTGGGTTGGTGCAAGGAGCCCCCTAATAAGGCCGGGACTATTGGGGACCCGGCTGTTTCAGCCAGTCTGGAAAAATAGTATTTGTCAGTAGGGTCTATCTAGGAAAAGGGGGAAGGGATTGCTGAGCACCAGCAAGTAATCTTTGGTGCATTTTGCTTGCATGTTCGGACTTTAACTTTTTGCCAACTATTGGGTTTTCCATGATTTTCCATTAAACCACTGAAGGTTATTCACTTTTGGCAGGGGAGCAGATTTCGCAACGGAGAGCAATGGGATTGAGCCGTGGTGTAGTCTGTGCTGAGGCCGGACTCTCCAAGCCACAGTCCGAGGGTTCTGGGCACGGCGGTTGATTGCAAGGCGCCCGATTGAGAAGAATCCGTTCGCCGACAAATTCGATCGGGTGCTGTAAAACCTTCCCTCCCTCGATGTTTTTTCCGCCTTGTTGGTTTTTAAGGGAATCTATCACTGCTGGATATATATATATATATATGTATATATATGTATAATGTTAGCACTTGATTAATAAAGGCCCCCCCCCCTGAACAATGGAAGCGCCAAAACAATGGGGGTGCACTTTTGGGACGTCCAAACAATGGAGGATTTTGGGGCCCAATTCTACTTTAGTATTGCAGCCACTTCCGTTTTGCAATTCTACTTTAGTATTGCAGCCACTTCCTTTTTGCAATTCTACTTTAGTATTGCAGCCACTTCCTTTTTGCAATTCTACTTTAGTATTGCAACCACTTCTTCCTCAGCAGACTTTTTGGAATACTACTTTAGTATTGCAACCACTTCCCTTCAGTTCTTTCTGTAGCCATTCAAAGGGCCACCAATTGAAAGGGGATGCATTTAAGCAAGTGGGCCACCAATTGAATGGGGAATGCTTTTGAGTAAAGCAACTGATAGCTTATTTTCTGGGAGGGGGGCTGGGGGCTTGCAACTATTGTGGTCCCCTGAAACAATGACATTATTGTGGTTCAGTGGGGTCTGTGGGGGGGACCCTTGTCCTGATTTTTTTTGGCATTTTTTAACACGGTTTAATAAAGAGTTTGCAGTTTCAGGGCTGGGGATGGTTTTCAATTTCTGAGGTTTCAGCTGGCTTTGGGTTCTGTGGTTGAGCAACCAATTGAAAGGGGAATGCTTCTAAGCAAGTGGGCCACCAATTGAAAGGGGATGCTTTTAAGCAAGTGGGCCACCAATTGAAAGGGGAGTACTTTTGAGTAAAGCAACTGATAGCTTATTTTCTGGGAGGGGGGGCTGGGGGCTTGCAACTATTGTGGTCCCCTGAAACAATGACATTATTGTGGTTCAGTGGGGTCTGTGAGGGGTACCCTTGTCCTGATTGTTTTTTGGCATTTTTTAACACGGTTTAATAAAGAGTTTGCAGTTTCAGGGCTGGGGATGGTTTTCAATTTCTGAGGTTTCAGCTGGCTTTGGGTTCTATGGTTGAGCAACCAATTGAAAGGGGAATGCTTCTAAGCAAGTGGGCCACCAATTGAAAGGGGATGCATTTAAGCAAGTGGGCCACCAATTGAAAGGGGAGTACTTTTGAGTAAAGCAACTGATAGCTTATTTTCTGGGAGCGGGGGCTGGGGGCTTGCAACTATTGTGGTCCCCTGAAACAATGACATCATTGTGGTTCAGTGGGGTCTGTGAGGGGTACCCTTGTCCTGATTGTTTTTGGCATTTTTTAACACGGTTTAATAAAGAGTTTGCAGTTTCAGGGCTGGGGATGGTTTTCAATTTCTGAGGTTTCAGCTGGCTTTGGGTTCTGTGGTTGAGCAACCAAGTGAAAGGGGAATGCTTTGAAGCAAGTGGGCCACCAATTGAAAGGGGATGCTTTTAAGCAAGTGGGCCACCAAATGAAAGGGGATGCTTTTAAGCAAGTGGGCCACCAATTGAAAGGGGATGCTTTTAAGCAAGTGGGCCACCAATTGAAAGGGGAATTGATTTGTGGAGATTTTTTTGAATTTTCCACCCGGGCAAAACAACTTTCAATTATTCTGGTCCCCCTAAACAATGGGCGCGAACCAGAATAAGGAAAAAACTTGCCATTATTGAAGCCCGGTTGATTAATCAAGTGTTAACATTACACATATATATATATATATATATATATATATATTTTCCCGGGGACTTAAGCAAATGGCAGACATGGAGCCTGACAACGGGTCCCTTGAAAAGGAAGAGCATGGCAAATTCGTTCGCCCTTAGCCCCTCACCCTGTTCACGTCACGGGGGAGTAGACTATGTGTTTTGCTCAGAGGCAGCCTAGAGGTGGCAGTGGCTCAAAAGTAAAGAGCTAGGGTTACGCAGGTTTTGGTCCATGTTTCCACTTACCAGGGTTCCATTTTGGTACCGGCTTTTTGAGCCATACCCA
>CAUJNA010001491.1:729510-859510 GCA_963377175.1 Effrenium voratum
GTAAGGAATGTGTACCAAGTTGCTCGGTTTTTTTGTTTTGATTTGTCAGTTCAATGATTGAAAGGCGAACTCAAAATTGCAATTTGCAATTAGAGTTTTACAAGCAAAGGAAAGACAGTACTAGAAGTACCCGCTAATAAGGGCTGTCTGGAGTTCAGTATTGATGTAGCAGTGGGTGAATCAAAGAGAGGTCTTTGGGGATTTTGGTCCTAACAAACATATTAGATCATATTAGTTTGTAGGGGTGGATGTATTGACCGGGGGAGTGGATTGGTATGCATTGACATTCCTCGGCACGTATCACCACGCAATAGCGTGTACTGGTTAATTAGCACGCATGCTAGTGCACTACAGACCTACGCACACACCGACAAGGGCACACCACATCACAAACACTCACACTTGCACATAAGCGCACGCGCGCACACACACACACACATATTCACACAAACTCGTGTAAAACATTTCCACAGGCGGACAGACGGACGAGCAAACATAGCAAATTGCTACTTACACCGAACTGTAAGAAACGAAGACACGCACGAGCATCCCATCACGCACACGTGAACGTAAAAGCTCAAACAATCATGGCGGTATATATATATATATATATATATATATATATGTATGCATGTACATACATGTTCTCAAACTAAGATGATGTGTAGTCACATGGGTAGTTGCGCAATAAGCAGAGCAATTGTTTCAGTCACGGTTTTTTGCTGGGATTTGGCGCCCTCGCGTCAGGCTGGCCCCGACTTCATCGGCGGGGCGATAGCGTGCAAAGACCTGGTGAATAGGTGGGGCTGGGCGGGTTGATTGAGAGGAGGCCGTGTCCCTTTTTCGGAAAACATCAAAAGCAAACAAAATGGACCCCCTTCTTTGTTGGGCTTATTCCGTATCTCTTTTGGAATTGCTTTGCGTGACTAGATGTGGCATGAGTTCGGTCGGAAGCTGAGGTAGGGGCCGGGTTGCAGCGTTTCATCCCATGCCGCTCAATCTCGAGGCCCAACAATAACCAGTTCATGTTCTTCGTGCTCGTCCGGGTCTGTCCCCAATTCGCCCACCAACCCTTGGAGCCTTGCCTTTTGGAGCTTACGCGGCGTGTTCATAGGTGTCCTTTTTGGTTGTTTTGGTCGAAGAAATAGATGGGTTCCCCTGCTTTACCTGGTGTTTTTTCTCATCTACCAGGGAAACCCATCGATTTCCCCTAGGACACCTGGCGTGCCTTTGATCCGAGAGCATCCATTTGGCCAGGGTAGATGCAACTGTGCCACGACTGGGCTCCGATATGGCTGGGACCTCAGTATCAACTTCCGACCCAAGAAACATGTGGCTGTGGCTCAAAAAACCGGAATTCCAAAATGGACCCCTGGTAAGTGGAAACATGGACGAAAACCTGCGTAACCCCTTCTGTTTAACTTTGAGCCACACCCATGTGAGCGTGTGGCTCGGTCCTAAAGGGGGGAGGAGGGGGCAACTTGAATATGTTCGGTTCGAGGAGCCATGTGCACTTCCATAAATCAGGCAATTGATCCAAGAACATGGCTTGCAGGTTTCATTTGGGAGCGCGGAGTCGAGCTATGGGGGTTGAACGGTTGCTTGATCAAGTCTAGGACCCCCAGTAGTGCCCTTTTACCCTTTTTTTCGGGGGGGGCTTCCCCTACTTAAAGAGACTACAGAAAAAGTGTACCCTTATTCTATCCTCTCTAGGGAAATCATCTCTGGGGGGGAACGTTTCTTCCAAGGTTTGTTTGGGACCTATCTCCATGAGTTCTCGTGTTCTTGATCCAGAGCCTGCAGCGAGCTAAACTTGAGCTCGGCATTTTACGGTCCCTTGCTTGAAGAAAATCCGAGAAATCAGGTTCGACCAGTTGCCCCGAAACGGCAACCCTTGGAAACAAGTTTCTCACTTCGTGAGTTCCTGGACTTGAGTCACTTTTTTGGTTTGGACCATTTCAGTGGTAAACAAGCAGTTTGGGTTGCTTGTTCTGGCCAATCGACCCAGGAAGTGAGGGGTTTAGACCAAGGGTGACATGCACAGCGCGCCCCGGTTGCCTCAGTAATTAGGCATCAGTTCGGGCTCTGGGAGGCTGAGTGATCGGCTTTCGCCCAACTTAGGCAGGCTGCGCTTTTGCAGTGCGCTTGGCGTGTTTGATGTGGCTGTGATGCGTCGTTCTGGGTGTGTGCCACAGGTCTTTTTGAGGCCATAGGCGTTCTTTTTTGGTTTGCTTAAGAAATAGAGGGCCCTGGTTTAGATGGGGGTTATTTCATTTACCAGGCCCATCTAATTTTTCCAAAAGGCCCCCAGAAGTCATGCATGCCGCCATGGCTGAACTTTAGAGTGATAGTTCGCGGAAACCCGAACTGGAGTGTTTTTCGATCCCCTCTTTTCTTTTTTTCGGAGGTTTCCTTGAACGTCAACTGCCAAAGGCTTTTTGTTTCCCCTCCTAAGCGGGAAGGCCTGATGTTTGGCTTCCTCCCTGATTTGGGGCTCCACTCACTCCAATTGGAACTACCAAAAGCATGCCAATCCCTCTCCTTTGTTCCATGGATCATGGGTCTGGGACGTGGAGAAGCAAGAGCCGAACAAACACCCCGGTTTGATTCCCTGTCGCGGGAGTGCTTCGGGCTTCCCGCGCAATGCATGGGTATGAGTGTCGGTCAACGTCCACTACGACTCATCATTCCGTTTGCAGCCTTGGCGATCCGTCTCAACTATCGTGCTCATGATGAAAAGCGAGGCGAAATCATCATGCAACAAAGCGACTTCGCAACCCCCCCCCCCCCCGACCGCCGCCGCCCAGCATCCTGATCGGTTCGCCAGGTATTAGCTGCTGGCTTTGCGTTTGCTGTTGGGCCCTGAGAGTTCGCTCTCGCGATAAAAGGGCGGCCCCTCAGCCATGCAGGGAATGAGGGAATGATCTGCATACACCATCCCTTGTTTGTGGTTTCTTTAAAGGGAATCCTTCGGTTCGTTCCCAACACCCTGGGTCATTCCATACTGGGCACTAGCAAGCTTTCGCTGAGGAACCGGCTGTCATTCATTTTGAGGGCGGCAGTGCGGAAAAACAATCTGCAGGAACACTAAGCTAAGAAGGGTTGCGACGGCCAAATTCTGAGGCCAGAACTGCCAGGATCTTTTTTTCCACATGAAAAGCGCCTGGTAACTCTTGGGAAAAGCAAGAGTTTCAAGCTCGTGACAGAGGTGATACGGCATCTGGACAAATGGTCACGTAGCTGTCGGCAAACCTTGTTTCGCAAGCCCCTAGACGGTACCCGTTCCGGAAACTGGTCAGAGCTATAAAGGCACAAACGCTACGAAACCCAAGACGATCCCTCCAGTCAGCTTCCATGTCGTTAGGCTACCTGTCTGTGTTTCTTTGGGGCCTAGTTAATGAAACCAAATCCAAAGGCCACTGAACAGGGAGGGCACAAGGCCACTTTTTTTTTTTAACGAGCCTTTATGAATTTCGGGGCTAGTGAACACATCCAAAGGCAATGGATCGGTATCTTGGGGAAAGCAATCGCTTCCCCACGCCGAAGCTCACGTTCGATAGGCTGGCCTCTTCCTCCAGAGGCAGCAAAGGCGGATGGGGGCTTTGGCAGCTGGCACGTTGAAAGGGTGTTCAACCATGATGTTGGTCCAACCTCAGGGTATCCCAGGGTACACCTTTAAAAAAGAATCCTTGGACACTTTCCGACACTTTCCGATTTTTTTGTTTTGACGGAAAACGGTTCTTTGGTGAACCACCGAAAATAGGCCGTTCAGTGGCTGTTTCTTTGGTGCATTTTGCAAAAGGGATGTTAGGACTTTGACTTTTGCTAACTAATTAATGGGGTTTCCATATAACCACTAAAAGTTAAACTTTTAGCAGGGGAGCAGAAAGCAACCGAGGAATGCAAATGCAAACACATAGTTCCGAGTCTGTTCCATACGGCATGACATTAGACACCAACAGGAGCTCCCCCCTCAGTAGTTACCTGTGCATGGCATGGGAGGGGATCAGGGTAAAATCACCGCGCAGTTGCAACCAGCGACCCGAAAGGGGAAGACGTAGGAGCTTTGTTGACCATGATTAGCCTCGAGCCCTTCCCCAAAAGCACCACGTTCGGGGACTCAGGGAGCAACACAACGGGTTTTTAAGGGCGCCGATTAAAAACGGAATGGTTTGTCTGTCATGTGCACATGAGTGCAGGTCCACAAAGGTGTCCCATTCAACATGTCTACTGACTCGCAGGGGCATGAAGGGGCGCTCATGCACCAACAGGCGGTGCATACCACATATTGTATATATGTTTTTTTTGTATATGTGTATGTGTATAGATCTATCCATATGCATATGCATATGCATATGTATGTGCATGTGTATGTGTATGTGTATGTGTGTATGTATATGCGGTACAGCGTTGCTAGCCCCCCCCCTGGGTCAGACAAGTACCCCCCCCTGTGGTTGTGGTCCTGTGGTTGGGTTGTGGTGGTTTAGGGTTGGTTTAGAATTGGTTTGGGGTATATTTAGGGTGTATTTAGGGTTAGTTTAGGGTTGGTTTAGGGTTGGTTTATGTTGATTTAGGGTTGGTTTAGGGTTGGTTTAGGTTTAGAGGTGTACGGTTTAGGGTTTGGTTTAGGGTGTATTTTGGGTTGGTTTAGGGTTAGTTTAGGGTTAGTTTAGGGTTGGTTTAGGGTTGGCTTAGGTTTAGGGTTTATTGTTTAGGGATTGGTTTAGGGTGCATTTGGGGTTAGTTTAGGGTTGGTTTAGGGTTAGTTTAGGGTTGGTTTATGTTGATTTAGGGTTGGTTTAGGTTTAGTAGAGGTCTACGGTTTAGGGTTTGGTTTAGGGTGTATTTAGGGTTCGTTTAGGGTTAGTTTAGGGTTGGTTTATGGTTGGTTGCGGGTTGGCTTGTCCTGGGGGTGGGGGTGCCGGGGTGTCGGGGTGCGAGTTCAGGGGGTCGGGGTGGGGGTGGGACCGTAGGTGACAGGATTCGGGGGCTCGGGGTCTCGGGCCGGGGGGGGGGGGTCCTGGGGGACCCATACCATATGGGGGGGGGGGGGGGGTAACAACACGGAACACGGGACCACAAATGTATGTGTATATGTGTATGTGTGTGTGTAAATGCTTTATATGCATACATATGCAATATATATATATAAATCAGTTGCTATATCCATGTTTCGATGCTGTCATGTCCACATGTTCATTGGGGTTTGGTTTTCGGGGTGAGGCCTCGAAGCTGTCTCTGCGGGTTTACAGTTGGAATACCCCTCAAAAAAAACATGTTCCCCGAAAGGGGCCTCTAGAAATCCTGTGGCGTTTCAGGTTGGTGAATCTGGAGTGTGAAATTCAGGCCATCGGCGGCGGCATGAATCAAAAGCAAACGGCTCGAGAAAACCAACGCCTCAGAGTGCGTCCCAGTCGTAGCTGGTGTCGGGCTGGGTATTTCTTGGCCTCAATCGGAACTGTTCCACAGGCAGGCGGCTGTTCACCGACATAACCTCTTGAGCGAAGGCGCGGGAAGGGAAAGGGGGCTGGCCATCCCTTTAAAAATGGAATTGGGAGAGGGGGGCGATCTCCGGGAATTCCTTTTAAAGTTTACGTTCTCTATTATGGGGAGGACAAAATGGAATTGGGGGACCCCCAGCCCCCCTTATGGCAGATTGGGGGATGTGAACTCCTTTGTGTAGAGGGTGAGCATGCGAAACCACCTGGCTGTGGGTCAAACCAATGGCACCATGTTGGGGTAGGTGCACCACCCATTTTAGTCGATTTTAGTGGGGATTGGGATGTTCACTGGGGGTACGGGATGTTCCCTAACCTCCAAACCACCAATCCAAGCCACCAAGTGGAGGGAAGCTGATATGCTCAAACAACCAATGCTCAAATGCGACCAACGACCTGTCGTTTGTTGGGCGGTTGGTTTTGAGCAAGATCGATTCAAGTTTCCCAATGCTCGATGTGCACGTTCTCCCGCGCAAGGGCAAATGCCCTGCGACCTGCAAGTTGCTGTGGATGGCAAAGAGAGCTTCCCATTCCCCCCAGAGAGCACTCCCGCTTACCTCCTCCTAGGCGGGTTGGGAAAAATACTGGCATTCAAACCCAAGGAAAAGGCGCGCACGGTTCTGGGGTGCGTGCATGCCGCGCTTCCATCACTCAAATTTGAGGGGAGTCCTGTGACAAGGTCCAGGAACTCCGACGAGAACGGGCATTGACCCCTTGCCACTTGCCATTCGCCTTCGATCCGAACCTGAGGTTATTCCTTCTTTCCAAGAGGCAGTTGCCGTGTCTCGACTAGGTGAGGATGGTGAACCCGTTGGCGTGTGATCCGGCTTGCTTCTTGCCGGGTGTAGTGCCGGGTTTCGAGACTGGAGTAGTTCTTGCAAAGGTTCGGCCGAAGCCGAATTCCCGGTGCCCTTCGCAGCCCAAAGTTGCGAAGGCCGCTGGTTGCTGCGCTCCGCCCTTCGAAGAAGGGCGGGCTCTACTCAGCAAGCGGAACATCATTAAAGCCAAAGCTGTGAAGCATGGGCGTTGCACAACTGGCAACAACCTTTTGCTTGGTTGCTTCAAAGACAACCACGGCTGCTGGGTAGACCAGTTGAGTCGGCTTGCTTTATCTTCCGCCGTGTCCAGCATTGTTGCCACCAGTGGATCAGACCGCTGGAGAGGCTGGACAGACAGGGCGAGTCAAAAAGGAAGGAAGACTCTGAACTTGTAAGCCGTTTCCACTACCCAACCCCCCCCCCCCCCCGAAAACCAAACCACCTTGCCAGGAATACAACTGGGACATACCGCCATAGCCACCGTTTCAATAAAGTATGTATGACCGGATTTCCCCCTGGGACCAAATAGTTTTGGGTAGGGGAAGCCATGTTAGCATGAAGGCCAGAAAGCCTTAACACCTCTTTTGGACCATCAACGGAGTTCATCCATCCAAACCTCAAGATAGGAAGCCGGCTTCGTAGTATGTCTCTAGCAAAGCCATGGTGGCCTCTTAAGGCCAAAAGGTTGAGTCAATTGCAACCCCCATTGCTCTTACACTACGTTTGGGCAAGTGATTAAGCTCACCAGGGCGCAAAACGAGCAAAAGCCAACGGAGGTTGGGGATTGGTTTATTTCCGGTTTGCGAGTAACGAGAATCAAGCCATTCCCGCCAGAACCCCTTTGAGGTTCTCCAGGTTCATTTATTTTTTGTGGCTCTTCACTGGTTCGATGGCAACAAATGTCCAGCCAGCCTTGCCTTTTCTAAAGAGAACGGCCCAGGTTGATCTTTGGACTTCAACTTTTGGTTGAAACTGTGGATTTTCTGAATTGCACCCACAAGCGATAAACGTTTTGCTGAGGGGGCGTTACAGCAACCAAGACTGCAAAAACAAGACTTTTTGGCAGAAGCCCAGATACTTGAGGCTAGGCGATGTTTGAAAGAGTTTTTCCAGACCCTGTTTCAAGCCCAGCAAAAATGTACCCTCAAAAGACACACACACACACATGGGTGAACATCGATGTTCGATTTAGCTGTGGGTCAAAAATTGGGAAACCCCAAAATGGCTTGCCCTGGTAAATGGGCACATGGACTAAAACCTGCGGTCCAATTCCTGGTGGCTTGAGTTTGACCCATGCGCTGATTCCTGGTTTAGATTGGTTTTATGCCCCATTTACCAGGGAGGCCATCTATGGTTGCGAAATGGTCATTCCCACAAACCTCCAGTGGGGGTTGTCTCAAACTCGGGACCGGAACCCCCCCCAAAAAAATGGGGAGTTCACAGCCAGCGGGGCTCTTTTGTATGTGTGTGTGTGTGTGTTTTTAGGCTCAAGTGTCTCCTACGAAATGGTCTACTCATCTATGGCGGGGGTTGTCTCAAACTTGGCAGGGGGTGTTCAGCGGGGAGGGAGTCGTCCGATTTTTGCAGTTCGAGTATGTTTGCCGTGTTAGAATATGGGGAGTACACATTTCATGGCAGTCGTCAACACTTAACCTGAGGTTCCCACCATTAAAGTCAGTACTGCCAATGCTTAGCGATTCGGCGCTTCCGGTGCTTTGGCTCAGCGAACAGAAGCTGCCGAAAGCCTCGGCAAGCGGCGCCCGTGGGGGCCCTCAGGTGGAAGATGTTAACCCCGGATCAACCCAGTTGCAACCAGTGGGTTGCTCCCCTGTTTTCAACCTTTTTTGTTGGGAAGGGTTCAGTTGAAAATCAACCAACCAACCAAAAAAGGATGCCCTTTTTCCCATGGCCACTGGGCATCTGAGTTAATCAAGCCCTGGTTGATGAATAAGGGGATGTCCCCTTTTAGTGGGGATTCAGACCACTTTTGGAGGGAACACCGGCCCTAATCATGGGACGGGTTGATTAATCCCGGGTCAACATTACGTTTCTCATTCAGAGGGCCTCCGGCCACGAAATCAAATCTTAGTCCATGACATCCAGTTGCTTGAGAAGATTTGT
The DNA here is from genome assembly GCA_963377175.1 of Effrenium voratum. Classification (NCBI taxonomy): domain Eukaryota; class Dinophyceae; order Suessiales; family Symbiodiniaceae; genus Effrenium; species Effrenium voratum. Next base: position 737,948 of record CAUJNA010001491.1, read on the forward strand.
TCCCCTGTTGTTTTTTTTAGAGGGAATCCTTCGCCGGAAATATTCTTATTTTTTTCGAGGCAGCTTAAGCAAATGCACGAGGACTTGATCGTCACTTGTTGGGTCTGGACCATTTTGGTGGTAAGCAAAAAGTTCAGACTTTGTTGGCCCATCCACTCAGGAAGTGAGTTACGGTATATGTTACAACGTGGGCTAAATATGAAACATATGTTGTGAGATATATCTTATTTGTGGTGTCTCCCCCCCCCAAAAAAAAAAAAAAAGAAAAAGATGCCAAATCTGGGTGTTTCTTCTTTGAGGGTACCCCTTTTGAGTTCTGTTCACGGGCAACGCAAAGGGACCCGGTCTCCATTTTGAGGGAGGCGCTAGTTTGGGACACACAAACCAGGAAGAAAAGCGCGCTTTTTGCGGCCAGATGCGACAACATGGGGTCCAAGGTCTGATAGGACCCCAACACCTTCCCGCAACTCCGCCTTGTGCACAAAGCAGAGAAGTCGATGTTCAGCGTGCAAGCGGGCTTCGGGCGCATAAAGCCCAAGTCAATCAGAGTGCTGGGTTCATGTCAAGTGAGGTGGTCCGCGGTTTGCTTGGGCTCTCCGAGGGGAACGTCGATTCGCCTAATGATTGCAAGACATCTTCTAAGTCTGCAAACAGAAAGAGCAAAGAGCAAAAGAAGGGGCTGCAGCTCAACAAGTTTCCTACCCGAGCTAGCCTCACTAGGGACTGCCTGGATCCAGGGCCCGCGATTGAGCGGCTGAGCTCAGTGCTTGGCATCTCTACCGCCAAGGAGTGATTTCGGGGGAGGGGGGGGGGGGTAGCAGAGCTTTGGCCCAGCCCATCTACGCAGAATGATCTGGTCCACCCTGAATTTGGGTTGATTTGGTTGCTTCCCTTTCCCTCTCAGTCCAAAGCAGAAACTTGTTGCCCTGTCCGCGTTGGTTAGCGTCAGGGCCGTCATGGCCCAACGGAACTCGGCCTTTGAGCCTGGATTTTTTAAGGATCCATGAGGATTTCACTATCCAGCAACCAGCTTCATGTGTTGCAAGGTCTCTTCAATCATTCGGCCTCTAAAAGAACGGACAACTTCCATTTGGTTAAGTCTATGTTTTTTAAATTTTCCCCTGTTGGTGTTAAAGGGAATCTATCGCTACTGGAAATATGATTTGATTTTTCCAAGGGACCTAAGCAAATGGAGGACAAGCTGGGGTTGAGCCTGTGGCTGAGGTCATGAGGGCCATCCAACTCTTGAGCATCCTGGTGGTGCGCATCGATCGATCCGGGAGCGTGGGGGTTCTGGATTCCATTGAAGGGTGCCATCGTTTGGATCAGCCACGAAGGCTCAAGGGGGCTGGAAAGGAGGGAGGGGAGGGGGGGGGAGCCCAAATAAGCCCTAATAAGCCCTTAATGAGGCCCTATTTAGGGCCTTTTGGGGCTCCCTCCCCACTCCCCTCCCTCCCCCCCAGCCCCCATGAAAAGCTGTTTGAATGTAAGCCTCAGAACGGTTCTGCAGGGATGCCTCGAAAGCTGCGGGGTCGGAGGCTTACGTGAAGAATCGGGACCCAAAGGCTGTCCACCCAAAGAGTCGTGAGAATCCATGCAACCCATGGCTGCGTGTTGAGTGGATCTCTGGATCTATATTGTAGAATTTTGCTGACAAATTTAGTGATTATAAATGAGTTTGGGTTTGGGAGGACATGGGGTCGTGCCCCATTCACACAAAGGCCCTCGGAGTCAAGCACGATCCTCTTGGGGAACAGCAAGTGGTGAGATGTTCACCGTGCCGTATGGCCTGTGCAGACTCGGCGAGTCAGCTGGGAGGGTCAATGGTTCAGTGTCAGTGTTTTTTCCCTCCAGTTGATCCCCCACTGTGTTGGGGTCTCCTCCGAGAATTTTGTGTTGGGCTGACTAGGTATGGAACAGAATCTGAACATTTTATTTTAGGCCTACTCTTGGGGTTGGGCCAAGCAACAAAAAAAGATTGAGAGACTGGGGTTGATTTAATTCCTTTTCCTTTCTTTTCACCTATCTTTTTACTGGGCAGCCACTGCCCCTGGTTTTGCATGGTGAGGCAAGAATCCCGTGCGGAAGTTCCCCCCAAGGTCAGGTGCACGCAGCCGTTTTTGGCGAGCATCGGCCGCCTTGCCGCAGCCGTCGCGCACGCGCAAAGTCGCTTTGCCGCGGCATGGCGCAGCTCGGGGCGCTTGTGGGCGCGCTGATAAGTCTAGCGCATGCTCAAAAGCGAGAGGTGGGCAAAAACGTGGCTAATCAGCTGGCCCCAGTTGCAACCAGTGGGTTCTGGTAAGGGTTCCCCTTTAAAGTCAACCAACCAATAAATAATGCCCTTTTTTCCCATGCCCACTGGGCATCTGAGTGGCAATGTTGACTCATGATTAAACCCCCCAGTTTGTAATTAATTGGAGTCCCCCTTCAAGAGAGGATTCCCCCACTAAAAAGGGACCCCCCCAATGAAAAGAATACGCGGGGGGATGATTCATCAGGGGTCAGCATCATTTAGGAAATCCTGCAGTCTGACATGACTTGTGGCCCCCAAAGACCCGGGAACCAGGGGGTTAACAGGAGTTACAGCGTTTTGTGAGGGACAATGCGTGGTGCATGGCTCGCCCGAGGCCTTCAGATAGTTGTAGCTTGGGATTGAAATCCCCCTTGCATGAATTCGGGGCCGCGCAAAGAGGCCAACGCCCCACAAAAATCATAAATTCCTTCCCGAATTCGTTCGGGACATCCCCACACACCGAAAATTGGGAAGGGGATACAAAGTTGTTGTTTTTTCCAGCAGCAGTAACATTGTTGCTTGCTGCTACTGCATTCTTTGGTCATTTGAGGCCATGACTTCCTGAGATCTCCCAAAAGGGTGGCTTTCTGAGACTGAGAGTTCCAGATTACATGCTATATTTAAAAAAAAAAAATGATGCTTTGACAAGGGTCACATTCGCCATGATACCCCCACATGAGCCAGTCCTGCAGGAAAGAATGCGCAGGTCCCCGCAAATCGATAGATGGGCCTAGCTACCAACTTGAAGCTCCAAATCAAGTAGAAACTCAAATGGGTGAGAATCACCTCCCTATCAACGGTTTTGATACTACAGAACGGCTGTTGTAACGCCACCTCCCAAATTCACAGGGGATAATAACATTAAGTCAAAGAGAGACTCAAATCGAAATCTCCAAAAATAAGGTTCAGCTATACTCAAGCGAAAGCGCAAGTCAACATCTCAAAAGGAACAAATCAACGGAAATTCAAATCTAACCATGCGAAAATTCAATGGAAACTCAAATTCCATATGATGCAAAAAGGTGATGCTTTGACAAAGGTCACATCTGCGCACCCAAATTCAAATTTAGTGGAAACTCAAATTCAAGGACACAGAATCAACTGGAAACTCCAGTCCACCACTACCGCCACTAGATCAATTGGAAACTCGCATGCATCAGACTTGAGCTACGAAAGCTCAAGTCCAAGAAGACGAAAGTACTGTGGTTGCGAGATCCATTTCGCACCGAGACCCTGGAAGGATGATTCCCCTGTAAATACCAAGAAATTATGGCTTCCCATGGTTTCAAAGTGCAGGATTTTGTGCACCCACAGTAGTGTTGCCCAATAGAACTCACTTCCTGAGTTCATGGAATTTAGTCACTTCTTGGCAAGACCATTGTAGAAGCTTGGCCTTTTTTAGGGCTATGCGCTCGGGAAGTGTGAGAATAACGTCACACACTGCTCGCGTTTTTGTGCTCCTTGTCCATGGCTGGGTTGTTGAGGGCTTGGCCGCGTGTTAAAGGCAGGCCGCCGGAAAAGAGATCCGAAAAGTGGTTGGAGTCGAGAGTCGAGAGAATAGGTGTCCTTCTTGTTCAGTTTAGTTGAGAAATGAAGGGCACTGGCAGACCCGCTGAGTTGGCAGTTGGTAAAGGGTGAATGGAACAGGACTCTTCCGGAAACAAGGAAACGGTTGAACTCCGGAGTTCCAAAAAGCAGACTGCTTTTTCACCTGGAGCATGGGGTTCTTTGTGGCTAGTTGGCGACGCATCTTTCGAGTTCAGGATCCTTATGCTCGATGAGTTACGGTGTGTTCTTTAGTGCCCCACTACGGGTAGGAAGTCCGGGATTTCCCATTTCAGACATGTATATATATATATATGCTAACCCCCCCCCCCAGGTACCCAGGTTTGGGCTTGGTTCGGATGTCTTTGACCGCGGAAGCAGGCAGGAAGAACAGCTCAGATTTGCACACTGGGAGACCAGAGGAAGGAGGTTTGCCTCATTGAAGAAAGACGCCTTAAACATGACCCATGCCCTTTTTCAATGGCTCTTCCACACAAAATTCAATTCACATATCTTCCCACACAAACCATGCCTTCTTTCAAAGGCTCTTCCACAGATAATTCACATATCTTCCCACACAAACCATGCCTTGTTTCAAAGACTCTTCCACAGAAAATTCACAGATCCTCTCACCCAACACATGTCTTTGTACATGACTTCTTTCAATGAAACAAAGGCAGCATATGTGAAAGAGGTGCCAAGGAAAGTGAACCCTGTGTAGAATAAAACCCGGCTATGGCTGGGACAGTTTGTGTCACATAAATGGCTCACACAAAACTTTTTTTCAATAACTCTTCTCTATAGAAAATTCACATATCCTCTCACCCAGAACACGCCTTCTTTCACAAAGGTTCACATATCCTCTCATCATGCTCCGCAAATGTTGCGCAACATTTGGAAGTTGTTGCGCAGCATGTCCCTGGACCAAAAAACCAAAAAACCAAAAACCAAAGAATCCCAGCCATGGTGGGGGCTAGGATTGTTTCTTTTGTTTTTTTTTGTTTTTTTGGTCCACAAAATGGCCTTGCAGAAAATGCATGAGTTCAATCAAAATACACTGTAAATGTCAATGGTTTTGATACATGATGCAACAACACCTGGGTACTGGGGGGGGGGTACCGTATATATATATATATATGTGTGTGTGTGTGCGCGTGTTTGTGTGTGCGTGTGTGGTTGTGTGTGTGTGTGCGTCGACGGTTGTTTTTGCGGGCATTGTTGAATCGCACAGCGCATTGTTGAATAATTCGATGGCAAGCTTAGCTTTCAGAACCCCCAAAAGTCGGCAAGGGGCGGATGCCCTACGGCGAGCCCTAAAACCCTAAGCAACCCTGAGGCTCTCAACTACTCACCCCCTCGTGCAGGGCTCCTCAAAAGATCTACATTTTGCAACCATTTGAAACATGTGGCTTTTTCAACACCAAAATAAAGGGAAACCACCATTTACGAGTTGCAATGTTCAGGTGTATAATGCATCCGGATCCCTGTTGTACCTACTCCGCTTGGGGATTCCATTGGCAAATCGTTCGGATCAGCTCCCGGAGGCTTCCTTCCTGGTCATCGGCGATTGGGGCTGGGACGACGTGGCGCATGGGAACATTCAGTCCCGCGCGTGCCAGAACCTCATAGCGGAGAGCATGCACGAGGCGTTTCTGGAGCTGGGCGACGTGAAGTTCGTGATCAATGCCGCTGCGGCGGCGTTGGGCGATGTCTCGGCTGTGGATCAAAATGAAAGAGCTAGGGGTACGCAGGTTTGAAAGTCTTTGCCATTTGCCAAGCTGCCAGTTTCGTACACTTTGAGCCAAGGCTGTAAGACAGAAGGATGGCACAAAATATGCACCCTTGCTCCAATGGAGGGGGGGTTTCTGGGTTTGGCCATGTTCCTCCGGCGACCCTCTGCGCTCCATGCTTAGGTTGGAGACTCCTTCTACCCCGTGGGCGTGGTGGACAAGGAGGACCCCCAGTGGGACACCAAATGGCGAAATGTCTACTCCTCCAGCCTGCGCAGCGTCCCTTGGTACAGCGTCTACGGCAACCACGACATGCTGGCGGAGAAAAGCACCTGCTCGAATAGTGAGAGTGAGGCGGCCCAAATCAACTATGATGCCTCCAACCTCGACCGATTCTTCATGCCAGGCTCGAATCGTCGTTCGGCACTTTTCTAAAGCAAGTCAGGACGCGGGAGATGATCTGTCATCTACGCAAGACTGCAACGGCTGCTGTTCCCCACCAACCTCCAAAGTTTTGTCGTTTTCTCTATTTTGCCTTGGTTGCGCTTTCCAAGGCTGAGTGGGCGGCCTGTCTCACGTGTTCCCATTTGAGAGGTATCGAGTTAATTCAGCGAGGGCATCCACGACAGAGCCCGCTCCATCGTCCCATTTGCAGTATTTGTAGCAAGCTCACGAAAGGGTGCTGTTGCACCCGCTTGATTTGTGGGAGCGGTCTTGCTAGTGGATCGTGGGCCTGTTTGGGATCGAAATCTAGCACTCCGTCTTGGCAGTACTAATGTTTGTATTGGCAATGCTAGATAAGGTGCTGGGAATCTAAGATAGTTCCGCTGCAGTTGTACATTTAGTGTTGGCGATACCAAAATCAATATAGGAATCTAACATAAAGGTGTGGCAATACGCAGTTTAGTTCTGGAAATATAAGATTGAGACTACTAAAAGTATAATTTGCAATTGTAAATTCAGTAAGCACTGGGCATGTGAGATTGAGTCTTTGACAATACTAAATTAAGTACTGAAAATCTGAGAATAAGGCCCATTATGATCCCTTGCCAGGTTCGCTCATTAGTGCCTGATTGATTAAACACTGAGGTCTCTCTCCCATTTTAGACAGAAAACTCACTTCTGGGGGTCCGGTATGCAGAGGGACCTCTTGCTTCAAGGGCTTCTACGCTGTAAACTCGGAGCAAGAGTTGGGCCTCTGAAAAACAAGGATTTGGTTTTGTGGGTGTGTCTTTTTTAAGGGGAACCCCCTTTTGCTTGGTGTTAAATGGAACCTGTACGGAAATCCACAGTTTTAACCCCTTGCAACTATTCGTAACTATTCGTGAGCATGCCGAATGCTCGATGTGCCCCTCATTTTGCTGGTTCTCGGGAATCAAGAGGTGGTTTGCGAATGAACCTGGGGATCCCCTTCATGGAAACCACCAGTTGCATTGTTTTTTTTCTCGGGCTCATTCCAACGAATTCCCTGAGCGCCAGCCAGATAGCACCAGGACTTTTGGAAGCCAAAGCTTCCATTTGCTTAAGAATATGTGTTATTTTCCCCTGCTGGTTTTAAAGGGAATTTCTATCACTACTCGATTTTTTGTCCAGCGGGCGAAAAAGCAAATGGAAGAAACTCACTCACCCTTTGTTGGTTGGGAGGGTTCCCCTGCTAAAATAGACTACCGAACAAAAAAACGGTACCAACTTATTCTAACCTCTCAACTGGAGGACGAAGCTTTGGTTTCCTCTGGTTCCGCAAGATCCGTCGCAACGAAGCCAGGCTTCAGCTGGTTTCTGGAGCACCCGGACCTCGACCTGGCGACCTCGCCGGACTTAGCCATGCCCGTGTCTGGCGGATTTTTTTTATGAACGGCGGTTCCCAGCGGTCCCCGAGTACGGGTCAAGCATAGGTGTCCTTTTTGGTTGTCTCGGTAGAAAAATAGGATGGGTTTCGATTCCTGGTTTATCTGGTGGTTTTTTCTCATCTACCAGGGCCATCTATTTCACCTAAAAGGACACCTATGCGTTCAAGGGAGTTTTTTGTGGTTGTTTTTAGTTGGTGTAGCGGGTGGGTCTGCATTTCACCCACGAAAAGTCAGTTCCGCGGATTGTTTTTGGTTGTTTTTGGTTGGTTCAGCGGTTGGCTTTGCGTTGAACCCACAAGTCAAGCGGTTTTCTTCATGGGGTTTGTGGGGGAGGAGCTCAAATGGGTTCTTCTTAAGCCCTCAAGGCCTTGTTTGAGCTCCCTTCCCCCTGCCTCCCCCCAGCCCCTAGAATTGGTTTCCCTTTGGCGTGGCTTGGTTCGAAAGTTAGCTAGCTTCACACCCAATACAGTTTCAGGCAAGCCTTAGTTGGTTGATGGGGATTAGAACCCCTTGGCTCCAAGCGAGTAAGCGAAAACCGCCAAACCACCTCCAAGCCACCCAAAAAAGATCTGATACCTTCGCTTTCTGCCGGCTGGAGCCATTTTCCCTCTATGGGGCTCGGATCATCCAAGTCTCGCCGCAAAACGGCAGATCCGATCCTCTACTATCAACCTCGTCCTGAGGACATGCAGGGCTTCTAACATCTCCTGATCAAGCATCAGGTGCCCTTCCCGTGGAAGCCCAGTAAAACCTAATGTTGACCCCATAGAAATAAACCCCTGTTTATTAATAGGATGATTTCCCACATTTCACCCAGGTTAACACCCCCCTATTAATAAACAAGCTGTTTTTTGTAGAAAAAAATGGGTCAACCGCCTGTTGCTGCCTATCAGTGGTCTGAGGAGATCGTGGCTTTGGACCTCAACGACTTGTGGGCGGCCCAGACCTGCCCCCACACCAGCTGTATCTTTGCTGCATTTGGCTTCAAGTTGTTAGGACTTTCGCTTTTTGCCAACTAAAAGTCCTATCCACTAACTTTGAGTTAGCTTAGTTAGGTTTTCCACTAAAGGTCCTTCCAACTAAAAAGTGCTTAGTTAGGTTTTCCGTATTAAACCACTCTCAAAGTGAACCATGTTTAGCAGGTTTTCCGTATTAAGCCACTCAGAGTAATTCACTTATTGCAGGGGAGCAGAAAGCAACCGAGGTAAGGAGAGCTGCCACGCTTCCCTGGCGCAGCGCGCGGAGGTGGCCTGGGACCTCTTCTACGAGAGGCGATTGATGCGATCCAAGCGATCGATCATGCGATCGATGCGTTTTTGGTACGCGAGGTAAGTGGAAAATGAGGGTACAAGAATAGCCAATCAACTTTATGGTTTAACAATGCAATGTAACAAGAACCTTGATTTAGAGTGGTAATCACCAGCCGTTTTTTCGGTTTCTATTCAAGGTTGGTAAGCCTGGTGAGTTTTTTTCACCCCCCTTAAAGGGGCGATCCAATGGTGCTTAGTAAGTGGTTAGCAAGCCTGGGTTGTTTAGACGTATAAGTGTGTATAACCGTGGCTTTTGTGGGTTATTCCACCAGGCTCACTTCCACTATCGCCCTTTCAGAAGACAGCCAGGCGCTTGCTTCCTCTTTCTTCTTTCTTGTTTGGCGGGGGAGGCTTTCCTTTCAAATCCCGTGGCTGAGAGGTGGGGCTCCCTATCCTGCGGAAGTTTAAACAGGGCAAAAACAATTGTTGTTGGGTGATGGTCAAAGGGGGAATGTAGGGAACCCTGATGAACAGAAGGAATCCTTCAAGACATGTCAAAGCCCGGTCCCTTCAAATGGTTGCATGTGGGTTCTCACAATTTCTTTGGGGGGTGAAACCCTGGGACTGAGGGATTGAAGCGGGGGTTGCCCTGGAAGTGGAGGATATGTCGCCTAAGATGGGACCCTCGTACCGATGGCGAAGTTGGCCCAGAGTTGTCGAAACGGAAACCAAAGGGAAGGTACTTAGTTAACCATCGGAAACCAACGGAAACCAAAGGGAAGTATTTGCTCAACTTGTCTCCCAGGTAACCAAGCAGGCTCCTAAACCCTGGGTTCCGTGGGGGCGAGGTCTTTTCTTGGCACGCGCAGGCGAAGTGATCCGTTTGAATCGGCGTGAACACATTTTTGCAGTGTGCTCTGGCGTTCGGGGTTCCCTATATTTGTATACCCTCTTTGGCTTAGAAGTGCCCTTTGGGCCAAAGTGAGCAGGGTGTCTTGTTGCCACTGTTTGTGGAAAATTGATCGACCCCCTCGTAGTGAAGGATTCCACTTTGAGGGGGTCGCCATTTTTCTCACAAAAGGTGGCAAAAGGACACGCCTGAAAGTGTGAGCTTGGGTGATCTTTTATCGGGAAATCTAGGGAGCCCTGTCGCTTGGAAGGGGGTGCGGGGAAAAAAGGCCAAAAGTTGTCAGCTTCAGCCCTGAGGAGTCGCGTTTTCCCTTTGAGGGACTGGGTCATGGGCGTGCCTTTTGTTGAACCCTTCTTGGGCTCGACGGGTTCAAGGGAAATCAAGGAAACTGCAAAGTCTTGGGGGTTGCCCCATCACATTCCGTGGAGTTCCACGGATTCGCATTCGAAGGATGGAGAACAGCAATGCCTCCAACATGCTGGTCTTTTCCCACTACCCCACGGACTCCCGGCCGCCAGCACTGCCAGGGCTTGGGATGGGGTTCCTGAAGCTCAACCAAAGCCAAAAGCTGCCATGTGATTCAATAAAGATCAGACCTCAGACTTGAGCGTTTTGGGAAATGATGGTTCCCACCCCTCAAAAAGTTAAACACGCTTCTGCAAACGTCGAACCCACCAGATCAAAATGTTAATTATATTTAAGAATAAACACACACAAACGGTGCCTTGTGTGTTTCCCCTCTGTTTGCACACGGGGGGGCTCCAAAAAAAAAAAGGAAGAACAAAAATCGAGAAAAACAAAGGAAGAAGAAGAAAAACGAAAAGAAGAACGAAACAAACGGTGCTCCCGTGTTTTGTCTTGCCCTCTGAGGACTACTTCTGGGCCTACCCGGAGGTCCTGGGCAACTTGTCGGAGGCTGTGCGGCCCGGGGGCCTGGAGCGGCACGTGGAGTACTTCGGGGGCCACCGCCACAACGTGGACCAGGCGCCATGGCCCGGCGGGCAAGGGGCGCGGCGGGGTCCTACTTGACGAACCCCATGTTAATAAGCCCCCTGGGGGGACCTACCCAGAAATGGGAGGTCGTGGACCTGATAGCAATCTTGAGCCCCCGAAAAGTTGGCCACTTTTTGGGAGTGGTTTTACCTGGTTTATCTCTCTCGAGTCTCTGAGTTCCTGGACTTGGGCCACTTGTTGGGTTACCATTTTAGTGAAGAAATTGGTTGGTGTTCCTAACATCGTGTAACCAAAAGTTGGGTTGCTGTTTCCGGTCCATCCACTCAGATAGAGCGGGGTTGGGCAACAAAAAGCTAAGCCATGTGAGCGCTGCTCAAATGGCTGTGTCATTTCTTGTGGGGGGGGGGGGGAACCCCTGTTTCCTAGTGAAACGAAGAGAAACCAAAACATCCCATTTTTAGGGGAGGGGGATTAATTTTGAGACAAACCCAATTGCCTTCGTTTGGTAGCATGATGACCCCTGACTCAAAAAAGGAGATGTTCACCCTGGAAAAGAAACTATGTTTAAACAACCAGTCTAAAAACAGCAGGTATTTGGAATAGCGAGTGCCTTGCGGGGTAGTATTCAACCTCAAAATCCGTTTGTTGAGGATTCTCCTTTTGTGGATTGGACCCGTTTCAGGCAACTTTCACGGGGGAACTGTGTGCACTGTTGATTTTACTTCACTTCACTGCTTGTTGGCATGTTTTAGGGTTTTCGGTTCTGATTTTGTTTTGTGGGGGCTGCTAAAAGAAGTGCTTTGCTACCATACATGGAAGGTGCATTTTCTCACTTCCTGAGTTCATGGAGTTTAGGCACTTTTTGGGTCTGGACCATTTTTTGTGGTAAGTAAACGGTTTGCTTACTGTGTTTGACCCCTCGGGAAGTGAGTTTTCCCATGCAACCAACAAACATTGTCGCCTTGTGCGGGTCGACTGCCAAGGAATCCACCACGTCCATCAAGCCAAGCAACAGCTGGTTGGTCGGTGGAGGGGGTGGCTGGTCCTGTGATGGCAGGCAGCAACTCGCTTCTAAAATGGGTTCGCTCGTCTTTTTGGCTGGGTAACATAAGGGGGCGAACTAAGTGTTTAGTAGTGTTCCGCCTGTAACCCTGACTAAACATGGTATTATAGTACCCCATAACCCCATTCGAAATATTTGGGCGCCTGGCGCTTTTCAGCATTGCTCAAAGCCAAAATGGCTCAGGCCGCCATCTTGAGGTGCCGGCGTCTCTGCCCGTGGCTTCCCCCAGGGATTCTGCCCAGCCTTTTCACCCTGGTTCAAAGGGAAACCACAAGGAAGACTTCGCTGTTCTTGGCATGTTTTTTTTTTTTTTTAATTAGTTTTTTGGTTCTGTTCATTTTTACTGGGGGTCTGCAAAAAACAAAGTTTTTTGCTACCATACCAAGAGTAGAGATGAAGATTATTTCAGTAAACAAGAGGTTTGGACTTGATTTGGACAATCCACCCAGGAAGTGAGCCCCTGGAAGATGTTACTTTGCAGCCCAAGGAGCTCGCTTTTTGGGGGGTCAGACGAGCTGAGGGTTTTGGTGTTGGGGATTCCTGAAGTTTCCGATGTGCTTATAGGAAACCAGATCCAACGGTTTCAAGGCAAGGCTTCTTGGTGGGGGAGATCTTTGATGATGGCTCTATGACGACCCGCCCTGTGCTGGTGGATTACTGCAGTTGCTGTGGCTGCTGGTGGTGGTGGCGCCCGTGAGCGTTTAGCTCTGCCATGCTTTGCCTAGACCCTCGTCGGCTCAGCATAGGCCAAACAAATGCGTTTCGTCTCCTTGCACTGAAACCGCTAGAATAGATCTCCCAAATTCCACGCCTCTGCTGTGCCGACGTGCCCGAGTCCGTCGGAAGCTTGCCAATTCGAGAATGCAAGATGCACAACACGTGCTACGCGAACGTTTAAGCGTTTCCTTGCATAGGCAGCGGGGTCTTAAAGACCCTGCGCTGCAAGTTTGGACTGCCTGGGGCCGGTGCCCGCATTGGGGCTGGCGGATGTTTTTCCCAGCCCCCTGCGATTTGAATCGCCGCCCCAGTTGAAAGCTTCGCGGTTCCCCCATTTAATGCAACCAGCCCGGCCCGTCGGCGCCCTATGTGCCAGCCGCGGCGAATCCTAGGTGGAAAATGGCGAGGTCGTGTCAGGCAGTTGGCAGCTTCGGAGCTGAGACAAGAGGCGCTGCCAATGCCATGTTGCGTACCCAGGCCGACAGTCTTGAGTTTTAGGACCCTGCTCGACCTCGCTAAGTAAAGACAGGTTGAGCTGAGCACGGGCAGGGGGCCGTGTGTGTTAGCTGCCACATGTTTAACGGTTCTAAACATAGGCGTCCTTTTTAGGTTAGTTTACCTAGAAATAGATGGAATCCACTGGTTTAGATTAGTTTCATTCCATTTACCAGGGAACCCATCTATTTTGCCAAAAGGACACCTATGGTTCTCAAGATGTTCTTGCACGCGTTTGCCTCTTGTTTTTTGCGAGTGGACGCTTCGCCTCCGCCAGGTGCCCCTGCATGCCTCGCTGCTCGCCTGAAGTCTGGAGGGATGAGGAAATGTCACGGGTGAGTCAGGCCCCTGTACTCCTCGGAGGCGTTCTGCCTGTATGCCATACGCATACACACATAACGTATTATAGGCGATGAATTGGAACAGGGAACCACCTGAAAAGTTATTGCTGGACTGGAATCCCCACCTAAATGATGTCCACCAAAGGGCCCCTTAATAAATTTTGTGGCCATATATTTACCTTGATATTTATATGTTTGTACGCGTTTTGTTACATGGTGCACACGCACGCCTTTCTATCCTAGTGCGCTAGTTGGCTGCAGGGCACCCTCCCCAACCCACACCACCCACCCACCTTCCCACCCACCCGCCGTTACCCTCGCACCCCCACACTCACCCACCGGCATCTCTTCTCATTGTCACAAGCCATGAGGAAAAAAACGGTTTTTGTTGCAAGAGTGTTGTTGTTGCATATGTGTTGTTTTCTTGTTTACGGTGTTTGAAGAGAAACATACTTTGGTTTTGTTACGCGTTTGTTTGCGTCCAAATTCGACAAACCGTTTTCCTGCCAGAACCAGTCTTTGCGGAGGAAAAATTATGAACAAAACAAAATGTTTAGTTCTGACCCGCTTTTTCCCAGGTTTTGTTAGCCTAAAAAGCAACACATTGCTACAAAGCACCATATGTGCGATGTGTTTCGCACAATTAATCATGGCGACGAGGCCGCTTTCGCAGAAATGCCGCTTGCTGGATCGCAAGAATCTGTGTGCTGATCAAAGGATGTGTCCTGCCAACTTCGCAAGGATGGCTTGCATGCCGTGTTTGGTGAGTCCCAACCCACCAAACAGCGAGTTACTAGTAGCGCATCCAGTCCGGTTCAATCGGCAAGGCGACTTCGCGCGAAAAGTTTCCACGGCGCCATGACTAAAGGAGTGCACCCAACCCAGTGGCGTCCCTTCGAAAGCAAGCCACGAGGGTTCCCTCGAACGAGACACCCACCCGCCTTCATTCCCAAAACCCTGGTTGATTCCCTGAGGCTTCACTGTTCTGTTTGCTGCAGGGGTGTCATTTAATATAAAGAAAAATGCCGGCGGGGGGGGGGGGGGGGGGGGGGGCCTGTAATCTTCTAGCAAGGGTTGGGATCTAAGGAGCAATTGAAGGAGAATGAAAAAGATCGTGGGTTTCATAATATGTCCCGGCGGTATCCAAGGCACAAGTGCGAGAATGCGGCTCCAGCCACCACATGCTGGGGCCACAGTTGCGACGCCAGTCACAGGACGCTGCTAGGAAAACATCAAACAACTCATCATGCCCCATTCCCTTGTGTAGTTGTTTTCATGTTTCCTGAACGGGGGGCAACCCCAAAATGGGTAGGTGTCCTTCTGAGTCTTTGGCCCAAGCCCCGAGCGGCGAGGTGGGAAGGAGGTGGTCGGCGCCATGCAGGAGGGCTTCGCCGGGGCACCCAGCGAGCCGCATCGAAATCAATGTCAACTTCGTGGCAGTCCTTTGAGGATGCCTCGCCCATTGCAAAGCAGTCAGTCATTCAAGGAGCTCGCATGGTTCCATCGGTTTCATGAACGCGTCAAAGGAGATACCCTTGACACTCCCCCCCCCCAAAAGAAAAAAAGAGGAAGAATTGTTTTGTCCCACGGACTGGACCTTTTTATGCGCTGATCATGTGACCCGGTCCGATATGAAACTGGAAGGTTGGTGCCTAGCTGCCAGGACAAGGGTGTATGCCCATGCGGCCTTTTGTGTCTGTCTTCTTCTTTCTTTTTTCTTTTTTCCCCAACAGCTGAAAGCTTTGGGGTCTCAGCCCATAGGCTCCGGGGTGGTCCTGGGCAGCATTGGGCAGCCCTGAGGTAAGTTCCACCAGGGTTCCACCAGGATTCCACCAGGGTTCCACGAGGTTCTGCGAGGGGTGCGGGGTGGTGCGAGCACATGCGAGCACTAAAAAGGGCACCACATGCTGTTGGAGATGTCACCTGAGCTCATGTTGTTGTTGTTTTTTTTGGGGTGGGGGGAAACGATTTTTACCGACTGGAAGTCATCGTAAAATTTTCCCTTGGTGCCGAAGAACTGAGGGGGTTCACACCATTTGACCTGACTGAATTGGACAAAACCAACCGGCCAAGCCGCCAGCTAGGTCCCTTGCCAGCGACCCAGAAGTTTTCCCAAACCTCACTTGAGCAGGACTTTGATCAACAGGTGCTGGAGTTACGTGTGTCCTTGAGGGGATTGATCGCAAAAGTCCGAACTCTTCGTTTACTGACATGATCTTCACCAGTTTCAATTCCTGTTCCATCATCGGGGTTGCTCAAAATAGAAAGCTCAAAATCAGTCCCCTGAGATGGTTGGTTTTTTGTTGCTTCCCTTTTGCAACCAAATGGGGTCCATTACAGTCCCACATGGTTGCCACAAAACCTGTGAAAGTACAAAATACAGTATGAGAGTCAACCACTTAGGTATCACAAGCATGAGGTCATTGTTTCAGGTAACCCTTAGTTGGTTTGGATTCGTTTGGGGATTTGAGCCGCTGGCCTAGGATACATGGGAAACCACCCCACCACCGCAACCACAGGGCTCCAAACCATCGGCATCCAAGGCCCTGCACCCAGATCAATTCGTGGGCTTGACGGTGCACTCGACCTACTCGGAGTTCCAGGCACGTCGGGCTACCTTCCCCGGTTGGCCTAAGCAGGATCAAACCCCACAACCAATGCAAGCCGCCGATGCTCAACTTAGGGGTACCTGAAAAATGGGCGCCTTAACGGGAAGCCGTGAGGAAAGCCGACCAGAGTCCTTAAAAGTCGAATCGGACGAGGGAGTTCACCCCTAGAGTTCCATTGTGGTCCTTGCGCGCTTCGATGTCCCAAAGCCAAGCAACCATGTCGAGCTGCACTTGGCCATTTCCTTTTCTCCATCCCTTTGTTCATACCTGCCCAAAGCTTTGGGAGGTTGGTGTCTGTTTGAGAAGCAGGATGGGTGAAACAAATGGAAATTCAACCAAAGTGATCCATTGGCCTTTTTTCGAATTCCCTGTGTGGTGGGTTGTCTTGTCAAGTTTGGCGGCCAAACCGAAGGGGAACAGGTACCTTACCAACATCTAACATGGAGCCAGAAGGGGGGGGGTTCCTTCAGGAAAGTGATCTCGCACGGGGTCTCATGGAGGTTTATGGCTCATTTCCATGTCTCGCGCGGAAAACCTTCGGCTGCTCACGTTTTGCCATGGGTACCTGTACAAAAATCTTCGATAGCTGGAAGTCCAGCGGCTTCGATGAGGCCACCCCGACGGGCATTGTCGGGTTCGGGGTTTGCCACTTTTTGTGAGCCAAGGAAATCCCCGTGTAAAGTCGCGGAGATGGAGCCTGGGAGTCATGAGGCTCTCTTGTCCAGGTATCAGACCTAGTGAGTCATATCGCCTGGAGAAGCGCAATTTGGTGCCCCTTTCTTTATTGCGCTGCCGGATCTTTGGACTGAAGCTTGCTTGAATTCATTGTTGTGGTTTTTCCTCTCTTTTTTTTCTCCGAACTGGACCCACAACAGGTTGAACTATGTTTTAATTCATTGTTGTGGTTTTTCCTCTTATTTTTTCTCCGAACTGGACCCACAACAGGTTGAACTATGTTTTAATTCATTGTTGTGGTTTTTCCTCTTTTTTTTTCTCCGAACTGGACCCACAACAGGTTGAACTATGTTTTAATTCATTGTTGTGGTTTTTCCTCTTTTTCCCCACATCTTTGTGTGGGGTTCTTACTTTTTCCGCTCGTCGTCCGCGCGCCGCGTCTCCTCCTCCTTCTCCCGCTCGTCTCCGTCTCACTCACTCACTCACTCACTCACTCACTCACTCACTCACTCACTCACTCACTTACACTCACTCAACTCACACTCACTCACACTCACTCACTCACACTCAGTCACTCACACTCACTCACACTCACTCACACTCACTCACTCACACTCAGTCACTCACACTCACTCACACTCACTCACTCACACTCACTCAAACTCACTCACTCACTCACGCTCACTCACACTCACTCACTCACACTCACTCTCATTCACTCACTCTCATCTCACTCACTCACTCACTCACTCGCTCACTCACTCACTCACACTCGCTGACTCACGGCAGCTGTCTAGAGGGACAGGATGTTGTCGCGCGCGCGGCGGGGGGCGTGCGAAATCGTGGCAGGCGCAGCACTTTGGCGATGCCGTTGCGAAATCGTGGCAGGCGCAGCACTTTGGCGATGCCGTTGCCGAAGTCGTGGCAGGCGCAGCATTCTGTGCATCTGGGTGTGTGTTTGTGTGGCAGGGGTCGCATTCGGCAGCTGTCTAGAGGGACAGGATGTTGTCGCGCGCGCGGCGGGGGGCGTGCGAAATCGTGGCAGGCGCAGCACTTTGGCGATGCCGTTGCGAAATCGTGGCAGGCGCAGCACTTTGGCGATGCCGTTGCCGAAGTCGTGGCAGGCGCAGCATTCTGTGCATCTGGGTGTGTGTTTGTGTGGCAGGGGTCGCATTCGGCAGCTGTCTAGAGGGACAGGATGTTGTCGCGCGCGCGGCGGGGGGCGTGCGAAATCGTGGCAGGCGCAGCACTTTGGCGATGCCGTTGCGAAATCGTGGCAGGCGCAGCACTTTGGCGATGCCGTTGCCGAAGTCGTGGCAGGCGCAGCATTCTGTGCATCTGGGTGTGTGTTTGTGTGGCAGGGGTCGCATTCGGCAGCTGTCTAGAGGGACAGGATGTTGTCGCGCGCGCGGCGGGGGGTGTGCGAAATCGTGGCAGGCGCAGCACTTTGGCGATGCCGTTGCGAAATCGTGGCAGGCGCAGCACTTTGGCGATGCCGTTGCCGAAGTCGTGGCAGGCGCAGCATTCTGTGCATCTGGGTGTGTGTTTGTGTGGCAGGGGTCGCATTCGGCAGCTGTCTAGAGGGACAGGATGTTGTCGCGCGCGCGGCGGGGGGCGTGCGAAATCGTGGCAGGCGCAGCACTTTGGCGATGCCGTTGCGAAATCGTGGCAGGCGCAGCACTTTGGCGATGCCGTTGCCGAAGTCGTGGCAGGCGCAGCATTCTGTGCATCTGGGTGTGTGTTTGTGTGGCAGGGGTCGCATTCGGCAGCTGTCTAGAGGGACAGGATGTTGTCGCGCGCGCGGCGGGGGGCGTGCGAAATCGTGGCAGGCGCAGCACTTTGGCGATGCCGTTGCGAAATCGTGGCAGGCGCAGCACTTTGGCGATGCCGTTGCCGAAGTCGTGGCAGGCGCAGCATTCTGTGCATCTGGGTGTGTGTTTGTGTGGCAGGGGTCGCATTCGGCAGCTGTCTAGAGGGACAGGATGTTGTCGCGCGCGCGGCGGGGGGCGTGCGAAATCGTGGCAGGCGCAGCACTTTGGCGATGCCGTTGCGAAATCGTGGCAGGCGCAGCACTTTGGCGTGCCGCAGGCGCAGCATTCTGTGCATCTGGGTGTGTGTTTGTGTGGCAGGGGTCGCATTCGGCAGCTGTCTAGAGGGACAGGATGTTGTCGCGCGCGCGGCGGGGGGTGTGCGAAATCGTGGCAGGCGCAGCACTTTGGCGATGCCGTTGCGAAATCGTGGCAGGCGCAGCACTTTGGCGATGCCGTTGCCGAAGTCGTGGCAGGCGCAGCATTCTGTGCATCTGGGTGTGTGTTTGTGTGGCAGGGGTCGCATTCGGCAGCTGTCTAGCGGGACAGGATGTTGTCGCGCGCGCGGCGGGGGGTGTGCGAAATCGTGGCAGGCGCAGCACTTTGGCGATGCCGTTGCGAAATCGTGGCAGGCGCAGCACTTTGGCGATGCCGTTGCCGAAGTCGTGGCAGGCGCAGCATTCTGTGCATCTGGGTGTGTGTTTGTGTGGCAGGGGTCGCATTCGGCAGCTGTCTAGAGGGACAGGATGTTGTCGCGCGCGCGGCGGGGGGCGTGCGAAATCGTGGCAGGCGCAGCACTTTGGCGATGCCGTTGCGAAATCGTGGCAGGCGCAGCACTTTGGCGATGCCGTTGCCGAAGTCGTGGCAGGCGCAGCATTCTGTGCATCTGGGTGTGTGTTTGTGTGGCAGGGGTCGCATTCGGCAGCTGTCTAGAGGGACAGGATGTTGTCGCGCGCGCGGCGGGGGGTGTGCGAAATCGTGGCAGGCGCAGCACTTTGGCGATGCCGTTGCGAAATCGTGGCAGGCGCAGCACTTTGGCGATGCCGTTGCCGAAGTCGTGGCAGGCGCTGCATTCTGTGCATCTGGGTGCTCTGTAATCGCATCCATACAAGGGGCGCACGGTACATGTGTGTGGACATTTGGGAAAAACATAGCATGTGGGGTTATCCGGTCCTTTAATTTTTTCTCCGAACTGGACCCACAACAGGTTGAACTATGTTTTAATTCATTGTTGTGGTTTTTCCTCTTTTTTTTTCTCCGAACTGGACCCACAACAGGTTGAACTATGTTTTAATTCATTGTTGTGGTTTTTCCTCTCTTTTTTTTCTCCGAACTGGACCCACAACAGGTTGAACTATGTTTTAATTCATTGTTGTGTTTTTTCCTCTTTTTTTTCTCCGAACTGGACCCACAACAGGTTGAACTATGTTTTAATTCATTGTTGTGGTTTTTCCTCTTTTTTTTTCTCCGAACTGGACCCACAACAGGTTGAACTATGTTTTAATTCATTGTTGTGGTTTTTCCTCTTTTTTTTCTCCGAACTGGACCCACAACAGGTTGAACTATGTTTTAATTCATTGTTGTGGTTTTTCCTCTTTTTTTTCTCCGAACTGGACCCACAACAGGTTGAACTATGTTTTAGTTCATTGTTGTGGTTTTTCCTCCTTTTTTTTTCTCCGAACTGGACCCACAACAGGTTGAACTATGTTTTAATTCATTGTTGTGGTTTTTCCTCTCTTTTTTTTCTCCGAACTGGACCCACAACAGGTTGAACTATGTTTTAATTCATTGTTGTGGTTTTTCCTCTTTGTTTTTCTCCGAACTGGACCCACAACAGGTTGAACTATGTTTTAATTCATTGTTGTGGTGTTTCCTCTTTTTTTTTCTCCGAACTGGACCCACAACAGGTTGAACTATGTTTTAATTCATTGTTGTGGTTTTCCTCTTTTTTTTCTCCGAACTGGACCCACAACAGGTTGAACTATGTTTTAATTCATTGTTGTGGTGTTTCCTCTTTTTTTTCTCCGAACTGGACCCACAACAGGTTGAACTATGTTTTAATGATTGTTGTGGTTTTTCCTCTCTTTTTTTCTCCGAACTGGACCCACAACAGGTTGAACTATGTTTTAATTCATTGTTGTGGTTTTTCCTCTTTTTTTTCTCCGAACTGGACCCACAACAGGTTGAACTATGTTTTAATTCATTGTTGTGGTTTTTCCTCTTTTTTTTTCTCCGAACTGGACCCACAACAGGTTGAACTATGTTTTAATTCATTGTTGTGGTTTTTCCTCTTTTTTTTTCTCCGAACTGGACCCACAACAGGTTGAACTATGTTTTAATTCATTGTTGTGGTTTTCCTCTTTTTTTTCTCCGAACTGGACCCACAACAGGTTGAACTATGTTTTAATTCATTGTTGTGGTTTTTCCTCTTTTTTTCTCCGAACTGGACCCACAACAGGTTGAACTATGTTTTAATTCATTGTTGTGGTTTTTCCTCTTTTTTTTTTCTCCGAACTGGACCCACAACAGGTTGAACTATGTTTTAATTCATTGTTGTGGTTTTTCCTCTTTTTTTTTCTCCGAACTGGACCCACAACAGGTTGAACTATGTTTTAATTCATTGTTGTGGTGTTTCCTCTTTTTTTTTCTCCGAACTGGACCCACAACAGGTTGAACTATGTTTTAATTCATTGTTGTGGTTTTTCCTCTTTTTTTTTCCGAACTGGACCCACAACAGGTTGAACTATGTTTTCAGAGGGGGTCAACGGCGACCATTGGGGACGTCGCTTCATTCTAAGAGGGGTGCCCTTCAAGTACCAAAGGGTGCCCGTCTTTCCTATGTATGTATTGTTGTCTGGGGAGTTTTGCCAGTTGCATGCTGTTTTTCATGTGTCAAATCAACACCAGATACGCTAAAAGCTGCTTGCATTTGGAGATATTTTTGTGCGCCACTGGTGCCAAAAGAGGTTTGTCCAAGGCCGGTGGGCTTTCCGGTTGTTTCGGGGGGTTCTGTGCCCTGGTGCCCTGGTGCCCTAGCCGGGTCCCTGGCGACTGGGCATCACCTTGTAGCTTAGAATTGTGGGCTCATCTCAACCCAGCAAGGCTCCCACCTCACTCGAAATTGGCCCAAATGGCGATGCTTCAGCCAAGCCAGGCAAAAAACCCTTCCAGGTCCCGTCCCTCCCCATTTTTGGGTTGGGAGGAAACCCCCTACTAAAATAGACTACAGAAAAAGGAAACGGTACCCTTATTCTAGCCTTGGTTTGTTTCCAGGCTTACTTCTACAACGCCGCCATGTACGAGTGCCCACGGCCTTGCCTTCCACACGCTCCCTGGCTGAAGTGCCGAGCATTCGGGCATCTGCACGTGTGTCAGGGTGTCAGAATGCCCTGCATGCCAGCTGGGGCTACCCAACCACCAGCTGATTTCGAGAGTTGCCTTGGACAGCAGCTGGTTTTGGGTCGTCTCCACCATGTTTCTCTTGGCTTCCTTTGTTTCGGCAGCTGGCCCCTTGGCTTTGCTGGAGGATTTCCCTGTTTTGAATGCAGGTGTGGGGAGTTGAAGCCTGAGGCCAAATGAGACGACACCCTTTCAACCGGAGCGCAAATCCAGACAACGGATTTGGGGCAAGCGCTGCAGTGTTTGTTGGTTGATGGTCATACTCATTCTTAGTGGCGCTGCCGGGAGGGGGGGGGGCTGCAACAGCAATAGCCCAAAAGCTAAGGGAAGAACAACCTGACTTGGTGGGCTTCCTGCATATGCCAGCAGCTTATATAAGGAGTTTTTAGTTTAGGCAAACACTGTGTGTTGACTTCTTCACCTCCCCAGATCAACATGGTAACTCCAAAAGCGGTTGCTCAAAAGGCTGGGATCTATTTAAGGATCACGTGGGCCGGTTGTTCTGATCTTTTGTGGACGGCATTGTTGGCTGGAAAGGGGGAAGTAAAGGACAAACCTTGTTTGGCTTTCCAGAAAGTGATCTGCAGGATAGCACGATAGCACTACAGAGAGAGCGAGAGAGAGATTGGGTTCCCCTATTTTGAGACAATTCACTTGCACATCGGGGTTAGCATGCCGAAACATCTTAATGACATTGCCAATGCCCTTGCTTGGCGAAAATGATGCTAAGAAAAGGTTTTACATCTTACCTTTAGGTTTGCTCGTTGGCCAAGAAAGAAGCACCCAGCCACAAGCCATATTCGCAGATGCCAGACAAGAATTTCCTTACCGACTTACCCTGCAGCGCCAGATGAGCAAAAGTCAACTCTCAGCGCCATCTACCGTAAAAAGGATTGTTATGGAAATGAATAACGATAAGAAAATGGGGTGGATACATTTGGCACAGTCAACAAATCACCTTTAGCAGTTGATTCAAAGCATCCACATCCTGGTACAGCAGGATGTACGAAGAAAGCCTGTTTCCAAGACCAAGGTTTGATGCAAACATGTAGGATGTATCCCGTATCCTTCAAAAACAACAGATCTGATTTTTAGGGCACCAGAGTTTGTATACACCCCTGAAAATGGGTGGTGTGTTCACTCAAGCTTCCTGCGTCTTCGCGGAGCGTCACAGAGCATCGGAATCGATTTTTGCCCGAGGAGGAGCCCTGTGTGGCATTCGACCAATCCTACCCAGGCACCAGCCGGGGCGCGAGAAATGGGTGGCTCCTCGTCTTTTTCTTGGGAAGCGGACCCGGCTTTCTTTTGTTGGTGCCCTACCATCAAAAAAGGGGGCACCCTCAAAAAAAAGAAAAAATACGCACCCACATTCAGCTTTTTCTGCACCCACAAAAAGGTGCCCCCCGAGTTTTTGCTTGGGCGGAGCGACCCAAAAATTGGAGTGTCGGTGGAAGGAAACCAACGGCAAACCCGGCAAAATTGGAAGGTGTCGCTTGAGACAAGCGGAAGCGCTGGTGTGGAGGTGTCGTTACACCACCAATTCAAGCCACCAAGCAAGGGCAGCCTCACAACTTGCGGCAAAATCGGGCCCGGAAAAAGGCTTCCTTTGTAAGTCCCCAATCAAAAGCCACGAAAATAATTCCCCAAAGAACACCCACACCTGAAGAAATGTATGTTGGTTTTGGGTCGCCGCCTTCTGCGATAAGGCGCAGTCCCCTTTCAAGCGATGCTCGGATAGCGTGTAAATGTGTCAGCAGCTTTGTTTGGCGTCAGCTCGGGAAATGGCTTGCAACCGGAACCCTGCAACCCTTGAAAGCGCCAAGATCTTCCATCTTGAAAAGATGTCTGCAGTCACAATACGTCATGGCTGGGCGAAAATAGCTTCATTGGGTTTCAAGTCCTCCACCCCCTTTCGACTTAGTTTAGGCTTCTTCTTTTTTACTTCACTGGTTCCTCCAAAGAAATCCCGAGCCTCACGATAGGCTCCCAGACATCCATATCCAATTCACGCTGTTGATTCTGAAGCTTATGAACCCTCACAGCTCGGCGAACACGAGTTGACTCGCCAAATGATCACGTGCTTTTTAGGGCAAAACGAGGTTATCAACAAGGAAGGTGCTTTGATTGTTTGAGAATTCCTAGAATTTCCGGGTTTGCAAGCAGATTGGAGTTCCACCCAAACTCAAATGAACTCCTTGCCCCGTTTCCAGCCCAAAACCGTTTCCAGGCTTTGTGGTTATCCCAGTTGTTCAGCACCCGTAGGGGGGGTAAAACGAGCTTACATAGGTCCTTTCCCTGTTGTGGATTCCTCCTTTCAGGTTTAGCAGTTGTAAACATGAGGTCAAAGTCGGGGCTAAGAGCATGCCGAGCTTGACAAGTTTGGAAGGAATCACTTTGCATGATACCTCTCACTTTGTCACGGCAAAGCCGGGGGGGGGGGGGCCATGAATCGGCCGTGACCTCCCGGCCGATCGCTTGCAGTGGCCACCGATCGGCACCGATCCACCGATCGGCCAGGCATGCAGGACGTGAGCTGGGCCATGCACACGGGCATGGCGGAGCCCCCAGATCAGATCAGCTGGGCGTGATTTTGCCCGGGTGTCAGTTTCAAAAGGAGGTCATAGGACAAACGCACAGAGGACCTTGGGGATCTGAGGGCAGACTTCGAGGAAGGCCGCTGTTTTTGCAGCTTGAACGCTCATGTTTATTCAGTACTCAGCTTGCAGGCCGCTCGGGCAAGTAGGAACCACTGCTTTTCTACAAGCTACTTTTAGACCACCTGTGCAATCAATGCTTCACAGATGCCGGCAAGGGCGAAGTCTATGAAGGGATTTGGGCATCCCTTTCCAAGCGTTCTGTGACTGGCTTCTGACTGCAATAGTGCGGAAACTGAACAGGGAGGTTCCACAAAAGGCAAGAGTCCTCCTCACCCACCCCCCTTACTGTTTGGGGGGGGGGGTGGGAGGGGGCAGCTGGATGTTTGATCTTCCCGCGGCCAATGACTTGGGATTTCCTGCGCCCATGGCCCATGGCCAACCCTAAGGTCCAGCATCCCGAATGGTATCCAGAGCTGTCGTCCTCCTCCTCCGCGCGTGATGTGGCACATGCCCTCTACATGCGCTCGCCTCGGGCTTTTGAACGCTTCGGCGTGGAGACGTTCGGGAAGAAACCGAGACGTGGTTCCCGGTTCAGAGGCAAAAATGTGGTGTGCCATGGTGTGCTCCTTGTATCAGACAAGCTCTTGCTGGTTTGGGTTGGTGAGAACTGGGGATTTGAACCCCTAATTATTGCCTTCCGTTTGCTTAAGATATCTGTTATTTTCCCGTGTTGGTTCACCCATTAGCTTTTAGCGTTTGACTTTCCCAGTCGTCAACCCAGGAAAGGTCACCTACCTGAAACAGTCATTGGGCCAGGGCCGATTGAACCACTCTGCGAAGGCTGGACTTCAGATGACTCCAGCCCATAGAGGAATCCCTGATTCCCCCCACAAAACGAGCAGGGACACGCAGTAAGAAGGAAGGCCATTTGGAGTTGGAAGTTTGCATCAAAAATGAGTAAGTGCCCTTGGTGGATTTGGATTCCTGCCAAAAAGATTAGCTTTTTAGCTGGGGTGTTGAGTGTTGTGGGACCGACATGTGGATCTGTCCTTTTTTTTGGGGGGGTCACCGGTTTTGGGGGGGGGGGCTCAAGGAAAACCAAAATAAACCACCAATTTGGGGAAACCCACTTGAGTCGCTGCAAAAATGCCCAAGATGTCAACAAGAACAGCGGCAAGCTTCATTTATGTGCGGCGGGGTGTGAAAAATGTTGGCCCCGAGACAGCCCTGCCCAACTCCTGGAAATCTTCAAATGTCCCTGTTTGATGGTACCCTTTTGGGGTTGGTTGAAAGGGAAACCAAAAGGAATGTCAAGGTGTCTTTCCTGTAAAAAGAGGAAAAAGAAAACGTTTTTTTTTTTTGTGGATTTCACCTGTATCCTACAGAAATGGATTCACAAAAGCCACATCCAGACCGTTTTCTAGAGAGGCTCCCCCGAATTTGAGACACCCAAGTGTGGGCGAACTGTACCTATCGGTTGGATATGCGCAGTCGTCACAAGGCGCGGCCTCAACAAGTGCCCCCGGATCTGCCAGGCATGCGGCTGAAAAAGGGGCGACGTACCTTGCAATCTTCCATTTGCTGAAAGATGTTTTTAGAGTTGTCCCACCTTTTTTTTCAAATGCACTACTGGAACTATATTTTGTTATTCTGGGGAGCTTAAGAAAATGGAAGTAAAGGATAATTCACACTCCTTGAAGTTCGGAGGTGGACACAAATCCCAATGGCCCAAAGTATCTATCGGACATGTGAACTTGAATGGGTCAAAGGGCCACAGGGCCTAAACTGGACAGGATGAGGGGATTACTGTCGAACAACTTTGCAGAGAATGTCCCTATTGAACCTCATAATTAGATGGGTTTCTGGCATGGGCAAGTTGAAAGGGGAGCACCTAAAAATAAGATTTCGATTCCACCCAGAGGGTTTTGAGGAGGTCACCTTAGTGGACTCAGCCTTGCGGGCCCCCGAGACAGTTTGGAGCCCGCCCGATGTTGGCGAGCTAACCTGGAGGTAAAGCTCACAACGAAGCCCCCTTTTTCGGGAATCCCTGATGTCAGGTTCCGGAATCACAAGCTTTGCAGATGCACGCCAGGGAAGGGCGCACCCCCAATGGAGAGAGAATCTTTACAGCCCCCCCTTCCATACCCCCATGAAAGCATGTGTGGAAGTGAGGGCACATGTTTCCCAATCGGTGGGGATAGATCTGGCGTTCTATCCCCACACATTTTTTTAGATAGTTTTGCGTCATCATTAAGTGCGAGGTTTTGTCGTTGGGCACTTGGATCCGGATGCTCAGTTTAGCGAGGTCGCTCAAGTTTTTCTCAGGCATCATCTTGAAGCCACGCGTCCGGCTGTGCTTTTCGTGAGTTGAGCTTGGTCTTCGCAAAGGCGCCGCCACTCTTTGGCAAGAGTCCTTATTTGAACTAGCTGGTGAATGAAAGCGAGCCGGACTTGGAGCTGAAATGATCCAAACTTGCTTAAGAGGGAGCCTTCCAAAGCTGAGTTGTTGGGAGTTCTGAGTGGGGACATGGTGAAGGTCCTTTTTCCTGGCTGAACCCGCCCTTTCGATGTCATGGAGATTCCTTCAGGGGGAAAGGCGATCTCGGACCGCAGGAAGCCTCCGATCACGATTGGGGTGCGAAATCCATTTCGCACCACCGAAGAAGACCTTGGAATAAGGATGCAAATACCAACAAACACTGGTGCCCCATGGTTTCTTAGGTGCAGAATTTCGTCCATCCAGAGCATTCTGCATTTGACTGCCTATTTTACAGAGAGCTCACCGATCCGGGGGTATAACGAGCGAAAGCCATGATACAGGTCCTTTACTTGGGGATCCTTGAATGCAGCGTTTGGAATTACAGTAACATGTGCAGATTTGTGCAGGAGTAATGCTTTTGATTGTTTCTGGAATATCATAGTCAGAGGCTGGTTGGTTGGTTCCCTTTAACCTAGCGCTTCAGGGGTGACTTTGATCAGAATAATGGGGCCAGTTGTGGAATAGCATTTGTCATGTCTAGTTGCGCGGGTAAAGCTGAGTTAGGTTTGGTTTCAACCATGGTGAAAGTTGTAGCCTTCCTCCCACTAACATTTGGGCGGGGGGTTCCCTGGAAGATCTATTTACTTTTGGCCTTGTCCGTGTCAGGTGCGATGTTAGCTAGACATCAAAACCTGGTTGAACAAGGGCTTTAGACTGCCCAATTTCCCCCCCCAAAAAAAAAACAAAGAGAAGAAGAAGCAAAAATCATTGCTTTGCCTTCTCGCCCTTTGTTTTTTTTGTTTCTTTCTTTTCTGGGGTCTTCCCTTTAAACCCCCCACGTCTTGGGGGTCCAGTATGTAAAAGCCGGGCCCAGCCGTGCGCCTTCGTGGGATCGCAGGCAGAGGAGTCCCCGGGTGACTTCAAGCCAGTGGTTGAGGCCCGCCGTTCGAACGTCGGTCGTTGGGTCACGTCCGAAAAAGACGTTGGGTGACAGGGACATGGTGGTTGTTGGGAAACATTGGACACATGTTTAGCTTATGGTGGTTTAGTGGTTGAAATCCAAATCCACAAAAATCTGCTAAAATGTCATTTGTTGCTCCCCTTCAACGTCAACCAAGGGGAAGTGGCCAAGAAAAGACACTTTTGTAGTTTCCAATGTTTCGGATCATGTTCCTCTTGGCTCCCAGCCATCCGGTTTAGCTTTTTAGATCCTTTTAGTGTTTAGTGGTAGTTTCCATTTGACCCACTAAAAGTTAGTCACTTGTAGCGGGGGATCTGAGGGCAGCCCAGTCCTGGCAAAGATTTAGTAGATGTCCATGGGCTTGGAACTTTTGGATTTCCGGATCATCTTGGGAAGCAAGAAGTGTGGCGACTTAGTTCCGGGCAATCCACTCGGGAAGTGAGTCTTAGGGTATGTCAATGCCCCAGACGAAATTTCAACAGGGCTCGACCTATGCCCGGACAAAAGCGGGCGTTGAATGTCATTCGATGCTTTGTGTACAACCTTTGACCTTGCCTGCCCATTTGGTTTCAAGAACTCGGCGGCGCAAGTCTCCAATATCCAAGTCATAGGGGTGAAGAGGATTAACTTTTGCTAGGTCCCCCAATAGTGCCCTTTTACCCCTTCTTTTGGGGAGGGTTCCCCAACTAAAATAGACTACAGAGAAAAGAGTAATCTTATTCCGCCCTCTCTACTGGAGGGCCTAGTTTGGAAAATGGCAGCTGTCCTAAGCAAAGACTGGAACGTTTTGGGGTCAATCACCGACGCAGAGAGTCCCAAATGTCTCTTTTGGGGATTCTAAGCTTTGCCTCCTGCGCGCATGTTTGGTCCGAAATCCTTGGGCTTTTTGGACGCCAGGGCTATGTGATGGCCCCGTCCGAGGGTTGGCTCACGACGAAGAGCACGACAAGCAGGAGATGTCAATGCACGGAAACAAATGCGTTCCACATTGCCCCAAAATCGAGGAACCCCCTTTTGGTTGGTTGTTTAGGGGAAACCAAGAGGAAGCCAACTGTTTCTGGGGGGGGGTCCTTATTTTGAGACGAATCCATGTGGAGAGCCCTTCCTGTTGCCCCTGTTTTTGGGTGGCTTTCAACGCAAGCCGAAAAGAAAACCACCATTTGGGCTGCCCCCTAAAAAGAGACACACCGGCCCTTCACACCTGTTGTCCCCTCGCGGGAAAGGATCGTCCCCGCGTCTTTCCCGGTGGAAAATACCAGACTTGGTGGCTCCCAGCCAGCTTTATAGATCCTTTTAGTGCATAGTGGTAGTTTCCATTTAACCCACTCAAAGTTAGTCACTTTTCGCGGGGGATCTGAAAACGGGCAGCCCAGCAGGATCACCACGACACCAGCGACCACTCGCGCACCGACGACCACTCTGGGCTTTGCACCACCGCCGGTGGTGCCGCTGCCGCTGATGCCGCTGCCGACCGGAGCTCAGTGCCTGGTTAGGCTGTAACAAGGCCCTTCCTTGGGTCAGAGGTTTGGGGGAGATTGAAAAGAGCCCCGGTTGGAATGAGCAGGGGAAATCAACAGGTTGGGGAGTCGCCCCTTTGGCTTGGCATCCAAAACGATGGGTCACTTACATTTCCAACTTGAAAATCACCCCACGTCAGGAAAGTCACCAACCAGAAGGTGGTGATTCCAGACAGCCAAACGGGATTGCCCCAAAAATGCCAAGTTGGAAACCGACCTGCGCTGGCTGCTTGCTTCCTTCAAAAGATCTCGTTTTTTTTTTTTTTTTTTTCCGGGCCCTGCAGGGTTTGGAGGGGTTTGGAGCTCCAAGGAGGTCATAACTGCCGGGTAAACTTCAGCGCCACCGGCACTCGAGGCCATTGCCGCCGGCTCCGACGGCAGCGCCGACGCCCGCGCCCACGACGCCCGCGCCCACGACGCCCGCGCCCACAACGCCCGCGCCGACGACGCCCGCGCCGGCGCCGGCGCCGGCGCCGACACCCCCGGAGCCGTTGCCGCAGGCAGGGCTCCGCGGATGTCACCGCTTCAAGGGACTCGTCATGTTCCTTGGGTTTAACATCAAGAGTCTATGGGGCGTTGGCCAATGGTTTTGGGGCAGTGGTCTCCGGGCAGGTTCCGGGGAAGTTCCGGGGATATTCCTTGGGCTTCACGTCTTAAACGGCCCTGGACCCTTTCAGTTCCCCTTTGGGCGTTTCTTTGGCTTATTTTCAAACGTGTCATGCGAGGTGTGTTTAGCATTTGGCGGCATCATGTCCTTCAAGGGGAAACACGTCATGTTGAAGAATGTCTCACGCGAGCAACGGTCATTCAGAACACAACAAGGCACATCCATCTACCCTGTGCCGTTTCCATGCCTTTCAAAGGTGAAGCCGAAGTGGCGGATGAAAACGTTCGCTTCTCATGATTTCTCATGACCTTGGTTCGAACTTGGCATTTATTCAGTTCTCTTACCCTTCGGGAGATTCATAGGTTCCATGGGAAGATGGACAAGTGTTGTTTTCCTTTGGGGGTCCAACTCGTTGGGTGTTTGGGCACCTCCGAAGCATCCTTAGTCTCAGCCCCGAAAGGTGTGTGGCTCTCGTTACGAAGATCGAGCCTAGCTGGCCAAGGGAGATTAATTATACTACCTTGCGTGGGCGCCTCCTTTTGGAGAATCCTCTTGCTTTGCCCAATTCTAAGCCATGCACGGGAATCTGCGTAGCGACCGCGTATGATTTGTGGGTGCTTCTTATTGATGATCTCATAGCCACGGGAAGGCTGCTTACTGAAACTCGTGTAAAGCTTTCCGCAAGCTGACTTGTAGAGAAACCATTCTGTCCAACAAACAGCGGGATAAACAAAATACCGAGAAGACACAAATCTGAAAAAATGCATGTCGGAAAAAACAGCCTCCCATGATACACAGTTCTGTTTTGGGGGGTCCTGTCCAATTGTAGCTTCGTTGAGTGCAGACATATGTTTGCTAGTTTCCGCAAAATGGCGCCCCCTTTACTTGGTACCCAAACGATAGCCAAAAGATAACCAATCATTTTGGGGGCGCTTTTGTGTCCAAAGGGGAAAAAACAACCAACCGGTCCAAAGGGAAAACAACCAGTGGCGATGTGCAGTTTTATCAGTTTGAGAAAAAGAAAACAACAATTCCTTGAGCCCCCAACGCTCACTGGTCCGGAGCCAACGGACCTGATCTGACCGTTTTGGGTTCGCCCAAGGCCATCGCCTGTTATCTTGGTGGCTCCCGAAGGCCATCCGGTTTAGCTTTTTAGATCCTTTTAGTGTTTCGTGGTAGTTTCCATCCAACCCACTCAAAGTTAGTCACTTTCTTGGCGCCAAACGTGGACTTGAAGTTGCCCCTCTGCCGGACCATGGCGCCGGTTTGGGTATCCCGTGACATTCCGCACTACCCTTGGGGACCCAAAATCTCGCTGAACCAGACTTGTCCCTCAAGAAGTTCTCAAACCGAACGCGCCGTCACGTTTGGAGAGGCCCCGGCGCCAAAGCCAAAGGAGCCTGAGGCGGCCTCCCGACATCTCGCGCTTGTCGCGGCGGCCAGGCTCCCCGTGGACGAACCCAAACACCTCCTAGGTCCCCTAGTAGTGCCCTTTTACCGTTTCTTTTTTGGGGGAGGGTTCCCCCGACTAAAATAAACTACAGGAAAAAAAAGTGGGTACCCTTATTCTAAGCTCTCTACTTAAAAAACCTAGCCTCCGATCCCACGGGTTTTAGCTGGAGACAAGATGTGAGGAACACGAACATGGAATTCATGCTTTGAGGAACCTTCCTTCCCTTTGTGTTTCATGGGGGGGCCGGGGGGGCCCAGCGCTGAATAAGGAGCTTTGGATTGCCTCCCCATCATTGCTCCGTTTCCTTTCTGCCCTTGGCCTGGTTCCCAGTACCACCGCCTTTTGTGTCGAGGATGTTTTACCCTCCCGTCCACGAACATACCACCTGACCAGGGGCGTCCTTCAAGACAATGTGTGTTTTCTCATTTTCCAGGTACCCTCCCATAGGTGCCTTCTGTTTTCTCACTTCCTCAGTTCTTGGACTTGATAACTTTTGTGGAAGATCATTTTCGTGGCAAGTCAACATTTCAGATTTTTTTTGGGCCAATCCACTCGATCGGAAGTGAGTTTGTGGGAGGAAGGCCAACATGAACCCAGTGTGTGTTCGCCCCGGGCTTCCCTCCTTTTCCCCGGAGACCGCCGGCGTCGGTCGAAGTCTTGCCGAGTTCTGCCTGCCTGCTGGGATGTGCACATCTAACATATCACCAGTGATCGGAATAGAGGATATATATATATATATATATCTATATATGGCTGGATATACGCACGCGCACGCACTCACAAACCCATCCACAAAAACACACTCGCTCGCTCACTCACAGGAAGACGCGCGGAGGCATCATGATATTTCAACTTGAAGTTGCTAGCCCTAATTCAAGTCCTTGCAAAGCCCGCTTTGTTGTTGTCGTTTGGTTTTTAGTGCCCTGGTTTGCTGGCCCCGACCTGAAGGAAGACCTGGCTCGTTCATGTGGAGTGGCTGTTTTCCATGGAAGCTCGCAGGACCCCTTGGAAGACTTGGTTCCATTTACAGAGGCCTTCTGGGAGCTTCCATACTTTGTTGCAGTCTGGCCAAGGTAATGTGGCTGCGGGCTCTTTGGACCCTTTCTGAGGTGGCCGGTGAGAAGGGAAACCACCTGGATCAATCCCCCCACCCCCCAAAGCCCATTTGTTGGGTCCCTAATTTTTCGACCATGGAACATGTCAGGTAAAAGTCACGGCGAAAGTGGAGGTGACCACTGAGGAGCCAAAGAAGGAGCCGCCTTGCCGCCTCGTCGCAAGCCGCCGAAATAGTTCCCTAATCGCCGTAGGGATTGGAACGGGCGGAATTCCCTTCAGATGTGCTGCTTCCTTTGCGGATGAGAACTCTTGGCAATCAACCCACCAAGAAAAAGGTGCCGCTTCTGGTCCCGCAGTAGTGCTCTTTTACCGTTTCTTTTTTGGGGGAGGGTTCCCCTACTAAAATAAACTACAGGAAAAAGTTGGTACCCTTCTAAGCTCTCTACTGGAGGACCTAGGCTTTTCCCAAATCCGCGGACCTCGGTCTTCAAGATGTGCTACTGGGTGATACGAGCTTGGTTCCTCAGTCTCAGCTCACCTGTTCGCCCTTTTGCCCAGGGCGTTGCGAAAAGCGAAGCTGTGCTATGTCAGTGGCTGGGAAGGTTGTTTTTTCCCACAAAAGGAGATGGCGCCCTATGTGCAGACGGACAGACACTCCAATGAAACCAGTTTCCCCTTTTACCAGACTGATGTTGACCTTTCTGGGCATCAAGGTCAGCAACTGGGGCTGTGTCCCTTCAAGCTACCACTTCGAACTCACACCAAGTGATGAACTGCACTCTCCCTACAACTCACACCACTTCAAACTGAGTAGCTAGATGATAACCCACACTCGGACCCCAGGCTTTCTGCAACTGCCACCCTCCCAAGCTCGTTGGCGCAGGAAGTCCCGCCGGAGTGCGCCAAGAAGAGTCAGACCTACACGGTGCCACAGCCTCAGTCAGACCGAAGGTCACGGGTAAGGAATCCGCCATCCATGCCTTGCCTGATTCTTATGCAGTCGGTAGAAATCTGTACAAACATGTCTGTATATATATATATACATATATGTGCCAAAGGCAAGGTTGGCTGCATGTGTACATACATATATATACATATATTGTGATGGCTGGTAGAAATCTATACAAACAAACATATTTGTATATACTTTTATGTCATATGCATGTGTATATACACCAAAATTATGGCTATGAGTATGCCAACTTCGGAGGTTTGTTCGTAGGTCTCCTTCCAAGAAACAGCGGAAGGGCGAATGCAACAAGTATGGAACATGAGAAGAGAGTCGGCCAGTTTTTCAGGAGGCTTCCAGGTTTTCCCAAAAAAGTACGTGATCGAGTACTTTTGGGGGTGTTTTTCAGGAGGAGGTGACTACTGCACTCCACTTCCATTCTCACACTGCAGGATGGACTTTCCGGGCCACCTGCCGGTGGTAACAGAGGACAGCGATGCGTGTCAGGCGCCGGACGAGGGCCAAAACGAGCGCCTTCGGATGGTTGGCGTCATGTCGCTGAATTCACGACCCAAAAGGGCAGCGGTCAACCGATGTCAACTCTTTGTATGTTTGCTGTTTTTGGCCCCGAAGAGTTTTGGAATCGTTTTGGCATCCCATGCCAAGCCCAATGACACGCGCCGATAAATTCCGTTTTCGCTTGGGGCCTGTGTGACCAAAAGGCGAGCCCCAAAGCAATCCAAGCCGCCTGATGTTGCACTCACATGTCTTGGCGTTGTGTTTGCGCGGGCAGGGCTTCGTTGCTCATTTGCCCGGACCAACATGAGCCGCAATCAAGACCTGGGTAGATGAAGGTTAGCAAGGGGGCAGTCCCAGCCAGAAATAGTTGCGGCCGCCTTGTTAGTTCTTTACATGGTTCTGGGTAGACCATTTTAATACCGGGGTTTGATTGTGACTCACATGGAACCAGAAGACCAAACTAACGAAATGGGAACGGAGGAGCGAGCCGCCGAATCCGCCTCGCCTTGGCGTCGCAGGCGCATTGCGTGAAGCAGCCCCTGGCCGAGTACTTTGCCTTCGACGTTTGCCCAGCACGGAGTTCTGGGGATCCATTTGTTGTTTTGGATTTAAGTGCAATCTGCAGATCCCTCAACTGGAAACTAGGAATCGTCGTTAGTTAGGATGTCGCACCAGTCCCTGTTTCCCTATATTTACATGGTAGCCCTTTTACTTTTTGGGGCTTTCTTGTAGGCAACGGACGAGTCACTCGAGGCCGGGTTTTACTAACTTGTCCACTTGGTCGCTGAGGAGCTCACTCACAAGATCGAGTCTCACCCATGGGCCGGTCTTGACTTCAGGTCGACCTGGGTGTGGGTCAAAATTCAACCACCAGGAATCGGACCGCAGGTTGTAGTCCAAGTTTCCGTTTACCAGGGCAAGGCATTTTGGAAGCATATTGTTGACCCACAGCCACCTTTCCCAGATGTTTGCAGCATGAAGTATGCATTCGCACAGGCCAGTCAGTGTTTGGTTCAGTTGCTTTTAGAGGAAAATTACGGCAACGGGCCGTGACTGGCACACGGGATCCGGGGACGCCTGGGTGCCAAGCAGCAACCATACTGGAATTGATTGATTTAGCCGAAGGGAAAGCAGCAGAGGACAGGTCGTTTTTTGATCTGAGTTCTCGCAAAATCGGGGGAATTTCCAAATTTTCCAAAAATTGGTTGTCTCTTTGCTCCCCCTTCACAGCGACCAAAACAAAAGTACCCTCAGAAAAAGAATCATGACAGGTAGCCAGGAATTTGGCCTAAACATGTTCCTACACAGGAACCTCACAGGGAACAGATGATTTGCCAGACCCTCCTCTTGTGCAACAAACAAATAATTCTCCCAATTGCCCACGAAAAAACCGCCATCTGGAATCCGAAGAAACCAGAACTTCGGATGAAATTCAACCCCTCTGGTCCTTTGAAAGAAAAAACACTCCCTCTCCAAGATGACGTTTTGGGCTTGTCGGTATCGCACTTGTTTTGCCTGTCCTGTTGGCTTAAGTCATCAACATGGGCGGGTAAGTCAACAGGCCCTCTATATTGGGCCGTTTGGGGCTCGCGGACGCCGAAGGCTGGTCTGAATTGTTGGCTCTTGAGTACAAATGTAGGCGTTATGACGGGCTGGTGGTTTGCGCGAATACAAGTTATCGACGGATGCATAGATGAATGCATTGTGTTCCCCTGAGGTTGCTTTTCAGCAGCACTCACGTGTAAACCTCACGCGCAAGCAAGCGAACCTTTCGTTTCAATTGGCCTTGTTTGTTAATGCCTTCCACCGGTGTGGGCTATGTAGGCACAGCTTCGCCCGGCATGCCCTGCCAAGTCCAGCATTGCCTGCGCTTAGTTCACCGGCCCTAGCATCACAAAGTTCGGTTCAAGCTGTAGCACTTACCAACATCTGATGCTTCTCAAAATAGGGGGGGCACATTTTATGGCGTGCTTGCTGTTGGTTTATTTTTGAAGTTCTCCAAAAAAAGTGTCCACCATTTTTGAGAAACCCCTGTAGCGAGGTGTTTTTCTGGCGTGTCAGGCATGACCTTTGCCACCCCCCAGCCTATGGACCAACGCGGCGCCAGGTGTTCATGCAGACCTGCCATTGTCCCCCCTTTGCAGCCTTGCCTATGCAGGCGCGGTCTCATCTTTCTGCCCAGGAGGGAAAAACGAGCGAAGACCATGACTAGGTCCCCCAGCAGTGCCCTTTCACCCCTTTTTTTGGCTTGGAGGGTTCCCCTACTAAAATAGACTGCAGAAAAAAGATCGGGTACCCTGTTTCTAGCCTCTCTACTGGAGGACCTAGATGTAGGTCTCCTTCACGGCAAGGGATCCATTTCGGATTGGGTCAGAATTTGCAGATCTGGTCCTTGGGCTCGAAAAGGCGACCTTTCTCTTTTCTTGGCGTGCCTCAAACAGAGCGGTTGCTTCATTGCGGTTACTTCATTTTAAGGCGACCTTTCCCTTTTCAGAGCGGGGTTTTCCGCCTGCGCGGGAGTTGCTCAATCAAATCAGGCCTTGGTGGTGTGCATTGCCCAAAAGCAACATGCGGAAGAAAAAAAAAGAAGAAAAAGAAGAAGAAGAAGAAGAAGAAAAGAAGGAGATTTAAAAAAAAAAAAAAAAAAAAAAAAAAAAAAAAAAAAAAAAAAAAAAAAAAAAAAAAAACGGGCATCCCCCGTGGCAGGTGGCGGCGAATTGACCAGTGCCACTCGAGCACGTTGACACCAGCAACATGTTGTTGTCATATACTTGGGGCATTGTACTTAGTGGTGAGTAAGCCTGGTTATGACCCACAACAGCCATGGCTATAAGTCTCCTGTGTGGGTTATAACCAGACTTACTAACCACTTACTAAGTGCACTGCCCCTTTCTTGATTGCTATTGGGTTGGATCTTTAGGGTTCAACTTTTTGGAAACCAAGGGGTTTCCACTAAACCCCCAGAAAGTCAAACTTTTTGCGGGAGGGTCAACAGCAACCAAGCTTTAAGTAGCGGTTTTTCCCCGCGTCCAACTTGGGTCGCTTTGGGCGCTTCGAGTCGACGCCAATTTGCGTTGAAAGCGGCGCGCAACAACGCGAGGCCACGGACGTGCGGGGCGGCAAGCTGCGGTGCGGCGAGATGGACACCTATCTGCAGCGCCTCGCCGAAACCAACAAGGAATCAGTGTGTCTCACAAAAAGAAAAAGGCGGCAAACGCTCGGCCGGAGCCACGTGCTGAACCAAGAGAGGATGCATCCCCTTCCAATTTGCTGAAATGAATATATGTTGGTTTTTCCCCTGTTGGTTTTAAAGTTGGAATCGATTTCACTCCTCAACATATTTTCATTTTTTCCAGGGGGCTGAAGCAATTCGCAGAGACTCGGCTCCGGCAGGACGCATGGCTTGTGATTTGGGTGGGAGTCAAAGTTTAAGAGCTAGGGTTACGCAGGGTTTAGTCTTGAATTCGATTTACAAAGGTGCCATTTGGTATTGACTTTAGTCACTGCTTCGGTTTGGAACTTGTTGGGGGATAAGCAAAAAGGTCGGATTTGTGCTTGGCCCGTCCACTACAAATCGGAAGTGGGCTTGTGATTTGCCGACAGCTTCCTTGTGCCCTCCTTGGTTTGACAGTGAGGTTGGCCCGAACGGAGAAAAAAAAACTGACCTCCACGGATGTGGAAAAATGGGTCAGAAAGTGCCTGTGAGTGGCTGAGCCAAACCCCTTAGTGACAAATTGGTGCTGGAAGTCCCACTGTCAGAACTTGAAGCGGAACAAGAAGAGGTCGACCCTGAGAGTAGGGACAAGGTTGAGGAAGAAATGGGACAACAAGTTCTTGGAAGGAGGCTGGAATTAGATGTCAGCTGTGGTAAATGCCCCAAGGCCACGCAAGATGTTGTTTCCTTCAATGGCCTGACAGGCAGAGGTTCGCTACAGCTATTTGGTTGGATCTTTGGATTTCAACTATTTGGGCAGCATTGACACCTTTCTCGATTGCCCTTGTTTGATCCGTAATTACCCTTTTGGCACCTGACTGTAACTCTCGCGCAGTGCGACCAAACCCGGCAACTTGTCTTGTGGCGGTTTCCCTTTGGCTTCGCTTTGAAGCAACCCCTAAAAAGGGGCACCTAGACCAACTATCCATAAACAAACGGACACCCATAATTTCCAATTGGTATTGGTGGTTTGAGGGTCCAGGTGGTCTGAAAATAGGGGAACACCGCGGAAAAAGGTGTGGTTTCCCTTTGGTTTCCCGTTGGACCACCCGAAACGGGGCTTGAAGCTCGCGAGGTCCAAGGCGGCCCTCCCCAAGATCGCTCCGGCGGCGGTGTCCGCCCCAGATCCCCCCACGCACAGCGGATTTTTTTACCCCGTGGGGTTCCCTTCGAACTTGAAAAACCTCATCCAAGGGCCATCAAAAACGGTGGCGGGGGTCCCCTTGAGAGCGAATCGACTTCAGGCCCAAAAGGTGAGCCTGTGACTTCGTGCAAACTGGGCAGGGTGAACATGGAACCCAACGAACCACGTGTTGAGGAGACTTCCTGAGAACCATTGCATTTGTGTCGGCGGTTTCGTGTGTGTGAATTCAGAGGGCAAAGGGCCCAGCTGAGATCCGCGTCATTTCATCCAAGGTCCACGGGCTGAACACGGGGGATTCTTGCGCATGGGCTTATTTTCTATGCCCAAGCCATAGCGGGGCTGGTTGTGAATGGCAAGAAGGGCGTTCATGGACTCCCTTTTTTTGGTGGACGACCATTTTAGTGGGAAGCAGAACATTGAACTTTTTGTTTGGCCTGTCCACTCAGGAAGTGAGTTGGGCGTCTCTTTTTAAAGAACCCACTGGATGTTTTTTTTCTTTGGCTTGCTTTTGGCAGGGGGGTTGAAAGTCGACCTCGCCAGAGCCACCCCGAATTCGCCAGCCTTGTGCCCATTCGCCCGGAGTCCAGGGCCCAGCCCTCCAGCCCCGTCGCTTTGGGGCTCCCGGAGCTTTGGGGGGGGGGGTGAAGCCACCGGCCAGCTGTGAATTACTGGGCACCCCTCTCCTGTACCATAGGGGAATTTGTGTCCATCAACCGCCTTTTCGAGGCTTCTGCAAAGTTCTGATGGAAGAAGCCCAAGGTTATCTCAGTTGTTTGCACCCAGAAATCAAAGCTGATCACCTTTTGGAGCCAAGAATCGTCCAAGGAGAAACCAAGAGGTGAGATTCATCGGTCGATTCGAGGCGGGCCGGCTCTTGCCGGGTGCCATGGCCATGGTCGCCATTGTGGCCGTGTCCTGCCTGGTGCGCTCGAATCCGATCGACGTCAAGCCGTCCTTCGGCCTTCGGCCCCCTGTTCGACTTTTGGGGTGACGAGTGACCAGCTTCATTCACACTAACTTGTTGACCCCAGATTCATTAGCCCCCTGCTTGAGTTGCTTGGGGGGTGTCCCGCTTTCGGGACTCAGACCACTTTTGGAGGGGTCCGCCTCGAATAGAACCGGCTTTGCAACCTGGGGTCGTTTAGGGGGCAGCCACGCGGGCTCACGAATCCGTCTCTTCCCGATCTTGAGCGCACTTCTGCCCTCTTTCCGGGGGGGGGGGACACAACTCGCAGTGTGCCAGTTTCGCTTTTTTTTTGGATTGGACTGGAGAACCAAGCTACAAAAGGGTCCGCTTCCGCCCTAGTGGTTTCGTAATCCTCCCTTGTCAGGCGGCCTGGTTTAGTACTTGCACGACATCAAAATGGGGGTTGTCAAAAGTAGGGTCCTGTTTCACCTCAAACTTGGCCAACCGATGAAAGGCGGAACCGTTAGGACAGGCGTGGCTGAGACTTGGGCTTTGGGCTCAAACGGAGGAACTGTCCAAACAATGAGTGGGTTTTCATTTGAGTCTATCTTTGTTTAGGATTACCCCAAAGGGGAAAGGTGTTAACGTCCGGGCCCCGCCTTTGATGTTTCGGTGCGAGGCCATCGTTGCCCAGCGGCGGATCCGACTGGACACACGGCCGGGGGCCCTGCCTTGAGTGCACATCCCCGCAAATTTGCCGGGGTGTGGCTCAAAACTCAAGAGCTAGGGTGTTGAGCAGGTTTTAGTTGTGGGTTCCATTTGCCAAGGTGTCATTTTGGTACATTTCTTGACAGCCACATGGACGCAGCACTGTCAATTGTAGATCTCTTTTTGGGGGA
Organism: Effrenium voratum; assembly: GCA_963377175.1. Taxonomy (NCBI): domain Eukaryota; class Dinophyceae; order Suessiales; family Symbiodiniaceae; genus Effrenium; species Effrenium voratum. The sequence continues at coordinate 777,889 of CAUJNA010001491.1, forward strand.
CCGCCATGTTAGGTTCAACAAAGCCCACACTGCCACTCCTTTTTGGCTAGTTGATTGGAAGTCTGGACTTGAACTGTTCAGAAATACAGCAGATTTTCCGAATTGGACCCACAAAAGTGGAGAACTGTTTGCAGAGGGGTCGTTACAGCAACCAAGGCTGCCTTGTTCGGCTCGGTTGGAGCGCGCCTCTGCATAATTTAGATATGTTGCATAATTTAGATATGTTGCTCTGTGTGCATGTGCAAGTACAATAGATGCACACGTATCCATACTCAGTACATAGACAGGGAGATGCCTTTGCCTTGCACTGTGCATTTACGGATGGGTAGCCATATTCTTCCCACCAAAAACCCATGCCGGTTAACGTGTCTACTGGCCGCACAAGCATCTGTTTGTCCGCAAGGCCTTGGGGCACTCGGGCAATACCTGCGCGCGGCATGAAGGCAAACCGCCCAACACCACGAAAGCATCATCATGTCATCCACAAACCGGGCAAGAAGGGAATCCCTCTCGCCTATTCCGGCATCACGGCTTCCCAAAATTCCGGCCACCGATCCCGGGCCATCCATCCAAGAAGTTCATGCTGTCCACTGCCGGTACACCATGGCCGATGTTCGGCAAGAGCGGCAGCAGGCAAAAGCGTGCAACGATGCAAGAGAACTTCTTGGAGGGCTTGGAGTTGCGTGGGAGTTAAGGCCAAAAGTACCAAAGGCGTAGGGCAAGGGGCAACTGCCGCTACGTCAGCGATTGCTACTTGGATCTTTAGAGGTCACCTTTTCAAGGGTTTTCCGAAAACCCACAAAAAGTTAACCCTTTCTGCAGGGTTCACAGCAACCAAGAATAGCCCACTCCACCGTTTCCAAAACTCGCAGCGCAGAATCAAACTTGGTGAGGAGCAGATCTCTCGAGAGATTCGACAGCTCGTGTGGAACCCAAGCCTGCCGCGCATGTCCCTCCAAAGCTTGGAAAACGCCCCGGACAGCGAGAAAGGCAGATGTTCCATCGCTCCACATTTTCCGCTGGTATAGACTCTTGCCAGCATTGTAGCACAAGAAGTGGCCTGTAAGCCCGACTGCGCAATATAAAAGCCACACTTGTGGGCCTGCCAGATGGAGATACCTCTAAAGATGATGTTTCTTGCAGGCTTCGGGCAGTTCTCTGGCCCAAGCTGCTACAAAGGGCCGTGTTTCTTCTTTGGGCTGACCAGACTGCAGGCAGCGTGTCACCAACCCCTCCCAACGTCAGGTCCCTGCTGCCAGATGACCCTGAGCTGGCAGGCGGGTGTTTGATTCCTTTCTCAGGCAGCAAGCACCCGGGAAGCTTCAAAACCGGGGTGGCGCTCACCTTTTTGAACTGGTTGCTTAAAGCTTTTGACGGAAGGGGTGTAAATTCTGGAATTCCGTTCTTGCCAGGCCATGTTTCTTTGGGAATGGATATTTGGAGTTTGGGCCTACATTCGGTGAAGAACTGGTGTGGTTTTGGCAGGAGCTAAATCAGCAGAGGGGTCTACACTTTACCAAAATGAGCAAATGGGAACCAGGTGGGCAGAGTCATGATTCCCATTGAAATGGATCCTTTCCTGAGAACAGTCAACTTTGACTGGCAACGGACCCTTCATGTGCCTTATGGGTATGAGGGGCGTACTCGCCATGAAAAGGGGTCGCCTTTTGGGGGTGAGGTGCTTCCATCCTCAAACAGATCCAAGCTCGAAGCCCAGACACGTGCATGAAGGGACCCGCTTTTGGTAGTTGACCATTTTAAGTGTTGACCATGTTCAGCAGGAAATTTAACGGCGCCCTGCATGCTTTTTCGGGTTGATTGACCGTTTCCGGCGGGAATCCAAACAAGGGAGTGGTTCAAAGGCGCATAAAGGCGCCCTGCATCTAGCGAAGACACCGGGGACATACTCCGGCCAGGTCCCGAGCCGATTGCTGAGTAAACTGCAGGCACCAGCTCCGCAGTCAGCGTGCTTTGGGCCGAAGCCGCTCGCGCGGCTGCGGCGGCTTTTAGATCTGCCATAAAAGTGGGCACAACCCGCGCGCTGCGATGGGTGGTTTACTCTAATTTGGGTACTCTGCTGAGGGTGCAGCCAATTGTTTACGAGCATCCGCCCAAGACTTTGTTCTTGCATGCCTGTGATGTTCGCTTTGGATTGATCTGCCTGCCAGATCAATGAGAAGTGACTGCCTCATTGTGTAGGGACTGTTTTGATCAATTTGTTTGGGCACGCTGGAAGTGTTTGCTTTTTCGGGCTACAAGTTTGGGTGGTTGCCGTTGCAGTGGTTGCCAATGCAGCTCACTCGAAGGGTGGCCTGTATCAGAAGTTTGTGCTGAGAATTTGCGCGCGAAGGGAAGAAGTGATAACAAGACCTGCTTTCTTGGGGTGAGGGATGTTGCATGAACGCTTTAGAAGGAGTGATAGACAGCCATTGTCAGGCTTCTTGTCAAAGAAACCATACAGCATGGCCATATCAGAGTGGTTTGACTATGGCTAAAACCAAATCCATGCTGCAGACTCAGCGCCGAAGGGCGTAGCCTGGGTCCAGAGGAAATGCCCCAGAGTGGGCCTTTCCCGGACAACTTACTTGCTGAGCCGATGAAGGGGTTTGCCCTTCGTGTGAGTGAATCGAACCGAATCAGCAGAACGCGCAAAACACATCAGTGGAAATTTGTTGTAGGTGTTTCTATTGCGAAAGGCCCATAGAGAGAGAGAGAGAGGAAAAAAAAGGAGGAAACGACAAAGAGACAAAGACAGCTGAGTGCTGAGCAACCGAGGAACGTGTGTCGTTTTCCCCCCGAAGCAGGAGGAACTGCTTCGCTTTTGTCCAGCCACTTCTTAAACACGCCTCGACGTGCACTCGAAAAGGCTTCCGACTTCCTTGGAAATTAATGGATTCCTCTAGCATGAAATCTTCGTTTCAAGGGCATTTCTTGTTTTAGAGAAAATGGGATGGGCCGTTGGGCCACATTCCCCTAGCCCATGAAATTCACCGAGTGCAATCCATGAGTACTGCAATGATACTTCAACATGTCCTAAGAGCCATGCATACACAAATATATATATATATATACATACATATATATATATATGCATATATATCTGTCCATGTGCATATCGATACATGTGTATTTATATGTGCAAATATATATATAGAGAGAGAGAGAGAGAGAGAGAGAGAGAGAGAGAGAGAGAGAGAGAGAGAGAGAGAGAGAGAGAGAGATGTGTGTGTGTGTATCGTAGAACCAAGAGAGTTAAGGGGTGCTCGGTTTCTTGACTTTCCAGCGGATCAGCTCAGCGAGTCGGCCAAGCGACTCCCGCACCTTGCAATGTCCGGAAGTTGGAGAGGCCGAAGCGCCGGGAAAAGAAGCAGTGCCATCCTTTGCCATTTGGGGTTCCTTTGGTTTCCCGTTTGCCACTTTTCCCGTTTGCCTTTCCCAAGGTTCCGAAAGGTAAACCGATGTCCAGGTCCTTTGGGCAAGTAAGTTATGGCCATGTGCTTGGATCTTTGAACTTCAGCAGCTTTTCAGGACACTTTATGACCCACAGAAAGTGCAAAACTGCTTGGGCAGCACCAAGTTTACGTTGACAGACTGAACCAGCCTTTTGGTACTGTGGCCTGTTGGGGCTGCTTTGTTTCCGGTTTTCCATGAGGCACGAAGTGGGTTGTTCTTTGGAGAGACAAACCGAAGGTTCCACCTTTTTGCTCACAGAACCCCATGCTGTGTGATTGTGAAGGCTTTGGGAGCTTTCGGGCAGACATCTCATAGGGCTTTGAATGGGTCTGAAAGTAGGCTTGCTGATTACGAGGCCCTCGACCGACAGATGTTCCGAACTGAGGCCGTCGCTGACAGGGACTTCAATTTCAGGGGTCTCAATGTTGACACTTTGGGATTTAAGTCCGGCAAGCAGAGGTGGTTCCCCATGTCAGCGAAATCGCCATACTTTCCCATTGGCAAAAGAGGAGCCCACAAGACTCGGGCCCGATGTAGGGTGTTGCCTGATCAGTCTCGCGGCTCAGCCATGGGAGCGAGTGCGGAGGGTGCGTCTGGGCCTTGGAAGACCAGTGAGACTTAAAGAATTTGGGGGTGACCGGTGCTTCCCCCAGCCACCTCCCCCTCCCCAAAAAAGAAAGTCACAGAATCAAAACATCAACGCATCCTCATGCTTCCAAAGCAGGAAAGAACAACATGAGAACCAGTGCGGACCATACAAGACGCTTCAAAGCTACCACCTTAAGCATCTACATGTGATGCGATAAATGACTCCAAGAGAATGTTGCTTGCTTCCAAGCCACTGCCCCCCCCCCTCCCTGGAAGCCAGGACTTGCAACAGTTCATGCAATCTTCTTCCGCAAATAAGTACATAATTGGTTTGATGCACAGACTTAGGTTGAGGCAGCCAAGAGAACACAATGGTGTGTCGTTGGTTGATGTTCTTGACTGTTTCAGGGAGAACGAAATTGAACACACCCATTGTGAAGGGCCACATTTAGAGACAAAGCCACATTCATATGCAACTTGATGCTTAGTATTCCCACCTTGGAAGATGTTCTCCCAGGACAAGTTGCAATTTAAGCGGATATTTTGCAAAATGATGGTATTGTCAGCCCAGCAATATTGCATGTCAACCGCCGGCACCTGCTCGTTTGTTTTCTGAGGTCAGCTGCCAGCAGCGCATCTGACAAGCCGCCACAAAGAGCCACGTCGTTTCTTCTTCTGTGCAGCAAGCACCCAACCCTCCAGCTCACTATAGGTCCCTGCTGCCGGATGACCCTGGCTGGCAGGCGCCAGTTGTTTTGTTCATTTTTCGGGCGGAAAGCGCCCACGAAGCTTCACACGGGGTGGTGAACTGGTTGCTTGAACTTTTGATTGGAGGGGTGTAAATTCTGGAATCCTTTCTTGGCAGGCCAGTTTTCTTTGGGAATAGATATTTGGAGTTGGAACCTTACCGCCCCAAATCCGCAGGTTCCAAAATTTTAGCACCCCTTTTGTGCCCACACCCGGTGAAGGATTGAATTGGTTTTGCGGGATCTAAATGAGCAGACAATTCCACACTTTACCAAAACGAGCACATGGGAACCAGGTGGGCAGAGTCATGATTCCCATTGAAATGGATCCTTTGCTGAGAAAGTCAACTTTGACTGGCAACGGACCCTTCATGTGCCTTATGGGTACGAGGGGCGTACTCGCTATGAAAAGGGGTTGCCTTTTGGGGGTGAGAGGCTGCTGGGTCCATCCTCAAACAGATCCAAGCTCGAAATGCAGACACGTTCATGAAGGGACCGCTTTTGGGAGTTGGTGATTTTCGTTGTTGACCATTCTCAGCAGAAAATATTTAAAGGCGCCCTGTGCTTCTTGGGGTTGATTGACCACTTCCGGCGGGAATCCAAACAAGGGAGTGGTTCAAAGGCGCTTAAAGAGGCGCCCTGTACTGAAGAAACAGGGGACTCCGGCCAGGTCCCGAGCCGACTGAGTAGACTGCAGGCAGCTCCGCAGTCAGCGTGCTGCTGCGGCGCCTTTTGTTTGCCATACAAGCTTCGGGTTTCGAGCTCACCCGAGGGTAAAATGAGCTCACCGTGGGTCTACTTGGAAGTCCCTGTCAGGTTTTGGAACTGTCAGAGAACTTGTTTCAACGACTCCTCAGTCGAACGGGGCGGAGTTGAAGGGGGTTCATGGTTGTCAGGGGGCCCGTTGCAGGCCTTTTTCCGGTCGGAAATGAGCAACGGACAACATCGAGATCGATTTTGGGTGGGACGATTCCTAGTTTTGCACGTGGGTATCGGTCTTGAGTAGCACGTATTCGCGCTTTCTCATTTGATATTTTGTCCGGGGGATGCTGTTACAACTTCACACTTGGAGATGTGGGCGCTGCAACCCGCGCGCTGCGATGTTGAGGGCGCAGCCAATTGTTTACGAGCATCCGTCCAAGACTTTGTTCCCGCATGCCTGTGATGTCCGCTTTGGATTGATCTGCCCGCCAGATCAATGAAAAGTGACTGCCTCATTGTGTAGGGACTGATTTGATCGAATTGGTAGGGTCACCGAAGTCAATCCAAAGGGATCAGACGTGTGCAAGTATCGCAGCTTATGCTGTGAGTTGTGGTCTTGTTTATGGTTATTTGGGACACGCTGGAAGTGTTTGCCTTTTTCGGCTACAAGTTTAGGTGATTGCCGTTGCAGTGGTTGCGAATACAGCTCACTCGAAGGGTGGCCTGTATCAGAAGTTTGTCCTGAGAATTTGCGCGCGAAGGGAAGAAGTGATAACAAGACCTGCTTTCTTGGGGTGAGGGATGTTGCGTGAACGCTTTAGAAGGAGTTTTAGAGAGCCATTGTCAGGCTTCTTGTCAAAGAAACCATACAGCATGGCCACATCAGGGTGGCTTGACTATGGCTAAAACCAAATCCACGCTGCAGACTCAGCGCCGAAGGGCGTAGCTTCTTAAAAGCCCCTTCACTTGCACTCGAAAAGGTTACCGACTTCCTCGGTAATCAATGGATTCCTCCAGTATGAAATCCCCGGTTCAAGGGATGTTGTTGCTTTTAGAGAAAATGGGATGGGCCGTTGGGCCACATTCCCCTAGCCCACACACTTCACTCAGTGCAATCCATGAGTACTGCAATGATACTTCAACATGTTCTAAGAGCCATGCATATATATATATACACATTTATACATGTTATAAATGCATACATATATCTGTCTCTGTGTATATGGATACATGTGTATGTGTATATATATATATATATATCGTAGAACCAACAGTTAAGGGGTGCTCGGTTTCTTGATTTTCCGGCGGATCAGCTCAGCGAGTCAGGGGCCACCTCCGGAAGTTGGAGAGGCCGAAGCGCCGGGAAAAGGAGCATTGCCTCATTGTCAGACTGAACTACGTTTTGCGCCTTTTTGGGGTTCCTTTGTTTTCCCGTTTGCCACTTTTTGTAGGGGCCGGATCAGTGGGGTGAAGTTGTTTGTGACCCAACTGGTTGGTCTTTGGACAGACAAACCGAAGTTTCCCCACCTTTTGTGCTCACAGAACCCCGCGCGCTTTCATTGCGACACCCGTTCGGGAGCTTTCGGGCAGCTTGCTGATGAGGCCCTCGACCGACCGACCGATGTTCCGAGCTGAGGCCGTCCCAGGTGACAGTCTCACTCTTGTTCGGACACTTGAGGTGGGGATTTAAGTCCAAGACTTGAGGTGTGTCCTACGTTTGAAAAGACTCGGCAGGCCCGATGTAGGGTGGTTCCTGATCTGCTCAGCCATGGATTCAGCGAGTGCGGAGAGTGCGTCTGGGCCTTGGAACTGACCAGTTGGTGGGGTTCCCGTTGCTTTCCCCAGCCACCTCCCCCTCCCCAAAAACAAGAGTCGCAGAATCAAAACATCAACGCATCCTCATGCTTCCAAAGCAGGAAAGAACAACATGAGAACCAGTGCGGACCATACAAGACGCTTCATCTTCAAGGGTCCAAGCTACCACCTTAAGTATCTACATGTGATGCGATAAAAACGGCTCCAAGAGAATGTTGCTTGCTTCCAAGCCACTGCCCCCCCCCTTTTCCCCGCCCCCAGGAACCCAGGAACCCAGGACTTGCCACATTTCGTGCAACCTTCTTCCACAGATAAGATCAAATGGCTGTGGCTCAAAAAAACGGTACCCAACATGGCACCCTGGTAAGTGGAAAATGGGCCTGCGTAACCCCCCCCCCTGCTTAGTTTTGAGCCAAGCCCAAATAAGAAACTAATTGGTTTTGATGCACAGACTTAGCTTGGGAGGAAGCCAAGAGAATACAATGCTGTGTCGTTGTTTGATGTTCTTGAGGGTACGTTTTGTTGAGATGTTGTTTCAGGGAGAACGAATTGAAACTTCCCATTGCGGGTGGGGGGGGGCCAGAAAAAAACAATCCACATTCATGTGTACAGGACAAGTTGCAATTTAAGTGGAGCATGTTGTTGTGCAAAATGAAGGTGTTGTCAGCCCAGGGAAATGGTGCACGAAAAGATTGCCAGCACGTGCGATTCCAAACTTATATAGTCCACGACAAGTCATCGCCAGGACGGCACATGGCACATGGGGCGTCAATCGCCCGCGCCAGCTCATTTTTCTGAGGTCAGCTGCCAGCGGCGCATCTGTCGCAGCTGCGGCTGAGACGGCCAGAACCGAGCCAGCGGCTCATGCGGCTGATGCGGCAGTTGCTGAGGTTGGCTCTCCAGTAAGGCCTGCCAACCAAGAGCCGCAGCCCAGCACTCTCCGAGTTTCGGCGAGGGTGCGATAGATCCAAGACAAAACGTGTTGCGAAAGTGCGTGTGTTCCAGCGCATGGTGATGTTGAGCACACATTCGAGCAATCTAACCCATGTGCTAGAGCCTGTTTCTGGCCATCCTCTCCTACTCGTTTCAGTTGCTGAGTGGCGGTCAGCACAAGAGCCTTTGCCCTTTGTTCAAAAAAGACAAGATGTACTGGTTCATTTTCCGGTAGCCAGCAAGATCTCCACAGCTTGAAAGTGGGCACAGGAGGTGGCATAGGAAAGATGACACAAGCATCACTTGAACACATTTTTGAGAGAGTCCTCATATCTCATGGCCAGTCAATCGCTCCCATCAGTTTTCTGAGGTCAGCTGCCAACGGCGCGTCTGACGCGACTGCGGCTGATACGGCCAGAACCGAGCCAGCGGCTCAGGTCATACGCTGCTGCATTTTCTTGCACTTTTGGTTGAGATGGCGATGCACCGTTCCAGCAAGGCCTGCCAACGAGTCCCAGCCCAGCCCTGAGTCTCCGAGTTGCTAGACGTGGTTCGGCAAGGGTGCGTTACATCCAAGACAAAACGTGTTGTGCAAGCGCGGGCCGCTGCATCTCGACGCATTATGTCGTTGATTCAGTTCTAACGATGTTTGGCCAAGATTCGAACCATGTGGTAGAACCTGTTTTTGGTGTTGCTGACCGGAGGTCAGCACAAGAATCACAACAATCAGTCCATCTCAGTTGTTGCCTGTGCACTTGCACAAACCAGCATGAACCAGAGGCAGATTCTGCAGCTTAGGAGTGGGCCGTGGATTGGCTTACAAAGATGACATAGGCACCATATGAACTTATTTTGACAGGTGTTGATGATGTTTGAGATGGTGTTTCCTGACGAACAGAACATTGCTCAGTAACTGCTTCCGCTCCTGACTACTGAAGCAATCTCATTGGTTCCGGGAGTATGTGCAACAGTGGCCGGGTCGACGCGCGGAACCAGCCAAGTTTGTTCCCAGCAGTTTTCTGAGGTCAGCTGCCAACGCGGCGTCTGAAGTGGCTGTGGCTGATACGGCCAGGGCTGAGCCGGCGGCTCAGGTCGTACGCTGCTGCATTTTCTTGCACTTTTGGTTGAGATGGCGATGCACCGTTCCAGCAAGGCCTGCCAACGAGTCCCAGCCCAGCACTGAGTCTCCGAGTTGCAGTTGCTAGACGTGGTTCGGCAAGGGTGCATTACATCCAAGACAAAACGTGTTGTGCAAGCGCGGGCAGATGCATCTCGACGCAATATGTCTCAAAATCAGTTGTGACGATGTTTGGCCAAGATTCGAACCATGTGGTAGAACCTGGTTTTGGTCCATCCTGCTTGCTTGCGTTGCTGACCGGAGGTCAGCACAAGAACCACAACAATCACTCCGTCTCAGTTGTTGCCTGTGCACTTGCACAAACCAGCATGAACCGGAGGCAGATTCCGCAGCTTAGGAGTGGGCCGTGGATTGGCTTACAAAGATGACATGGGCACCATATGAACTTATTTTGACAGGTGTTGATGATGTTTGAGATGGTGTTTCCTGACGAACAGAACATTGCTCAGTAACTGCTTCCGCTCCTGACTACTGAAGCAATCTCATTGGTTCCGGGAGTATGTGCAACAGTGGCCGGGTCGACGCGCGGAACCAGCCAAGTTTGTTCCCAGCAGTTTTCTGAGGTCAGCTGCCAACGCGGCGTCTGAAGTGGCTGTGGCTGATACGGCCAGGGCTGAGCCGGCGGCTCAGGTCGTACGCTGCTGCATTTTCTTGCACTTTTGGTTGAGATGGCGATGCACCGTTCCAGCAAGGCCTGCCAACGAGTCCCAGCCCAGCACTGAGTCTCCGAGTTGCTAGACGTGGTTCGGCAAGGGTGCGTTAGATCCAAGACAAAACGTGTTGTGCAAGCGCGGGCCGCTGTATCTCGACGCAATATGTCGTTAATTCAGTCATAACGATGGTTGGCCAAGATGAACCTGTTTTTGGTTTTGCTGACCGGAGGTCAGCACAAGAATCACAATAATCAGTCCATCTCAGTTGTTGCCTGTGCACTTGCACAAACCAGCATGAACCGGAGGCAGATTCTGCAGCTTAGGCTTATTAGGAGTGGGCCGTAGATTGGCTTACAAAGATGACATAGGCACCATTGGAACTTATTTTGACGGGTGTTGATGATGTTTGAAATGATGTTTCCTGACGGGCATTTCTCAGTAACTTCTTCCGCTCCTGACTACTGAAGCAAACTCATTGGTTGGCCGGGTCGCCGCTCGGAATCAGCCAAGCCTGTTCCCAGCAGTTTTCTGAGGTCAGTTGCCAACGCGGCGTCTGAAGTGGCTGTGGCTGATACGGCCAGGGCTGAGCCGGCGGCTCAGGTCGTACGCTGCTGCATTTTCTTGCACTTTTGGTTGAGATGGCGATGCACCGTTCCAGCAAGGCCTGCCAACGAGTCCCAGCCCAGCACTGAGTCTCCGAGTTGCAGTTGCTAGACGTGGTTCGGCAAGGGTGCATTACATCCAAGACAAAATGTGTTGTGCAAGCGCGGGCAGATGCATCTCGACGCAATATGTCTCAAAATCAGTTGTGACGATGTTTGGCCAAGATTCGATCCATGTGGTATAACCTGGTTTTGGTCCATCCTGCTTGCTTGCGTTGCTGACCGGAGGTCGGCACAAGAATCACAACAGTCACTCCGTCTCAGTTGTTGCCTGTGCACTTGCCCAAACCAGCATGAACCGGAGGCAGATTCTGCAGCTTATCAGTGGGCCGTGGATTGGCTTACAAAGATGACATAGGCACCATATGAACTTATTTTGACAGGTGTTGATGATGTTTGAGATGGTGTTTCCTGACGAACAGAACATTGCTCAGTAACTGCTTCCGCTCCTGACTACTGAAGCAATCTCATTGGTTGGCCGGGTCGCCGCTCGGAATCAGCCAAACCTGTTCCCAGCAGTTTTCTGAGGTCAGCTGCCAACGCGGCGTCTGAAGTGGCTGTGGCTGATACGGCCAGGGCTGAGCCGGCGGCTCAGGTCGTACGCTGCTGCATTTTCTTGCACTTTTGGTTGAGATGGGGATGCACCGTTCCAGCAAGGCCTGCCAACGAGTCCCAGCCCAGCACTGAGTCTCCGAGTTGCAGTTGCTAGACGTGGTTCGGCAAGGGTGCATTACATCCAAGACAAAGCGTGTTGTGCAAGCGCGGGCCAATGCATCTCGACGCAATATGTCTCAAAATCAGTTGTGACGATGTTTGGCCAAGATTCGGACCATGTGGTAGAACCTGTCTTTGGTCCATCCCGCTTGCTTGCGTTGCTGACCGGAGGTCAGCACAAGAACCACAACAATCACTCCGTCTCAGTTGTTGCCTGTGCACTTGCCCAAACCAGCATGAGCTGGAGGCAGATTCTGCAGCTTAGGAGTGGGCCGTGGATTGGCTTACAAAGATGACTAGGCACCATATGAACTTATTTTGACAGGTGTTGATGATGTTTGAGATGGTGTTTCCTGACGAACAGAACATTGCTCAGTAACTGCTTCCGCTCCTGACTACTGAAGCAATCTCATTGGTTCCGGGAGTATGTGCAACAGTGGCCGGGTCGACGCGCGGAACCAGCCAAACCTGTTCCCAGCAGTTTTCTGAGGTCAGCTGCCAACGCGGCGTCTGAAGTGGCTGTGGCTGATACGGCCAGGGCTGAGCCGGCGGCTCAGGTCGTACGCTGCTGCATTTTCTTGCACTTTTGGTTGAGATGGCGATGCACCGTTCCAGCAAGGCCTGCCAACGAGTCCCAGCCCAGCACTGAGTCTCCGAGTTGCAGTTGCTAGACGTGGTTCGGCAAGGGTGCATTACATCCAAGACAAAATGTGTTGTGCAAGCGCGGGCAGATGCATCTCGACGCAATATGTCTCAAAATCTGTTGTGACGATGTTTGGCCAAGATTCGGACCATGTGGTAGAACCTGTCTTTGGTCCATCCCGCTTGCTTGCGTTGCTGACCGGAGGTCAGCACAAGAATCACAACAATCACTCCGTCTCAGTTGTTGCCTGTGCACTTGCACAAACCAGCATGAACCGGAGGCAGATTCTGCAGCTTAGGAGTGGGCCGTGGATTGGCTTACAAAGATGACATAGGCACCATTGGAACTTATTTTGACAGGTGTTGATGATGTTTGAGATGGTGTTTCCTGACGATCAGAACATTGCTCAGTAACTGCTTCCGCTCCTGACTACTGAAGCAATCTCATTGGTTCCGGGAGTATGTGCAACAGTGGCCGGGTCGACGCGCGGAAACAGCCAAACCTGTTCCCAGCAGTTTTCTGAGGTCAGCTGCCAACGCGGCGTCTGAAGTGGCTGTGGCTGATACGGCCAGGGCTGAGCCGGCGGCTCAGGTCGTACGCTGCTGCATTTTCTCGCACTTTTGGTTGAGATGGCGATGCACCGTTCCAGCAAGGCCTGCCAACGAGTCCCAGCCCAGCACTGAGTCTCCGAGTTGCTAGACGTGGTTCGGCAAGGGTGCATTACATCCAAGACAAAGCGTGTTGTGCAAGCGCGGGCAGATGCATCTCAACGCATCATGTCGTTAATTCAATTTTAGCGATGTTTGCCGCACATTCGAACAACACAGATCTTGACAGCTTGAAATTGGGCAGAAGATTGGCCCTCAAAGATGCCACAAGCACCATTTGCACGTGTTTTGACATCAGATGTTGAAGATGTTTGGGGACGACCATGATCCCTCATGGACATTGCTCAGTGGCTTGTTGATTCATGCTGCTGAACGGCTTCAGGGCTTTTGCCCGCCTAGATGGGGATGCACCATTCCAGCAAGGCCTGCCAACCAGTCGCAGCCCAGCACTGAGTCTCCGAGTTGCTACACGTGGTTCAGTAAATCGGCGAGGGTGATGCATGCGCACATTCGAAACTTCGAACCCATATGGTAGAACCTCTTGGGCTGTGGTTCCGACAGGTCAGCACAAGCACTCCATCTCAGAGTTGTGTGCACTTGGCGAGTTTCAGCAAGGGCCATGAGATTCGTTCTACAAGGCATCACTCCGCAGAAACCGCGCGGTGAGAGCACGGCTAGCCCTCAGCCGAAGCATTTGCAGGCCGAGCAAGCCGGCGACGCCTGACAGAGGCCTGAATGGGAGAGAGGACTGTGAACCTTGAGCAATGATTAGTACATGGTTGTTGTTGGGAAACATTAGGCATTTTTGCTTTTTGATGGTTTAGCGGGAAATCCCCACTTAACTGCTAAAATTTATATATATATTTTTCTCCCCTTCCAACGTCAACCAAGGCTAAGCAACTCACAAGATTGCCATTGGCCTTTGACAATCATGGAAGCTGACGCCAGGGTGTCGGATTCATCTTCTTTCCTTTTCGGGGTGCTGGCTGCGCACTTCCACGTTCACCGAAACTAGCAGGCTGCAACAGCAGTTGTTCGATACATGTTGATTCCCAGGGGAACGCTGATGACATCTTCAGTTCTTGATCCAGTGCCACGCTGGTGGTCGGATGCCTTCTGAAGGCCTCCTTATGCGAAACCCGTTTGCCCCCATGCTATTCAAACATCCCCTGCTTGCGGTCGTTTTGGCTTTGGAAGCCAAGCCGGATAGTGGGTTTTGAAGTGCGTGAGCCCATGAATGGTTGATTGGTCCGTCGGCTTCCGCGTTTGCAAGGCTCCGCATGGCGAGAAGCCAGGCACCGGGATGGGAGTGGAACCTTGGGCCACTGGCTTTAATCTCAGAGCCTGGGTGTGCTTATTCTTGGGGTTGTTGAAAAGTGGGGGTCGAAATTCAACCACCAGCAGGAATCGGACCGCAAGTTGTAGTTGAAGTTTCCATTTACCAGGGCAAGCCATTTTTGGTTATATGTTTGACCAAACGGGGGGTCCAATCGATCGCTTGAGGAAGTTCTGGTGTTGTTCAAGCAGCCGAGTTCGGAACCTTTTTTTAAGTGTACCCTTGGTTGATGTGGTTTCCAAGGGAAGGCAAAAGAAAAGCCGCAGCCCTTTGGCTAGAAGAGCCACTGGTTGCCCACAAAAAAGGGGGGTCGCCGAATCAAATCGGGTGTTTGGTTCCTGCTTGCCTTGGGCCCTGATGTTGGAATGGTTTGTTCACTGACCTTTGCACCTTGTGGTGTCATCCCTTGGTCTATTCTTCGTGGCCCCGAACGGTGGTCACCTGTTCTTTCTGAACCCTTGCGGCTGAGGACAGTGTTTCCTTTGTTAAATTGTTCAAAGATCCCCTTTCTCTGTTCCTATCAAAGTGCCCTTCTCCCATGGAAATCCACTGGAGGTTTCAGCCAGTCCCCAGTCCTGTTGCCACAGTCTCTTAAAACTGGGGTCCCTTTGTTTCCATGTTCATCTAGTTTGAACATCGCGTTTTCGGGCCACTCTCAGATGAGTTCTCTCTTTCCGGAGCTATATTCAAGGGAAGAAAAATCGGAAGCCCTTCAACATCACCTAGTCCAAAGTGGGCCCAACAAGGAACCAAGATCAAGCATGCCCCCACATGATATTCGTTGGTTTTGCCTAGACACCCGACACGTTGCTGTATTAAAAACATGTGGCACCAGAAAAAGGGTATCATGGTGTGTGGACCGGCAGCCACGCCCCAAATTGGGGGGGGGGGGGGGGCGGGGCTTTGCATAGGTTTCGAAGGGAAAACCGTCCCGTGGGATGGATATAAGGGCTCGGAAAAATGCAGTCCAAGTTGTGCCCAAGGGAAAACCAAAACGAAGTCTCCCCCACGTTGAGGGGTGAGTGAGCTTATTTTGATGAAGTTCGCTTTCGGCAAATGGCCAACACGGTGTTGAACTTGCTGTTGCGCTGGAAAGCCAGTGCGGTTTCTTCACAGGTAGCGAGCCTGTAAATGTTGATAAACAAGCGATTTTGAGGCCCCTTGTCAAGTATGGCTGAATGATTTTGAGGTCTTTGGGGGATGGACTAAAAGTCAAGAAGGTGGGGATTTCTTGCCTTTTGAGGTGTGCCTGCCTTTTTGAGACTTGGACTTTGCCTCCCTTGCAGGCCAAGTACCGGGATCCTTTTTATGGGTTTGTAAATAGGAGTGAGACCCCAGAATTGTGGTTTTGAATAAGGAACTCAACAACCCAAAAGATTCTTGCAAAAAACATGTGACGCCCGCTTTGTCGCTGGCATGGGATTGAACATCACCTGTTGGGTCAATTGTGATGAAGCTTTCTTTTGGTGGAGCGACGTTTAAAGGGTGCATATAAGAACCCCCGTTTCCCAATTTTCCACCGGAAAATGAGCGCAGAACAAACACGTGGAGTCTGTGCGGCGTGCGCATTAAAGATAAGATCCTCAAAGTTTAACCTGTCAACCCCCTTGGTGGAACATACTCTGACCCGCTCGAAGTGTAGAACTTGAAGTGGACTACTTGGTCTTCCCATTCAAAAGGAGACATGTAAACCAGCCCTTGGCCTCGAATCTCAAGTGCCTCCACTTTGCCAAGGGGCCCACGTGGATCTGGAGGCCCGATCGATCCCCGGCGACATTTAAAATCTATGAGCCAAAGCGACCCCTTCCAGGCGCCTGGGCGGATGGGCCCGGGCCTCAAGTCAAAGGCGAACGTCAGAAGTTACGACCCGCTCGCGTGTCTGAATTATGAGAAGATGACCTACATTCATGGGAGAACTCGTAAGTTGAAATGTAGTTGATAAAATGCAAATTCACAATATCAAGAAGTCAACCGAAAGTCAATGTCAAAATAGTACAAGCAAGTGCCTGAAACTTATGTGATAATCGGTGTTCAAATTGGACAAAGGAATAACTCGCTTGTTCTTCAGATATGTGTTTCTAAACCAAAATACCAGTTGCCAAAACATGAATGATTTGTTTATCCAAAACTAGAAGCTGAAGCAAGATGGGTCTTGCCAAAAACTGTTCCGACTATGTAAAGATTCGATACGCGTTTATTTATTTGGTTCTTTGTTGAGGGTAGCCTTCTTGGGCAAGTTGGGGAAACCAGAAGCCAAGTTGCCGTGTTTCTTCTTGTTATGTTCCCCTGTTTGTTTTCACGGGGAAGGACACGAATCAAAATTGAGGCAGGCAAACTCACACAACTTCGAATCCGCAGGATCTATTGGCGAGTCCAAAGTTACAGGGGCGATCGATTCGGTGATCGATTCGGTACGTTAGGTAAGTGGATAGTAAGCCAGGTAAAAGAACCCACAAAAGCCATGGCCACAAGTCTCCGTTCAGGAGAACACCAGGCTTACCATCACCACTTACCTGACGTACTACTAACTGCCGCTTCAAGAAGTTAACCCTGCGAGCTGTGGGAGTGGTGGTTCTCAAAGAAGAACCCTTTGGTTCCCTTTTCGGTTTGGGATTTTGAGGGGTGGCCCCCGTTGAGTCCACCTTACACCAGATGCAGAGGGCGACAAAACCCGTGCGTAGCTTTGTACTGCATGGCGAGCTTCTGGATGAACTTTGTTGCCCCATGACCTGAAAAGACCGCCATGGGTCCAGTGGAACCTATGCTTATTGAAGGTCCAAACGTCTCGCCTGGCGTCCCTTTTGGACCGCGAGTATCGTTTCCCCGGCCCAGGACAATCAGAGCGCGGCGCCACTAGCAGGCCCGAGCCCGGGGCCCAAGAAAACGGCCGGCGGGCAACCTCGCAGCCAAGCGACTCGCCGACTCCGAGGTCCGACTGATGGACGGATGTTTTTTGCGGCAAGGGACTTGCGCGGCTGCGTTTTTCCACTTCCAGTTTTGGCGTTTGGCGCATCAAAAGATGTGGGTAGTCCTTTGTGGATGAGCCACATAATGAGCTCTTTTTGGGTGGGGGCTCAGAGAGAAACAAGAGAAAACCCATCCACCACCCCCCCCACTCCCCCCCATCTTTGTGTTGTGCGCGAGGTCGACGCAGCCGCAGCAGGCACCGCGAGGACATCTTGAGATGGTAGCGTAGAGAGTCAAGTGAATTGTCCTTGGAGGAAGGCTAGACGAATGGACCGAATTGGGCACCCCCTTAAGTGGGAAGTGTTTTGTGTTTTGTTTTGTTTTGTTTTTTGTTTTGTTTTGTTTTTTTTTTTTTTGGGGGGGGGGGCCGAATTTTGATCTTATGCGAATGTGAAAGTAGATGGCAGTGGTCGATCCGCTTCATCCGAATGGGTGCAGAGAAAAGAATCCGGAAGCTTTGGAGTTCCACGTTGACTTCTGGAGGGGCGGGGGCCTTGCCAGGAGCAAAACGCCGGCGCAGGCCCAGGCCCCATGGAAACGCGGTTGGGTCAAGGCACCCTTTGGTGTGCGACACATGTTCCACCGAAACCTGCTCACTGCTTCAGATTCCCGCGCAATGGACGTGCACTGCATGTCTAAAGGCGAACCAAGTCATACCAAGGCTTCTTGCCGGACGCAGTTGAGGGTTCCATAGGCAAATCCAGTGTGAGAGCTTCTCAAGATATATTTCGAACCTCTTTTGGTTGGCATAATGTGTTGTGGACCCCTTCCGGTATTTAAAGGGAAACCAAAAAGCAGCCAACCTTCTTGAGACACGCGCCATTTGTGGTGAGGCGCGGAGCCAGTCCGCCGCGGCGGCCGCGAGGACGCGATTGATCGCCTTGGGTTACGCGGGCCACGTGGGACAGACGAGCAAGATACGAGAGGTTTCTGGTTCTGGTTTCTTTGGGCAACTCGAAGCTTCCCCTGAATTAGTTCCCTTGTTATGTGTTTTGCTTTTTGGGGTTCCCTTTGTTTTCCACTAACCGGCAAAAAAATATATTTTGTTGCTGGGGTCCTAGTTCCAGCCAAGGAAGTTGAGAAGGCGCCTTTGGTTCTACTGCAAATAGCAGTGGAAATCGAAGCTCCATTTTGAAGAGCCCAATTGCGTGGCAGCCCCTTTCGCAGGAGAGGAGAGATGGCGAGGAGCTGCGCAAAGCGCGGGCCGTGGCATGTCACCTGGGTTTCAGTAAAACCTGGCAGGGGTGCATGGGGGTGCTTCAAGCTCCACATCCCCGACAAGATTCGTCAGCCTCCCGAGTCACACTTAACCAGGGTGCATGAATCAACTGGATTCCTGCTACATTTTTCCCAACAAGCACGCAAGCCATATGGACACGCCACAGACTTTTTGGCCGAATGGCCTCGATAGGTGGCCGTTGCAGTCTCCCAATCACAATTCTTGTGCCCAGCCTGTGACTAGGCTGAATCTCGAAGACTCCCATTGCGGAAGAAGCTGCTCCTGTTCCTGGAAACCGCTGGCTGAGGGCATATTTGGTGGGCGTTCTTTAGTCTTTCCTTTGCAAGCAGAAGCCAAGGTGATTTGCTTGCAGCAAGGGGTGGGCACCGTTGATGTCTTCCTCTCGGCCTGCTTCCCTCGGTAACTATTTGACCTAGTGAGTCAGCTTTTGGTTGGTGTTTCTTAGCAGTTCCCTTGGACGTTTAGACGTTTGGATAGAGGGACGTACCATGATTTACCCTGCAAATTAACATGGAACCCAACAAACCTAGAGACCGCTCCTTTTGGGGTACCCCCGTTTTGGGTTCCATGTTAATCTCACTTCCTGAGCTCATGAACTTTAGTCACTTCTTTTCTTGGGTTTGGACCATTTTAGTGGCAAATATAAAGTTTGGATACTTTTTTTTGGGCCATCCACTCAGCAAGTGCGCAATTTCCAACGTGGACGAGAAGAACTGCCCAGGCCCGGCCGTCCCGATCGCGGAAGCGGTCGCACTCGCGGAAGCGCTCGCGGAAGCGATCCCGGTCGCGGAGACGCGATCGGTCGCGCTCGCCAGGGGCTGAATGAGTTTTCCTGAAGGCCAACCTTTCGGCATTGGGCCGTGTCTCTTTGAGGGAACCCTTCTTTGTGCTGTTTTTTTTTCCCCGGGAACCTTTCGGCATTCCGCCGTGTTTGTTTGAGGAAGCCCTTTTTGTCCTGGTTTTGCCGCCAAAAAGGATCTCTTGGGTTCCATTCAACCACGGAACAAAATGCGTCACCACACGACATCATGTGCGCCATCTCTTGGGTCTCTGGAACAAAATGGGTCGAGCTACATCGATCCCCAGGCGACAGCGCCGAAAGGAGCGGCGATCTCCGCGGAGCCGGTCCCGGCCCGGGGCCCCGCCGCAGTTTTGGCGCAGTCGCTGAAACGAAGACCCTCCTTGGTCCCCCAGTAGTGCCCTTTCTCACCCTTTTTTGCGGGAGGGTTCCCCTACTAAAGTAGACTACAGAAAAAAAGAATAAAAAAAGGTACCCTTATTCAAACCTCTCTACTGGAGGACCTAGCCTCTCCACTAACATGGAAGCTGACTGAGGGTACCATTTTTGGAGGTCCCGCTGTCAGACAAAGGCGTATGTTGTGGCCCCGCAGGGGAACAAGGCTCCCTTTTCTCGCCCAAAGTATCCTTGGCCAGTTCGTCAAAGCTTTGCTGCATTCCACGCCCCAAACTTCCTGCCAAAGGCGAACAATTCCTGCCAAGGTGAGTTGCAAACACAATTTGATAGCAAAGGGTACTATGTTCAACTGTCACAGGCACTCTAGTCACTTCCCATGTTCAGCCGCTCCGTCTTTAGACTAGCACTTGCTACGTGGCTTCGGATGCTTGCCGCAAGTGTGGGACGGGATGGCAAATTGGTCGTCCCCCCAAGCGGGCCAAGGGAGGCTCACCTATGGGCGGAAAGGTGATTGAGCATTGGGTCGGTGTTTTACAAATGTTGCAAATTAAGCTGCAAAATTGGTTTAAAATGTTCAACCAAAAAAGAAGTCCAAAATTACATCTTTCAAATTGCCTTATAGATTTTGTTGGGGATTTGGTTGGAATCGAATTGGGCGGGACATGGGGGACTCACCAAGTTCTCCCCCCCCCCCCCCCAGATAACTCGCGATTTGCCAGTTGCCCTCTTCCGAAAACCAGCCAGTTTGACAGCGGGTTTTGTGGATCACGGGTTGTTGTGCCCACGTCTAGTTGGGAGGATGGCGTCCTTTGTGGTATCTGAGCAGGTCCATGGAAGCCGGGCGCCTTTTCGTGGCTGGTCTTTGGTGTGATCTCAGCCCTGTTGACCCTTTGGAAACAATGCCTTTTTCAGAGCCTACATAAGTCATAAGTCTCATCGGGTTAGACCCGTGAGTGACACCAAGGCGAGGAAGTGATGCGCACGCAGGAAGCTGGGCAGCAATGGCAGGGCATTTCTTTCTTCTAGGTCCCCCAGCCTTTTGGGGGAGGGTTCCCCTACTAAAATAGACAAAACCGAAAAAAGATCGGGTACCAACTTATCCTAACCTCTCTACTGGAGGACCTCGTCTTGGTAGCAGGATGGATATTTTTGTGATTCGAAATGTGTCCCAAGCCCACGGTTTCCAGCACCGGGTCAAGTGATGGACCAAACTGGTCCCCCTGGCATCAGCCAGGACGTGATAGACGGGAACGAGGTACTCCAGACAACAGGCCAGCGGATGGTCATCAACCTCCAAATGGTTCTTTTAGTAAAACAACCATGGCCATGACCCAAGGGAGTTTTTTACAATGTCGCATTTGACGTCGTTTTGGAGGGTAAGTGTTTGGGGCTCTAAATGGAAGCAACCCATTTTCGTGGGGTTTTCCCTCACTTGCTGAGTCAATGAACTTGGACAAGTTTTTTGGGAGGATCAAAAGTCCCTCTTCATTTGATGCTCAAGCCAAGTTCTGGCTGGCCAGCTCGGCAAATTGCTTCTGATGTGCCTTGATTGGCTCAAGCTTGGGTGCTGGCCTTTCGCAGAAGCAGAGACATATGGCAGAATCAAAGACTTCCATTTGCTGAAACAAACATTGTTTGTTCCCCTTTGTTGGTTTTAAAGTGAATCTAATCACTAGTGGAAGTATGTTTATTTCTCCCAGGCGACTCAAGCAATGGAGGAAGAGGAAACCAAGCCGGGGGCGGGTGGTTTTAAGACCCCTTTTCAACAACCAGCTAGCAGCTACTTCGCAAAACACTGTGCTCAGGGAGGGCCAACTAAGTACACACATTGTCGTTGTTTTACGACGTGTGGCTTAATGGTGTCCCCAGAACCTAGTGTTCTTTTAGGCCTCCATGAGCGACCCTAAGCATGAAGCAGAACAATGCCGTTTGTTCAGCGGTGCTATGGAAAGAAAACCAAACCTAACCTCAAATCAAAAGCCCTTCCAGAGACGTGCTTAAGCCCCAGCCCCATACCGAAATGGGGGCGTTGCATTTGTGTTTGAATTCGGAAATTCGGGCTGGTGCTCGATACCTGCACTGGTGCACAAAAAAGCGCCAAGCACATGTTTCTTCGTCTCAAGTCTTGGGCGCCGGTTGCCTTCAGATCTATTTCAAGCGCCGGCTTTTCAACCTTGAAACCTGAGAACCCCCCCCCCTTTGAGCAGGATGAAGAGGAAACCACGACCTCCCTTTTTCGGAGCAACATTCCTGTGCGCCCACGGACATTTTCGCCTGACCTCGCCATGCGCCGCACTCATGCGGCCGCACGGATGGGCGCTGGCGGCCGGGCTCGCGATCGGCGTTGGCGAGGCGGCGGTGTGCGAGGACCTCATGGTCTTGGAGACCGCCGGCCAGGCGAGCGGATGGAAATCGGGGGAATCAGGTTCCGGAACCCGGTTTCGATGGGTTGATTGTTTGATTGTTTGTTTGTTTGTTTGTGTGTTTCCTTTTAAATTATTATTATTATCATTATTATCATTTTCCTTTTTTTCCTGGGGGAACGAAAAGAAGACTAAGTTGGAAGGTGCCCCATTATTCTCGCTCCCTGAGATCATGGGCTTTAAACTTTGAACTTTTTGTGTTTGGACAATTTTTGCGACAAATGAAAAGTTTGACTTTTTTTGGCAAGTCCAGGAAGGGAGTTGTTGAGACAAACCCAGATCACAACTTTTGAAGGAAAGTCGATGGCAATGTTCCCTCTGCAAGTAAGAAGGATGACAAAGCCATGCGCGTGTGTTGTTTGGTGTGACTTCTAATTGAGGGACCCGCACCCCAGACACCACAACCACCACCACCTTTGGTGGCTCAGCAGTCGTGGGCCACATGCTCCGACTTGGTTTGGGGGAGGAAACCACCCGAGCAAGAAGCAGTCCTTAACTGTTGCCAGTCAGGATGCAGCACTCCTTTCATGCCATGGGTGCAACCTATGCAAGTTGATATAGCTCGTGGCTAGCAAAAGTGAGTACTCTTGGGCCGACATCGAAGCGCGCGGGGGTGGGAAATGAACTGCACATCGCACTTACCCTGCTGATGTTGTCCTGTCACATCCTGCCACAGGTATCACAACTCAAGCTACTATTGTCCCTGGATGTCCATGGCTTGCGGCTGAGCTTTCACTTCCCCTCACCATGACGTCCGCATCAAACGTGGCAAGGCGGCGTCGCCCTTTGAAACCCTGGGTCGTTGCCCAGTTTAGGGGCACGTGTGGGTATGCCACATGGATACTTTGGAGTTTTGTTTGCTCCCTTCGGATCTCCACAAAAAGCTCTGACAAAAAGAGCTGGTCTTGACTATATGCTTCTGGATGAGACTGTCGTCAACGTAGTTGTTTCCTTTCCGACCCCAATCGCACATAGTCTGAAAGGAGCATGACAAGCTTCTGCCAGCCATCACTAGCTACTGGTCCATAAAAGGGTTCAGCTTGATTTCCCGCAAAGCCTCATTCCAGGCCGCCCGGCCCCTTTTATGGTGGAATGACGAGCCCCATTGGCAAAACGAGCTCATGTTGGCTAAACCTCCAACCCCCCACCCCCATCCCACCCCCGCCCCACTCCCTCACCCCCCAATCCCTTCCCCAACCCGCACCCCAACCCCTCAATTTCTCCCACCCCATCCCCAACCTCCCAACCCCCAACCGCCCGATCTCGAGGTCTTCGCCTGCGGAGAGGAGCTGCTGACGAACAGCAGCCAACCGCCGGAGCTGTCCCAGTCCCTGCAGGAGGCGACACCCGGTAGTTCTTTTGGGCTTCCTTCTAGTTGCCGAAATGTTTCTTTTTTTCCCTTGTTGGGGTTCGAGGAAATCTAGCATTACTGGAAACATGCTCTCATTTGTTCCAGGGGCCTTAAGCAAATGGAAGCTTCTTTGTTGCTTGGAAAGGTTGTATTCGTTGGGTGTGAGTTTCTTCTTCTTTTGAGGAGCAAACGGAGCTTGCTCACTGAGTTGTTGGTTTGTTTTTTATACTTTTTGGGGAGACATTTTTTAGAGGTAACAAAAGGTTCAGACTTTTGTCGCCAATCTACCCAAGTTATAAAGGGAACCACCGGTTCCTGTATTTGAGGCGAACCCATTTGAGTCTGGGCAATTTGCGAGCTTTATTATCCAAAAGGCGGCCGCCCTTCGTGTTTGGTTGGCTAGGGCTGATCTACTTGTCCGACAGGAGCGTTAGTCTAACTGGATTTACAAGGTTGGCAAGATGTGTGAAACAGTGAAAGCATGTGCAAATCATGTTGAATTACCACAGCTTGGAAGGATGGCGGGCATTTACAAGATGTGAATGAACAACTTCCTTCCGTACCTTGGTCACGCTTAATTCATTCGGGCGCTTGGCAAACTGAAATGATGTTGAGTCACGCGAGCAGCGCCCAAAACCCCCATTGGCCCATTTGACAGGTGATGCCTGGTTCAATTGGAGTTATGGTGAAGCTATGCAAGCTGTGAGGCTTAAAAATGTTAGTAGAACCAACCGTGAATGGGTGTTGGGCGCGCGCTGCATCTCGTGTCCCTGAACTTCCCTGAGCAGGGCTGGCTGCAAACACGGTTTGCTCCAGGTAGGTCCTGAAACCCCCAGGAAATCTCCATGGCTTGGTTTTCCCCCGGCTCCCTTTACCAGAGCTCAGCCTTTTTCCGGAGAAACCAGCACACTTTCTAGGTCCCCCAGTAGTGCCCTTTTACCCTTTTTTGGGGGAGGGTTTCCCTATTAAATTGGACTACAGAAAAAAGTTGGTACCCTTATTCCAACCGCTCTACTGGAGGACCTGGCTTTTGTTGTGGTGCCGAAAGGTCCTGGAGGTGCTCAAGGATTTCGACGGCGCCTGCTTGCAGGGCTTGCATGACCAGACCGTCGCAGGCCGGCTGAAAAACAAAGACGTTCGGCCCGGCGACGATTTCGGAATGCTTTTGGTGGTTCATGCTTTTGGTGTTTTCCCAAAAGAGCATCCACAGGTCCTCCGACCAGGCAATGTACGATTTGTTTGGCGCTTCCCCTCCCCTCCTCCTTTTCTCCCCACCTCCTCCTCTCCGTCCCTCCTCCTCCTCCCTTCCAAGCCCCTTTCAGCACCATCCTCTTCTAGGTCCCCCAGCTAGGTGCCCTTTCTCACTCTTTTTTGGTTGGGAGGAAACCTCCCTACTAAAGTAGACTACCGAAAAAAGAAGAAGAAACAAAAGTGGGTACCAACTTATTCTAACCTCTCTACTGGAGGGCCTAGTAACTCGTGGGAGTTCCCAGCCAGGTTCCACTTTTTCATTACCCAAGATAGACTTAAACCCACGGGTTCTCCTTTTGGGGGGGATGAACCTAGTCTTGCTCCCAGCCATCCCCTTAGCCTTTTAGCTTTCTAGTGTTTAGTGGTAGTTTACCAAAACCTCTCCATCCTCCTTCCTCTCTGCCAGGCTGTCGAGCGCTGCACTCCCTGGCGCTGGAGTGGGCCTCCTCCGCCCTCTTCCACCTCTGGTGCGCCTCGTCGCAGGCCTTGCAGCCCTGCGACGAGGCCCACGAAGATCGATGACCGGGAAAAAAAGAGAGTGAAAACCAAGAGGGTCTGTGTTTGTTTTTGGAACCCCTTGGAATGAATCGTTCTGGAATGTGTTTGTTTTGTTTGTTTGTTTGTTTTGTTTGTTTGTTTGTTTGTTTGTTTGTTTGTTTGTTTGTTTGTTTGTTTGTTTGTTTGTTTGTTTTTGTTTGTGTGCACACCCCCATGCAAGGGACCAGTGCAAACCAGGCTCGGGCCACATAAATTGAGGAAGCGAAATTTAGGGATGTAAGGATGCTGGTTTTAGGCAAAAAACAAGGGCATAATGGCACCCCCTCGGAATAATTGTTCTGGAATATGGTTTCATGGTTTCTGTGTGTCTGTGTGTGTGTGTGTGTTTTTGTTTGAGGGGGGATTGTCTCGAAACCACAAGTAAATTGATCAACTTTTGAAGAGGGAATCCATTGTTGGTGGGGTATTTGGCAAGCTGATGAGCTTAGCATGGCAAACAGCTTCGCACGATGCTTGGGAAAAGCCTCAACCTCCAGCTTTTCCAGAGTAGGTTCATTTTTTCGGGGCAGCCAAAACAACTGGCCGTGCATGCCAACGACCCAATTTTTGTTGGCAAGTTTGATGATGCAGCACCATCAATCGAAGCCAAAAATCACTCGCCACCCTTTGGTTGTAACATCTCGGGTTTGGCCCTTGTGCCATGCCGGGAAAGCCCTGCAAGGCAAAAGGCAACGGATCTGCACTTGCTTCGAAGCCTTGGCGCAACCAGAGCCATTTAGCGGCGGATTGCTTTGGAGCCCATTCGGCTGTGGCTCCAAAAAGTTTAAACGGTACCACAATGGAACCCGTGGAAACATGAACCGAAACATGGACCAACACCTGCGCAACCCGTGTTTAATTTTGAGCCACACCCATTCGACTAAACCGTTTGAGTCACCGCGCCGTTTTGGTTCGACACGGAAACCCCCAAGACCAGGTGGAGAGGGCCAGCCTGGAGACGCAGCGGCTCAGCTGGCAGGGGGTGAAGCTTCGACATCAGGAGACTTAACCGCGAGCGGTTGCCGCAGTTTGGTGCTTTGGCTTTTCGAGGGGAAGGAGGCAAGAAAGGCTTAAAGGGGCAGGATACTTAGTGGTCAGTTAGCCTGGTACGCGGGTTGCATCCAGGCTTGCCCCTTTAAGTAGTCCGCAGTTTTGATGTGTCTTTCTTTCCGGTTTCATAGGGAGGAAAGGCGAGGTCATCATTTGTAGTTCCACCACCCGGTTACCTTCATGGGGGTACAATCCGGCCGAGAGAGGGAGAGAGAGCAAAAAAGCAGCAATGTTTACAACCACGCTGGTAGGACCAACAGTCAGCAGGGTTTGGCACTGCTCGTTTCTCAAAATGGAGCCGTGTGACTTTGCCTGCAAACGATTCCGAAACGGTGGCTTCACACCACAATTGGGGGAGGAGGGCAGGGATTACCGGGGCCAACACACGTTAGCCGTGGCCCTGATTTTCTAGGTTGGGCCCCCAAAAAATATATATGTATATGTATATATTATATGGTGGCTTTCCTGTTGACCGACCTTGTGTGTTTCTGCGAGGACTTAAGGCAAACCCAAAGGAAGACCATTTCATGACGGTCCCATTGAACTCCAGAAACCCCATGTTCAGGTTTTAGAAGTCCCTGGGCGAGGGGTTTTGTTCAGCCAGGAGGACCCCATCGTCGCCCGCACGCTGCGGGAGCTGGAGAGCGGCCTGCAGGAGGCTTTGGATTTGCCATCCCCAAAAGGCAGTAAAACCAGGGTCCATGGGGGGGGGGGGGTGCATATATATATATATATATATACATATATAGGGGGGATGTCTCCAGTCCTGAATCACTTTTGTGGGCGAATGTTGGTGGTGTCCTTGAGGTTGCATGGGCTTGGCAATGCGAGGGGTTAAATAGTAACTACCATCTGGCTGTGATCATGGTTTGATTGGCCCGCGTAGCATTCTCCTGGCCATGTCTCACGTCAGTCTTTACGTCCAAGCGTAGTTTAGAGGTTATCCTTCCACCCACGATGCAAGCCATCAAGGTGCCTTTCCCCACATCAAGACCCCTGACTCAGTCACCTCCACTCAAGTTCCATGTTCGTTGAGCAGAGGATATGCGGATGTGTGTTTTCAGGCAGGCATCCTCTTTCGTGGTGTAAAAGGGACAACACCACGAGGAAATCACCCATTTGAGGGCACGGGGGGGAATAAAAGGTCTGCGTTTTGGGGCATGCCCATGTTGGTACTGCAAAGCACCAAAACGGGAGTCCCTAACTTCAGCCAACCCGACCCCTGCCCTGTCCGAAAAAGCGGCCTGCGCACTTCCATGAAGTTAGAACAAGCAGGTGCCTTGTATCACCCTTTTCCTGCAAATGCGATGCACAAAGTCCGGTCTTTCAGTGGCACTCTCCATCCCTCATGTATTTATGACATTCTTCAAAAGGCCCCGTTGGACGCCTGGCCACTCCAGGACGAGTTGGCCCCGTGTTGTCAGAATGTCCCAAGAAGGATGGTCCTTTTTCTTACCTCCCAGTTGCTCAGTAGCATGCCTCACGTTTTGCTCTTGTTTTCCTGCCATTGCCCCATGGAATTTGGTCCAGTCAGCCCAAAGTGCAACTCGCATATGGCGAGTCCAACGTGGTGCGGATGTCAACTGCTGATTCTCGGCTTGGAATTTTCAGAAACAAGCCGCGTCTGCTCGGGTCACTGGTCACTGCCAGGCCGCGCATACCGACGGTGTGCTGCCGCCGGCCTGGCGGGCGGCAAGGAGGGCAGCCAAGGCCGGATGCCGGGGGGGGGGGGGCTTGACCCGGCGCAGGGCCACAAGGCCCCTTGCATTTACTACTGTGGAGTTGGGCGCGTTTGGGGTATGTGTCAAACTCGGATTTGGACCCGTCTCAAAACGACTGGGCAGCTGAAAAAAAACAAAGAGACTAGAAGGGCCCAAAAGGAGAGCTGGGGGCTGGTGTGCTGCCAGAGCTTGCGAGAAACAGCGCCCCTTGACCCCCTCAGTGGGTGGATTTCGTCGGACCTGCCCCAGCGGGTCCACTTGACGAGAATTCCCGAAGCCGTGGTGTTTGGCCGTGCCCTTTCACAAGAAGAAACATCCCATGCCAACAGGGCGCAGCTCAACACCTACAAACCCGGTGAACCGCTAGAGCCAGGAGCTCTACTACTGGGTCACCGTGGTGATCTGGCGGGAGACCCAGTGGCAATGGCTCCAAGACTCCTTGGCCGCCCAGAACGTGGTGCACACCACCTGGGGCGAGCCGGAGGCTCGCTCGCGACTCGCGCGCCCCAAGCCGCTGGCTCCCGATCGAGGGCGATGTCGGTACGTGTAGGTGCTGAAGCCCGGTGAAATGACCCACAGCCATGGTTACAAGTCTCCGTGCGAAGTATGAGAAAGCTTACTAGCCACTTACCTGGCGTACCCTGCCCTTGAAGTAGACTTCCGTTTCGTCGAGAATGTTGTTGTTTTTTTCCGGGCTTGGCTTCCAAAGGAATCTACCACTACCGGGACTAAATTATGTTCCTTTTGGTTTAACGTTTCCGAAAGCATTGCAAAGGGCTCGTCCAGAAAACGGTTTGCCAACTCGCGCGAGCGTGCTTGCACCAGCAAACTCGCACGGATACGCTTGGCAAGAACTCGCAGGATCAGACTTGCACGAGCACGCTTGCACGAGTAAACTTACTTGAACGAGAAAGCTTGCATGAGCAGACTTGCGTGAGAAAACTTGTACGAGCAAGCTCGAACGAGTGCACTTGCTCGAGAAAACTTACTTGAACGAGAAGACTTGCATGACACACTTGTGCGAGAAAACTTGCACGAGCAAGCTCGAACGGCGCACTTGCACGAGAAAACTTGTACGAGCAAGCTCGAACGAGCGCACTTGCTCGAGAAAACTTACTTGAACGAGAAGACTTGCGTGGCACACTTGCACGATAAAACTTGTACGAGCAAACTTGCACAAGAATACTTACTTGAGCGACAAAATTTGCATGAGCAGACTTGCACGAGAAAACTTGCACGAGCAAGCTCGAACGAGCGCCCTTGCTCGAGAAAACTTACTTGAACGAGAAGGCTTGCACGACACATTGGCACGAGAAAACTTGCACGAGCAAGCTCGAACGAGCGCGCACGTCCTCGAGAAAACTTACTTGAACGAGAAGGCTTGCATGACACACTTGCACGAGAAGACTTGCACGAGCAAGCTCGAACGAGCGCACTTGCACAAGAAAATGTACTTGCGACAAAACTTGCATGAGCAGACTTGCACGAGAAAACTTGTACGAGCAAGCTCGGACGGCCACACTTGCTCGAGAAAACCTGCTCGAACCAGAAGACTTGCATGTGCAGACTTGCTCGAGGAAACTTGTACGAGCAAGTTCGAACGAGCAGACTTGCACAGGAATACTTGCTTGAACGACAAAACTTGCATGAGCAGACTTGCACGAGAAAACTTGTACGAGCAAGCTCGAGAGAGCACACTTGCATGAGAAAACTTACTTGAACCAAACTCGAACGAGCAGACTTGCCTGAGCAAATTTATTTGAACGAGAAAACTTGCGCGAGCAGACTTGCACAAGAAAACTTATTTGTACCAAAAACTTGCATGAGCACTTGAGTGAGAAATCTTACTTGAACCGAACTCGAACGAGCAGACTTGCCTGAGCAAACTTACTTGAACGACAAAACTTGCATGAGCAGACTTGCACGAGACAACTTGTACGAGCAAGCTCGAACGAGCACACTTGCACGAGAAAACTTACTTGAACCAAACTCGAACGAGCAGACTTGCCTGAGCAAACTTATTTGAACGAGAAAACTTGCGCGAGCAGACTTGCACAAGAAACTTATTTGTACCGAAAACTTGCATGAGCACTTGAGTGAGAAATCTTGCACACGTGCACTCGAATGAGCACGCTATTGCACGCTTGCAGGGATTGGCGTGGGCGATGTGCAGAAACTGTGGACTTTCCGTGCCTCTGCGGGGATCGGCAGTCGATTGGCAAGAACTGAGGACCTTTGCTCAATGTTCTAAAACTAAGGACTGTTGAAGTTCCCAGCGCAAGGAGGAAAGCGCAAGGTGCACAGCACAAGGTGTAAGGAAGGCGCAAGGTGCAAGGTGCAAGACTGCCTTTGCGTGACTGCATGCACTTGGGTGTCAGACAGCTGCATTGCCCTTGTGCTTGCCAAAACATGCAAGCCAGACAAATGCTTTTGGGCCCAGACCTTTGGTTGGGAGATTCAAGCTATCAGGTTTTCTCCTGAATGGGCTGGCCTTTCACGGAAGGAGGAACTGCAAGTCAGGTAACCCTCAGCCTGGATTTGGATTTAAGGCCCTTTGGAGGGTACATGGTTTTGAAGCCCCGGAACACCCCTCTCACCCTCTGCTCCAGCAAGCCAAACCACAGGAGCGACGCGGGATCAGTTTCCCAGGGCTGAGACCTGCGCATCGCTCGCGTGTTTCTGTTGCGGACAAGATGTTTGGTGCCCGGAAGGCCTTGCTATTTGTGTGCCGGTGGTTGTTGGCGTATTGGCTGTAACCAGTGGTTAAGTGGTTGCAACAAAGTCTTCCCACATCTTCGCGCCTTCCTAGGAAAGGGTCGGGTGCAGAGGGTCGAGGTCGATCTAATCCTGATCGACTTCCTTATGGCCTAGGCCCCCGTTGGGCGGATTACAGCCTTAACCCATGGGAGGTCCAAAGAAGCTGCTGAAACGCCCGGGTGCCGCAAGTCTCCGTCTTCGAACATGTCTAATCGCCGCCGTTTCGCTTCAGGCAATGGCAGGGCAAGTGGTTGGGTTGCCTCAAGATGGGCCGCCTGATGCAGGTGAGCATCCTGTGCACACACCTGAAGATGCGCAGGACGGTGATTGCGATGCTCAGCTCGCCAAAGTGCAAGCTTTGGCGGACCGCATCTCCAGAATGGTGATTCTGCGGCCTGAAGTGCTGCGGGTCACAGCTGCCCACAATGTGTTCTCGTCGTGTTTTGCGCCTCTCAGACCTGGTAAGAGACCCCTCTTCGCCAAAAGCCAAGAGGCAAGCGAGATCGAGGGGTTCTGAGTCATTCTTGGCACGGGGACCTGGCAGAAAGGGCTAACGCTCTTAGTATTGAACAATGGCCTGGCGGCGATTTGTGTGTTCAACGTTTGCGCATTGCTGGGGATGGTCCTCTTCCTACTGGGCATCCTGCCGGGCTTCAAGCGACATTTGCCAGATCATGCCGAGTCTTTTGCGTGGTCAGAAGCATTTGGCGCTGTCTTGGCCCTGGTATTTTGGAGGTCGAGGAAGAAAGTATTTCTGGACAGTATCTGCATTAGCCAGGCAGATGTTGAACTGAAAACTGAGGCTATTTGCAGCCTTGCCGGAATGCTGGCTGCTTAGCCCGTGTCAGGTTGCAGTCACACAACCAGCCAGCCAGCCAGCCAACCAACCAACCAACCAGCTTCATTCGCGCAAAGCTTGTGGTGTATATTCGAGATCGCTGCATTTCTCAAAAGCAAGGAGAGCAACTCACTTGCCCAAAGCCGACATTTTGACCTGTTCGTTTCCCACAATTTTGGTCTCTGGTTAGTAATAGCCGAAAAAGTAGAGCATTTTGTTTCAAGCTCGTTTCGGCATCTGAGGCAAGGAATCCAGCCGTCGGCCCAACCTTGACAGGGCCTCCTTTGTCGTGATTGGAATGATGGCTACAGTTCCATCAACCCTGGCTCCACAAAGCAATAATGTCCTTACTCTCCAGCTGGCAAGCATGCTCTTTGTGAGCAGTATTTGCGGACTTGCAAGTTGCCACGTGTTTCGTGGTTTCTACCGCTCCGTAGAAACTATGCAGGCCCAGCTGCTATCTTTACAAGTGACAGACTTGAAATGCAGCTGCTGCAGCGCACACCATGTTATCCCAAATGGACGGCGGATGATCTGTGACAGAAAAGTGATTTTTGGATGCATTGCGATATGGTTTGGCAGCACTGACGACTTTTTGCGGTGCATCCGCACGGAAGTCGTCGAAGTGATTACGGGACAGCTCGAACAAGATGCTTTCAGCAATGCCTGGAGATTTGCAGTCAGCAGCGGACGTGTCCATTTTGCGCTATTGCGGCTTTTGGTGGGACTTGGCCTCATGTGATTAGTTTGCCCAATGTGGACTGAATGGACCAAATTCCTGTAAATCCAACTCATGCGGCGGGGAGTTGCTCAGGGATTTGCTCATGGGCCTCTGCATTCTTCCAGGACTTGTGTTTGCAGCAGCTCCCTTTCTGCTTCTCAGTTGCAAAACACGCCAACCTTTTGACCTTTGAGTTTCCTTTTCGAGTTTTCTCAATTGGCCCATGGCCAAAAGATGAGGATCGTTGCTCATGCAGCTGAGGATCGGCGATCAATTGCAAGATGGCTG
This sequence comes from Effrenium voratum, assembly GCA_963377175.1. Taxonomy (NCBI): domain Eukaryota; class Dinophyceae; order Suessiales; family Symbiodiniaceae; genus Effrenium; species Effrenium voratum. The sequence goes on from CAUJNA010001491.1 coordinate 810,219, forward strand.
GAGGAAGGCCGTCGCTTTTAAACAGCATCACTTTGGCTGGATGGGCCCTTGCCGGCTTCTTGCACAGGCGTCAGCGGGGGTACCTGCGCCGATTCTTCGCGCAGAACCGAAGAGCGACACGAGCTTGTTGAATCGGGGTCACCGAGCATGGCCATTCTGGGGTTGTAGCATTACAGCAGTATGTTGTGGAATCCCCTTTGGTTCACCTCGTGGACGCCGAGAATCTGAAGGTTGAGCAACTGGTCTTGATCAGTTTGCTTGATGGTTTTGCTGCCGCGGCTTGTGGCATGCGTTTGAGATACTACCTTGGTACTGATGGACCGAATTCCTGCAGATGGATGAAACCCTATGAATACTAGGATCTGGGCTGCACCACCAACTGGTGCTGGATGTTGCCCGTCAACAGTGCGGAAGATGTTGCAGAAGCAAGCAATTCCTTCTTTTCTTTGTATGCATATGCATATGCACCTGGGCTCGACAGTCCGAAATTCGCGGCGTGTGCTTTGGGCAAGTTGTCAGGTATGTTGCGCTGACGTGGCACAAACTCTAAAAGACGGTAGGATCACAACAGCTGACCTTTTTTGCAGGATTCGTTCAATGAGGTGATTTCATATCATGCTACTTACAGCGCAATTCAATGCGTACTCATTTTGAGTGCCCAAACTCAGGGAGGTTACCTTTTTCCGCCGGGAAAAAAGTATTCGCAGATGGTAAAGTGGAGATTTTAAGGGGTTCTCAGACATAACAGTACCTTTTTGGGGGATTGTTTCCTTTTGAACCTTCAACCTTGGGAAAGTTTGAGGATGGCACTTCGTCCCATCAGGTGTCCTGTTGGCTTTCTCTTGAATCAGGAAGCCCAAGATTTGTGAGTAGGGACACCCCCCGCCACCCGTTTGGCGGTTGCTATGGGAAACCACAAGGAAACCAGCACACCTGAACGAAGTGGTCCTTGATTTGAGGCACCAAGCCAAAAGACTAATGAGGCTGAATGTTGAGCGCTTCAAAACCACCAAAGGGGATTACCAGAAACCTCCCCTCCCTCCACGCCTTGGTGGGGGGGGGAGGGGTTGGATGCCAGGAGTGGCTCCGCTTCGGCCCGACGGACTGCCATAGCGCCGGCCTGATGCCTCTGCCACAGCCGGGCCCCAAATATGCCATGAACCAGGAGCCACGCGGCCACGGAGAGCGCCACAACTTGACTGCTATTGGGTTGGATCTTGAGACTCTAACTTTCTGGGAAATCAAGGTGGGTTTTCCACTAAAGCCACAGAAAGTTCAAAACTTTTCGCAGAGGGGTCAACAGCAACCAAGACAAAGTACGGCATGGATTCGGGATATTCGGATGTGGTGTGCCTTTCATTAGGGCTAAAACCAACCAAAAATGTATGTTACTCGCGTTTTGCTTTAAAACCTACCCCAAAAAAAAAGGCCAACAACCCCCCGGTTCACGGCTAAAACGCTCAAGCGATCGTTCAGGAGCCGCGCTTCACCGGGATGCGTTTCCAGGTCGGGCACGACGTTTTGGGAGCGACGCGGCGCCCTTTGCCACGGAAATCCACGGTTTGGAGTGACCATTGTCTCACCCAGCCAGTGGACCCACTTTACACCTTTTTTCTTGGTGGCTCTCCCTTTATAATACACTTCTGTTTGGCTGGTGACTGGCCAAGTGAGTTTTAAGGGCTGGCAAAATGTGGCGGTTGGGAGGTGGTAAACTTGAAGGGGGCGATAAATTTGAGGATGTCACTGTAGTGGGCTGGACTTGTGAATGTTCCCATGGAACCGCATATTGGGTGAACGACCGATAGGTGGACAAGGTGGCCTATGGCATGCCAGTGCCCAGCTCTTTTGTTGGGGAAAGCAGATCTCGCGACCCTCCGGAGCCACATTACCTTGGTGATTTCGTTGAACAAAAGGCAGTCCGCAGCGGAATCCCAGCTCAAAACTGCGCCTCACCAAGCATGCCGGATGGCAGAAAATGTATCCTAACTCAAATATAAAACGTAGTTTATATTGTTACATGATAAATCGTCCTCTATCAAAAATTCAAATTCCAGAGATTTGTTGTTAGTTGTATATTGTTAGAAAATAGTTGACTACTGATGACTGAATGCTGAATGCTGAAATTAGATTTCGTAGTTTGGATTTTAGATTATTTAAATATGATTTCCATACCTGAAGTACAGTAAGATTCAAATTGTCAATCTTTATCAAAACTAGAAATCCGCGCTTTCAGACACAACCATGGAGAACCTACAAAAATAATGTGGATTTTGAACAGGCGCGAAAACTGCTTACGGGGTTGCATACATCGTTCTCTCATCATGACTGAAGTAGATCGCACAAATCCTCCGTTTTGGTTGCATCATGCCCGAAAAACTTACCTTGAAGGGAGTAGATTGATGTGGGAATTGTGTCATCTAATTTCACCCTACAGCCCCCATTCTAATTCTTTGATGGCTTTTTATGGTACCCTCGGCCACCGGCGAAGAGTTTCGCGCCAGGTGCTTGCGGCCTTGCTGCGAGAGCTGCGCGACCGGCGCGGCGGGGGTGAGCTGGTGGTCGTCGAGGCGGGAGCCGGAAGATCAGTACGTGCGCGATTTTTTTTGTGGAGGGTTTGGGAAATCCATTTGGCTGTGGGTCAAAACCAATGGGATCCTATTTTGGGGCAGGTGCACCACCTATTTTAGAACCTATTTTAGTGGGGATTGAGATGTTCACTGAAAGTACGGGATTTCGACCCATGGCCATTTGGTCTCCCGCAAGATGCGTCGGGCCGCCTTGTACTCCGCTGTCCGTTACTTTCCTGCGCTTCATGGTTGAGGGCGAAAACTATTTTCGACCTCCCCCTTCCCGAACCCCCACGTGCAACTCAGCTAAGGCCATGGGCTACAGTTCTGTCCACGTCTCGTGAACCTAGCGTTCAGGTGCATCCCAGAAGAAACCTCCCTGCAGATGAGGTCTCCTCTTCTCCGCATTTTGTAGCTGACCGAGTATGAAACAGCAGAATCTGAGACTCGTCTTTTTTGGGTGTGGGGTTGGGCCAAGATATCAGCGTTTCTGGGCGCTAAACAAATCGCAAATGGTGAGTCTTCCGTTTGGCTCCAAAACCAAGCCTAAAGACGGCGGGTGTTTTTGTTTTGGGCTGCTTTGCCCATAGGCCATGTGGCCTTCCAGTTAGTAAGAAGCTACAAAAATATCCACATGCCAGATTGGCCATGACCAAGCAAGCCAACGGCGAAACCTGAACCAACACACACACACACCACTCAATTCTTTAGTTCGCCCCTGCAGCTACACGCTTTTGCACATGTTCGGTCTCTGCTGGGCATGTAGTTCCGGAGATCAGGTACATTTGGCCCGGTTACAAAACCACCTTTTTCCAGCTGAAGAGGATCGATCGTCAAATCCTGGTAAAGGAAGGCGTTGGATGTCTGCACATTTTGCAAGATGTCCAAGAACCTGAAAAAGACTTGGGTCTCAAGTTAAATTGTCGCCCGGTTTGCCCCCGGATCCATGAGCTCGAACCGTACAGGGCAGATCCTGAAGAGTAACCCGGCCAAACCACCTGAAAACACGGGGGCGCACAAACTCTTTATGCGTGTGTGTTGTTTTGTGTGTGTGTGTTGTTGTTGTTGTTTTTTTTTTTGGGGGGGGGGGGGGTAATCTCTTTTTAAGGTCGTTCTAGGATAATCAAGAAATCCGTTTGACACAGAACTCGTGGCTGGTATCAGGTGGGGGTCTTCGTGGGCCAGCTGAGCGGTTTCCTGCTGGAGCACTGCAGCTTCATGCGCCTGGTGGGGGTGGATCCCTACGTGGGCGCGGAGACCTTCCCCGGGCACTTCGAAACTCAGATTGGGTTTGCTTAAAAAATAGAGGGGTACCACCTGGTTTAACTGGTAGTTCAATCATCTACCGCCATCTATTTTGTCAAGAAAGACACCTATGAGACGGTTGGCCGCTTGTAGGGGCGTGTCTCGGGGGTTGTTTCCTTTTGGGCTCCCTTGTGCCCACAAACCCAGGAGGCTCGAAACTCAGCTTTGCTCGAATGAGCAGGCATTTCGAGCTTGGGATAGAGTTGAGGTTGGTGAAGGCTGGGTTTAGGGTTAGGGTGTGTGCAGGGTGGATTTAGGATAGGTGTAGGATGGATTTAGCAAGGGTTTAGGGTGTGCATCTGCTTTTCGGGAAGACGATGCTCGTGGAAACCAAATCTTTGGACTTTGTGTTTGACCATCCACTCGATCGGAAGTGAGTCTACTCTTAGTCAAGCTCCCAAAAGATGAACTCAAGGTGTCTAGTTCCTTCCATGTGCTTAAGTCGGTTTTCTTAATTCAAGAGAACAATACCGCTGGTTTTCAAGCAAATCCATTGTTGCTGTGTGTTTTCTTCAGGCGAAAACGTTGGAAACTGGCGTCGAGTCCTTTTGCACTCGAGGAAAAGCTGGACCCTCGAGTTGCTCTGGCCCAGGCCTCCAGGCGAGTCGAGTCGATCGATCCGAGTCCGGTGGGTGGGTGTTTCTCAACCTTGCTGAGTACTTAAAGGTCCAGGTGCTTATCCCACCAACATGGAACCTGACAGGGTCCTGATAGGGGGGGGTCCTGGTACTTGGATTGATCCATAGGTCCGATGAACATATGATGACCATGGGTTGGAAAGCCACGAAAAAGGTTGGAGAAAAGTTATCCGTGGCCAAAATTGAGGGCCGAAGAGAATATTGATCAAGCCCCACTTAAAGAAGCAGGGTACGTCAGGTAAGGGGTTTTTGTAGCCTGGTTTTTTCAGTCTCTCTGCTCTTTGGGTTATTTCACCAGGCTTACTAACCCTCATTACGTACCCGATCGCGCCTTGAAGTAGGGAATGACAACAACTCCAGTGCTGGAAATGAACCATTTTGGGATTCCCGAATTTTGAAACCAAATCGGGGATGGCTTTTCTCGCCGGTCATTCCATTTCTCATTCCCATCTGAGAACCAGCAAGCAACTGATTGGCTTGATTTGGGTGTGAAGAAACCATCCGAAAGAGGGCGATACCTTTCTTTAAGACACCAACGGCAACTTGAAGCCCAAAGCGAATCGACCTCTTCACCCGTTAGTTCCCCCTTTTCGGGTTCCCATTTCCAGTCATGGCCCCAAAAGCTGAACCTGCTCTTTCTGAGTTCTTTGGGTTTCTGAGTCAAGATTCCTTCGAAACCCGTTTTCTTTTTTTGTTGCGGGGGCTAGGGTCAGAGACTGCAGGCAGGGCAATGTTTCATGTTGTGAGGCGTTTTCTTCTCGTGCCGGGTGTCCCTCGTCAGTTTGATTCTCCCAACTCACAGCATCTCTCCCTCACCCCCCAACCCCGCCCCCCCTCCCCCCCCCTAAAACCCAACCTGACCCACCCCGCTCTCCCCCAAACCCAACCCAACCCCCAAACCCAACTTGACCCCTTCCCCCCCTCCCAAAGCCCCCACCCCCAGGCTCTACGAGTCCCACGGCTCCCGTGCCGCGCTGCTCCCGATGGGCTCCACCGAAGCGGCTCAGAGTCTCCCTGAGGACTCCGTGGACGCGGTCTTCATCGACGGGTGCCACCTCTACGACTGCGTCAAGGAGCCCATGGCCTTGCGAGACATATGGGTGTGACTCAAACTCAAAGAGCTCCTTTGAGATGTCAATATTTGAGTATCCATTCGATTTAGTACTGTGGTATTTGGGTAATTGACATTCCATGTGATGTAGTATTGCTGGAGCTTCCTTGTGAATTAGGGTTATGCGGGCTTAGTCTTTGTTTCCATTTTGGGTAACATTTTTGAGCCACAGCCGTATCGCACTTGTCAACTAAGGGATCAAAGAGCGGGTTTGGAAGTTAAATAAATCCCCCGCCCCCATGTTTGACCCCCCTTCCCAAACAAAAGGTTGGCAGGAGTTGTTTTCGTGGTTGCTGGTGGACGGCCCGAAAATCTACCATGGCGGTGTGCCTTTGGCAACGGCGGTTTTCGTGGAGAACAAATCCTTTGGTTGGAGAAAACATCCCTAGTGGTTGCAAGGGAGCCAAGTTTGCCATAGAGGGAGCTCAGAGTTGTGTAAGGACATGGCAGAACAGCTTTTTGTGCCCCTGGGCTGAAAGCAAGTGTTCAGCTTTCAATCGCATCAACACGATTAAGGTGGACTCGCAGCGAAAACCACAAATCTTGTTGGGGGGCAGCGTGTTTTTTCGGGCGCCGACCGACCAGAGAGTGTGTTTCCTTTTCAGGATCTAAAGAAACCAAGAGGAAACGGCCCCCAATTGCTACAAGGTCGACAAGGTCCGGACAAACCCCCAAACTCAGATTTTGAGGACCCCCCCCCCCCGATGCGATGAATTTGGAGCCTCTTCAGTTCTCGTTCTGTCACTTCTGGCCTTTACCGAGCCAATTGAACTAGAAACAGATTATTGAGCACAGAAACTGATGAGGCGTCTTTGTTGGCCCAACCTTGTTGTCCCTTTGCTTTAGTCCTCGGGGCAATCTGGGAGGCAAAATGGGAAACCCTTGATCGAGGTGGGTCCTAATCATGCACCGAAAGATGGCTCTCGATCAACAACTAAGAAAAACAATCAACAACTCAGAAAATCAATTGCACTGACACGGAAAAGCAAACGGGAAAGCCTTAGTCAGGGAAAATTCCAACGACCCAAAGGGAAAGCTCCAGGAAGATTTGGGCGCCTGGGTGCCCAAGCTTCGCCAAAATGCCCCGGTGCTGGTGGCGGGCCATGACTTCTCTCCCCAGTGGCCTGGAGTGGTACGGGCGGTGCACGAGGAGGGCTGACCAGGGCCGACCGGCCGTGGCTTGAGACATGGGCTGCCTCTTCGGGGGTCATGGCATCCGGTTTTTGTTTGTTTTTTTGGCTGGTTTGAAGGGAAGCCAAAAGGAAGTGGCCTGTTTTAGGGTTAATTACCCTATGTTGAGGCAGGCCCTAAGGGGGGGGGGGGGCACTCACCAAATTCCCACGTCGGCTGACAATAATATTGACTGCTTGCCAGGGCGGTTTCAACAACCGTGGTTCAATTCAACCTTCTTTTCTCACTTGTCCAAAACGAGTCGACCTTTTGTTTTGCTGTTTTGGTCCACTTTAGTCATGGCCCCAAAAAGTCATCCCCTTTTATTTCCAGGTTATTTGGGCAAGGAAGGTTTTGGTCTCAAAGCAGGCCAAACCCAAACAATTTGGGGCCCAATGCAAGGAGCGCGCACCCGACGCGGAAGTGACGCTGTCCACGGATTGGCTGTTCTGGTGGTTTCAGTGAGACGCACTCCTGGCTTCACGAAATTCTCACGGCTGCTTCAGCCCGAGCCAGAGTTGCTCTGCTGCAAAGCGGCATTGGCTCTTGGAGCTGAGATCAAAGACCAAAAGAGTCCAAAGTCTTGTCAGACCATTCCTCCAATGCACACTGTGTTGACTGCTTCCAGGTCGCAAAGGGTCAGGCAGGGGTTCAGCCCAGCTGCGTGACGCCAGGGAGCGAGACGTGGAGCCCACCCCGGAGGCCTTGGATTCGGGTGTATCTTCAGTCCAAGGCTCCACTCGGTCCCCCAGTGCCCTTCTCACCCCTTTGGTTGGGAGGAAACCCCCCTACTAAAAGGGACTGCAGAAAAAAAAAAAAAAAGTACCCTTATTCTAAGCCCTCTACTGGAGGACCTAGTCCAACGGCCAAACCACACGAGAATGCACATCTGATTGACATGCTGCCATTGATAGAGGAATGTTTGTTTCGGCCCCCTTTGCGTGTTTCATGCGCTTTGTGTTGGGCCCTTTGGAAGGGGTCCCCGATGGACCTAACATAGCGAGGTTTACCTGACACAAGTTGTCCTCGGATAGAGGTCGTCGGGCCAAACATTAGCACACACACACACCGCCAAAATGGTTCGCAGAACCCTCCAAGAGCTAAGAAAATTCTTCCTGGCTTGCGGGCTGCCAATGGCATGGCGGATGGCAGCTTCCAAAAAGTGTGTGTGTGTGTGTGATTCGCAGTCGATCCTGCTTAGACAGGGTCCCAGCCACTCAGCGTGATGTACCTTTGTTGCCGAAGCGGTTCTACGTTTGTTGAGGCCTAAGCAGGAAGTTTGAAGTGGGCGTCCGGGTGTTTTGCCCCATGGCAACTGAGCAATCATCCTTTGATCAATCTCCTTTTGAAGCGCCCCCCTTTTCTCACTTCATGAGTTCATGAACTTTAGTCACTTTTTTGGTTTGGACCATTGTAGTGGTAAATATAAAGTTCGGTTAATTTTTGGGGGGCCATCCACTCAGCCAGTGAGGCGGTTCAATGTTAGCTTGGGGACTTACAAGGCGGCGCCCTCCGCGGAATGGTGTGGCCTGTAGCCTTCGATCACTGAAGCGGGAATGGCCGTTCCCTTCCAACGGAAGACTGCAACTCTAAGTTCAAAGTTCGAGCTGATTTTTTTGAGAACCTACAAAGAAAGGGTGGTTTCAAGCTTGGAAGTCGAACTCGTTTGGGCCAACAGGGTTCAAGCCCACGTCCCCCAGCAGATGGTGAAAATCTACCCTTCCTCCCAACATGGCAACTGGAAGATCAGTCTCCTCTTGGAAGGACCTCCTGTGAGGTGCAATGTTAGTGGGAGAGAGGGTTCTTGGGGTGAAGTAAGGAAGATGATGGAAGATGTGAAGATCCCCATGAAACAACGCTCAGCACCTCGCGTGCTGTTTTCATTTCGGTCACGGGCTTACCCAAATCGGCCAAAGTAAGGGGCTCCGTCGATTTCACAGACACGGCGCCCAAAGAGGGTATCTTGCAAAGGGCCTTTTTACACGAACCCATGTTAGTTGGTGGGAGGGTAAGCGTTGCTTGGCGCCATTGGCCTGGCCAGGCAAAGCCGAAGGGGAAAGGCAAAAGCAAAGGCAAAGGCGAGCTCTGCCGCTGCGCTAAGTGCCGTGGTGTTGGAAATGGTGCCCTTGCACGAATGGAAAGGGGACATCCTCTAGGGAAAAAAGGGTCAGGAAGGTACCGCTGTGATCAGGGCCTATCAGAGCCTTGCCAGCCTGGCCGAACTTTCCCTGTGTGAGTTCTGTGTCGTAGATGGTAAATGGGAAACCATCACGTAACCTCCAATCCAGCATTCCAAACCACCCAACTAGTATCTAGAAAAAAGCTGAAGAAGCCTTGTTCTTCAGATTTGCTTGGAAACGGCCTGAGTTCTTCGTTGCCGATTTGCTGACCCGCATGGCAGGCAAAGGCCAGTCCAAAGATGGCTGGACGGAGGTGGGGCCCGGGGCCCACTCTTCGTACATTTGGGGGGAGCGGTGGGCTCGGCCACGTGAGCAGTACAGTAGTCATACGGGAGGGATCATTTGTTGGTTCGGCCAAAGGGCGATTTTTTGCATGGGCCGTTGCCCTGTGTGTGGGAAAGGGCCCACATGTGGTGGTTTCTTCGTAAAGAGCTTCAGAGTGACATATGCAAGTTGGGTTCCGCCGTGTCCTGCAGGCGCGCGCTCAGTACACTCCCGTGGCGGCGTTGGGCAATCAGCCGCAGATGCAGCAGGCGCAGCAGATGCAGCAGATGCAGCAGATGCAGCAGGCGCTTATGCTGCAGCAAATGCTTCAGCAGATGCAGCCCATGCAGATGTGCCAGCCGGAGCAGGGGCCGCAGACTCAGAGCAGTCGTGGTATCAAGTTGCCAGAAGCAGCCTTGCTTCTCTTGGGCCTATCAGGATGCCCCATTGCTTCGTGCCTGCGCTTGTTGGCCACGAAGCATCCAAATTGGCTGTGAATTTGAATAGGGACCCACCCCGAAACATAGTGGATACCCGATGTCCACCTACTAACACCCAATTCCAAATTTGGCCCCGGCTGACATGCGCCCAAGGGTGGATCTTATGTGGCAGACGCAGCCGGCACAGCCGCAGCAGGCGTGTAACATCGGCCGCTGCTTGTGGTTTTCATTGCACCTTTCCCACTTGCAAGCTGAGTTGACCAAGGTCGCCATGGAACTGATTTTCCGGGAAGGCTGTCAATCAGCCAGTCAGAGCAGCAAATCTAGGGCAACAGTTCTGAAATGAGAGCATCTCGCAGCGCATGACCTGCATACCAGATGTTTGAACCTGCATCTCTTCGTTTTGAGGGCCCCCTTTCTTAAGCTTAGTCTGAAGGAATACCAAAAGGAAATTCACTCTTCTTACAGGGCCCCCCGGGTTTTGACACATACCCGCACGGTACTCTCCCACAGGCCTTCCAACCGCAATGACAGCTGGGCACGCTGTGGGGGAGGGTATTTCCAATTGGCTGGGGCATCTCAGTTTCCGAGCTGAGTTCCTGGACTTAAAACTTTTTGGGAAGACCATTTTAGTGGTAAGCAACAAGTTTGGACTTGTTCTGGGCCGTCCACTCAGAGTGATAGAATGATGGTGAGACCTGTGATTGATCGCAACGGGAGTCAGAGAAGAAGAGGCAACTACGCGCTTCTTGTTGATTCATCCAATGTTTGTGGGTCACCAGATCTTTGCAGTCAGCTTGGTAGGCGAGTCACAGGTTTGCCAGGCTAGTAACTGACCTTCAGTGGACAAAAGGGGTGCCCTGATATCTCATGGCAAGTTGGTGCATGTGCGGAAGATCTTCCGGACCTTGCCAGACCCCTTTTTAACCGGCGGCCTTTCCAGTTTTGCCAACCCATTGACCGCTTGGTTTTGGGGTCCCCCATCCGTCCGAGCAATCCGCAGGCGCTGCCAGGCTTGGACGGGCCAGACGCGTTGTTTTGTGTGTTTTTTTGTTGTTGTTGTTTTGTTTTTGTTTTTTTTTGGGGGGGGGACAGAGGCCAGAGGCAGAAGTAGCCCAGTTCAGTGGAGTCCCTTAGCACCAAAGATGCCAACCTCAAAACCACTAGGTTTGGAAACCGCGAGAAGGAGCCCAAGTCTTGTCCTACCTTTCGGGTCACTGGCCAACTAGGTGGCACATCCCCCTGCAGTTGGACAAACTGGGTAAGTCAAATCGCGGCCTTATAGGTTTGGCAATCTTCGGGGTCCCATGATCAAGGTTGCTTTGGCAATCCTCATTTCAGATTTGTAAGTGAACTTTGAGATTTCGCCCAGCACAAGCTTCTATTTGAGAAGGTAATGTTGGAAATGTTCCCGAAATCAAGGCATGTTTGTGGGCAGACTCTAGTATAATCACCTTTCGCGGTCAGTTGCATTTCTGCCCGGAAATGGGTCAATGCTCTACCTAATCTGGGAGGTGTCATCAAGCCGAAGTCGCATGCATCTGCAAGCTCAACTGGGCTACACTTAGGGATCCCTCAAGGGGCGCCCACATTTCTTCCCGTGCAAAAAAGTGGAAACTTTGCTGCGACCGCAGAAAGAGAAGGCTTCGGCTGCCTGGGTGGAACTCCAACCAGTTTCCAGTGCGAGGAGCCCGGGGTCTCAATATGTTTGTGGTTGTCAGCATCACCTTTTGCCCCGATTCAACGAGAGTTTCCCGTGATGCTTTTGGCAAATACATGGTTCCCTGTCTCTTTGAGTGTGGTGTTGGCCTTTGAATTCGACAACACCTATCTATTGGCCTGGCCTCTGAGATTCACATTCATGCATGCGGATAATATGGATGTACATGATATATATATATATATGCATAAAGATGCAGAGACAGATGTGGGTATACATCTGCAGCGGGGTTGAAGGGAAAGGCAATTCCTACCTCCACAGGCCGGTGTTTCTCTCTAAGTCTGCGCTCTGTGGTGTTTCAAATTATGGATTTAAGCTAATTTCGAGGTCCGACCCGTGCACTTAAGCCCTGCTCCTGTGTCTGCACCTCTGATCGGAGCACATGTCAGAACCGGGACACGATTGAATGTTTTTTTTTTTGTTTTTGGGCACTCGTGAAAACAATGCAAAAACCGGCTGCGCTATAGAAAGTGCATTTGGCAGCAACAATGGATGCAAACGCCTTCGTCAAAGCAATTCACTACTGGAAGGGCAGCCTGTCAAATCCCGTGGGGTCACTGTGTTGCGTTTTTTTGTTTAAAAAAATGCTGAATTACCCGATAGGCAAAATCGCTGAGTCAAGAAATCCTTAAACAATATGGATTTAAGGGGGCCCGTGTACTTAAGAGTCGGCCCGCAACTTTGCTTATTTCCAGAATTTGTGTGTGTGTGTGACAAGAGCAGTTTTTGTTGAAACATTGAGCAACTAGCATGGTGGGACCGAGCCGTGTCGCAATCAAAAACGTCGCATGTCAGAAGTGCACAATGTTGTTGTTTTTTTCGCCGTGGTGACACATATTGCCAAATGGGGAGCGATGGCAAGGGTCAGTGGGAATGCATGGATGATGGTTGATAGTTTATAGCTTAGAGCGAAGGCCGTGAGAATGGGGCTCAGTTCAGCGCTAAGCATATGGAGATGGTGCTGTAGTCAGGGCAGCTAGTAATCAAGGGGGAGCTCCTGCCTTGATCACCGGGCCACATTCCATAAGCACGGCCAGCCAAGAATGTTAGTGCAGCCAAATTTCGTTGAGTGCAGACGAATTTCCTTTAGCACGTGCAATAAAATTGTTGTGGTGCAGCCGGAAATTCCTCATGTGCGGCCAAAGTTCCTTAAGTGCCCCCCCCCCCCCCGAATTTAAGCTAATCAGCTGGCAGCCAAAATTCCTTAAGTGCAGCCAAAGTTCCTTAAGTGCAGCCAACATTTCCTGGAAATGTTCGGTGCAGCCAAAGTTCCTTAAGTGCAGCCAAAATTCCTTAGGTGCAGCCAAAATTCCTTAAGCGCAGCCAAAATTCCTTAAGTCCCGGGAAAAAAACCTTAGGTCCGGAAAAATCCTTCATTCCCGCCAACGGAAAATTTTCCGGAAAAAATCATTAATTCCGGATTAATTAGCTTAAATTCAGGGGGGGGGGGCTGAGCTTAAGAGATGAAGTTCGGGGTGAAATTAGTGTTTTTCAAGCTACAAAACGCTATTTTGGCAATGAAAAACACTAATTTCACCTCGAACTTCATCTCGGGCAAAGGCCAAAATCCTTAAGTTCACCCCCCCCCCCTGAATTTAAGCTAATTAATCCGGAATTAAGGACTTTTTTCCGCAGTTAAGGATTTTTTCCGGACTTAAAGAATTTTGGCGGGAATGAATTAAGGATTTTTCCGGAACTAAGGATTTTTTTCCGGACTTAAGGAGTTTTTCCGGGACTTAGGGAATTTTGGCTGCACTTAAATGTTGGCTGCACTTGAGCAATTTTTGCTGCCGGTTAATTAGCTTAAATTTGGATGGTGCGCTTAAGGAATTTGATCCGCCCTTTAGCCGCACTGAAGGCATGTTGGTTGAGCCTTGCACTAAACTTTTATTGGCTGTGCCGAAGTAAAAGTCACTTGCGCTGCGGCGTATGTTGAATCTCAAGCTGGCAGAGCAAAAGTCGTGAGAATGCTGGTTTCGCAGTAAAGGCAAGCCGGATAATTGCTTGCGTCACAGTAGCAATTTGCACCGTCTCTTGATACATGGGCTCAGTTGTTGATGTTCCCATTCACCTCAGTTCCACCTTACGCCACTTTGTTTGATGTATGGGCCTGCCTTTTTTGACCTTGAAACACGTGAGTACATGTTTATTTGATATTGGGCCTTGCCTCAGTGAATTGCTTGGATCCATGGGTGTTTCCGTGGGGGGTTCTGACAAAGGCTGGCGCTGAAACTGGGGTATGTGCTGCGTTTTTCATTGCTGACATCGCCAAATCCAGAAAACATGTCTATCCTCACCAATTGTTCACACCCTGCTTCAATCGGGCTAATCGCGCCAGAAACGTGCTTAAGTGCAGCGGACGACCTTGATAATTAGCTTACATCCATAATTAGCCCCCCACAAACTGATTTCCTCAAATGGTCTGGTCTGAATGCCACTGACAGTGTATACTGATTTTGCTCTGGTTTGCAACATGTGTGATCTGAGTCAGAAAATGCCAAAAAAACATTCGCCGGGTGTGAGTCTCAAACGCTCCAACAAGGCAATGACATCAAGTCCGTATTTTGCATTGTTCCAAAAATACATAGCCTTTTCGGGCTGTTCAGCTTCGAAAACACACGAGATTGAAAACCATTGGGTTTCAGCAACACTGAAAAAAGCCCCACCCTTAAGTACACGGCCCCTCCCTTAAATCCATAATTTTGAAAGCCAACACTGCGCTTCCTCGAGCGCAGGCCCCGCTGAAGCGCCGCACATGGCACAGCTGGCTCAGGCACGGAGCCTTCCGTCTCGAATTGGCTATTTGGTGACAGGTCCTTTGGGCAACTTTTTGATTGAAACAGGAGGCTGCGGGTCAAAAATAGGTACCCAAAATGGAACCCTGGTAAATGGAGCCAAGGACTAAAATCTGCGGTCCCCCGGTGGCTTAATTTTGCCCCACACCCAGGAAACGCATTTCCGAGTTGCAGCCACAAAAAGCGAAAAGCTTTGTGCAGAGGCGTCGTTACAACAAGCAAGTCGAGGTTGGTAGCCCTTCTCAGGCACGTTGCGGATTCGGATGCCACGAAATCTAAGAACATGTTGCTTGTCGGAGCATCTCTTCGCAAAGGCACTGGAACCAATGGCTATTCCATCGGATCTGTTGGAAAAGTCTTTACCGTTGTTCAGGGGCTCTCTAGTCTTCCCTTGAAGAGCCAGGGATATCCTCAGTACCATAAAATTACCGGGAATCTCCCTTGAGTTGAAAAGATTGATCGATTGCCAGCACCAAAAATTGCTTTGGAACCTTCGCTTGAGGCTTGTACTTAGGGAGGTGTGGGCAATATTGTGGGCAAATTAATTGCTTTGGCACCCTTTCCGCATGAGAATCATCTGGAAAAAATGTGGTTTTGCCATGGCGCAGGCTGATGTTCGATCCTGATTTGTTTGGACTGGACTGTTTCTCATCGGCCGTTACATTTTGCCCAGACGTGTTCCTGCTTGGATTTGCCTTCCTGGTTGAAGGCAGCACTGGCACTTCTGGCAAACGGTGCTAGCTTGCGGTCCGCTCTCTCTTTCTTGTTCCTGTTTTTGCCAACCCCCTCCCCCAACCAACCAACCCCAGAAAGGTTGGGGATCTTGGGCACTGCCCTTTGTCAATGGGTGGCATGCGCGGCTGGCTGCCTTCCCAATTTCTGGCCAGGTATTTCGCACATTCGGAGTTTCAACAGGGGGCATTGGATTCTTCTTGGTTTACTTCTTTCACTTGAACATGTTGTGTAAGGAAATCCTCGGGCGCCAAACTTGAGATGTGTTTTGTTGGGGCCCAGAACCTTTGGGATGGGGGCTGAAAGCTGCTGTTGCAGTCGGTCCTTCCCACCACCAATTACAGAGTTTCGAGAATGTCACTTCGGTGGCAGCGGCAGCGGTTGCCCTTTCGTCTGAACCTGAACGAAAACTAAGCCGCGGAAATTACACAAACAGCGATTCGGATTGCCCCCCCATCACCAATTTTGGTGGCTTAGAATCCGCAGATGCCCCCGGACCTTCAGCGCTCATCAGGGTAGGGTTGGGCACGTGAATGTTCTCCCCTGAGAGGTTGGTTGAGCAAAAATTGCTTACACCGCCCTCTCCGGGGAGGAGAAGGGGAGGGGCATCATCTCTCAGGGGACCCTTCAACTGGTTCTAACAAACGGGTTCTGGTCGCATCCATCCAGACAATCCATGTGCTTTTCGCATCCGATTTCGGAACTCGCTGGTTGTTTGCCCACAGAACAAATGGGAACCGCCACCCATATGAACCAACCCGTTCCACACAATGCACGGCAGGCGGAGCAAGCCAGGCAAGACTTCGACGAGCGCTTACACGGATTTCACCCAGGGCTCTGCAAAAAGCAGCCATTTGCAAGACTTTTGGGTTAAAGCAATCTGCAAAACGTTTTTGGGTTAAGAAAGGATTTGGTCCCCGTGGTTTTGCCAATAAGAAAGTATGGCGTCGGGTCGGACAGTCCGTTTTGAACAGCCCAGTGATGTAGGTCCCTTGGGACGTCTGTAAATGTGCAACAGCAATTGCCCATGTCCATATAGCCTTTCTTATGTTCCATGATAGGAACCTTAGCATGACATAGAATCTATCGATATTGACCGCATCATTGTCATGAGACTTCCATTGTAGAAAGGGTCTGGTGGGCTCGGACATGTTGAGTCGCATCACACTGGCGTGGCGTGCGCCACCTTTGACTTTCCCTTTGCAGCCAGTGGTGCCATCACTTTCTGGACCAACGTTGGGCAAGTATCCTCTCGGCGTGATGTTTCTGGGAGGCCGGACCTGTGGCATAGCATCCAGTGCCAGCTTTCTTGGAGCGAGCCCTGCTACGCAACGACGACGGCGACGACGACAACAAGAACAAGAACAACATGAACAGCATGACCAACATGAACAACAAGAACAACAAGAGAAACAAGAACAACAAGAGCAACAAGAACAACAAGAGAAACAAGATCAACAAGAACAACAAGAAGAACAAGAAGAAGACGAAGAAGCAGAACAAGGAAGAACAAGAAGAGCGAGAGCAACTCCAACTACAACTTTAACTTGGTTGTGCTTCTGCTATTGCTGCTGCTGTTGCTACGACTATTGCTACTCCTGCTGCGACTTGCTACCACCGCCACCACGACTACTACTACTACTACGGCTACTACTTGTTGTTGCATGTATCGCTTGCCGGCACTGCCAGCTAGGCCAAAGGTTTCCGAACTGCCCCCCTTGTAGCAATGATCATGCGACCATGGTACGGGCTCCACCCTATGCAAGGGGCCTCGAGGTCACCATCCATGTTCACGCGAATTCTTTTCCCTCTGGCCACTGGAGCTCTGGGTCAGCATCCTAGGTTCAGCACGTGAAGCCTTCCGCATGGGCAGTCTGAAGCCTACCATCCTGGGGACTGGATGTGTTTTGGACCCTTTCTACCAGGGTCGCTGAACAACTGGGCCGTTGTGCTGCACCAAAAGGGTTGAGACACCAGCATTAGCCACAGCGGGCTGAAGCTTAGCGGGAGGAGGGGGTTGACCAGGCCTAGCAAGGGCCGTATCGCAGGCAGGATGCCAATGCCAAGAAGGCGGCGGCGCTCTCAGCTCAAAGTGGGCGCTGACGCCGTGCACCGGTGAAGGTGAGGTGTCAAAATCGCAACCGGCACTCCCCAAGGGCTTCCATTTGCTTGAGAATGTGCTTTATTTCCCTTGGTGGGGTTTAACGGAAATCTAACACTACCGGATTTCGTTTCTTACTTTGTTCCAGGATGAATCGAGCAAATCAAAGTGTTTTATTGTAAGGCAAGCTGAGACATGGCACCGACACAGCCCTAGGGTTGTCAGCTACATGCCAGCTGAGCTATATGGACTATCAGGAAGCTGGAATGGGATGCAGAATGGTTCGATATTTGAGCCACCCAGCAGTTTGTTTAAACAATCCTGGAAGGCAGGAATCCCCCGCCCAGTTTATGACGATCCAATCGGCGCAGGAACATGAGCTTCGGAGTGCTGGTGTAAAAACTGTTTGACTCAAGCTGTTTGCCCCACGGTTCCTATTTTTGGGGTACCCCAAGGTAGACCCTTTGGGGAAATTGCTTGGCCTGCTTGGATGGCTTTTCGGCTAAGTGAACTCCTTGCTGGCCCGATGCAGATGTTGGAACTGCGTGGGCGCTTGCATCTCCTCAAGGTGTTTGTTTGTTTCTCGCACAAGAAGTTGAGACGTCGTTTCCTGGGTCGAGGGGCTCCCTTCTGCCAAGTGAACGGGGGCACCCAATGGGCATGGGTTCATATGGGCGTGTACTACAAGGCCTCTAAATAGTAAGAACCAATAGGTCATGATCGTCAGAGAATAGTGTATAGTTTAGCCCCTTGCATTGCATTCGGGTGCAAGTAGATGGCACAGTTTCCCATTTGGCTTCAGTCATCCCCTTCCAACTGCATCCTTTGCCCAAAGCGAGCCGGCCTTTGCACCCTTTCATCTTTGGGTTTCCCCATGGAACCCATTCCCATCTTTGGTCCTATTTCCCATGCGGGTTGTCCATGGGTTGCCTGCTTCCAGGCCCAGGCGGTGCAGGAGCTGAAGGCCTTTCTGGAGGCCTGGCTGGGGACTTGTTGCTGGACATCGGGCCTCGGTTGAGAGCAAAACGGCTTTCGGAGCTCTGGTGAGGCACCTGGTAGGGATTGGCCAATGTTTGGTGGAGAAGGAGCTCACTCAGTTCAGGTGAGGGACCTGGGGGTCGGCGTTTTGTTTGTCTCAGATGCGAAGAGTGGAGGTTTTTCCCCAAGCGGCGAATGGCAAATCTTGGGTTCAGAATCGGGCGAAAACAAAGTGGATGTGAGATTCGAGCTGGGCCAAATATCTTTTGCCGATCGCTGGCTTTCGACATGTCCAGTCATAAGCGTGGAACCAGGCAGGGGGTCCCCCCACAAGGGGATGCCTCAAGTTTTATGTTTGGGATTCCATGCTTTGGGAAGGTGAGTTCTTAGACTTGGCCCAGACTCGCCCCCCTTCATTTGTGTGATAGGGGCTGTTGCAGGCGTGCAGACGGCGGATGGCTGGTGGGCTCATAGGTGCATGGACTTACATGACTTGATCGCTTCCTTGCGCTGTTGAGCAACAAGTTGTTGTACAGCTCGGGTGGCCAGCAGCGCTTGTGCAGAGTCACCTCTCCTCACTATGGTGTTTTGCCAGGAGGCCGTGCTTGACTTTTCTGAACCCAATCAAGGGTAACAATGGTGATTACATACCTCAGATGTTTATTGCCGGGTACCCCATTGAAGGATGGCTCAGGGGGTACGGGAAACAGGAAAGAAGTGTAGTAGTCTGGATCAGTCCAAGTAGATGGCTTGATGTTTTCAAGTCAAGTCTCAGGGTGTGCCGCAGATTAGTTTGCTGCGTGACCGGTGGCGTCTTGCGTTGGAAGTCACGCATGGCGCCCAATTTGACGCCTACAGATTGTGCCGCCTCTCGCCCCAGGCAAGGATCGGATATGACCGAAAGCCAGCAATCTGAGTTGCAAATGCGACGATGGATCCCTCATGATACGGTGTTCCTTTCTCCGCTTGGTCTTTGCGAGCCCTCAGGACCCTCAGGAGGAGGAGGAGGAACGTCAGCGCCCCAGAGCCTCGCGCGCGTATTTCCCCATGAAACCCAGAACAAGGTCTCCCCAAGAACTCAGATCTTCCTCTAAAAGCGAAGGCTGTCTGACGGTTTGGGTTCCATGTTCTCCAAGAGGCTTCTTGCTGAAGAGGCTGCTTCCCCACCTCGGATCTTAAGCAGGCCTTATATAAAAAGCCTTCGGGCCAAACCAGGCGATGTAACGCCACCGTTGGGGCTTTCTCGGGGGAGGATTTCTCGGGTGCCTGAAGCTTGTGTCAAAACGTGCCAGCATCTTGGTCGAAAGTTCCTGGACAAATCAGATGTCTTCATTCCGCTGCTTTGGCACGCAAGTGTGTTTGAATATGTCTTCAAAGCACCTGGCCAAAAGAGATTGATCCAAAGTTCTATGGCACAATTGAACCACGGAGGGGAAGAGGCCAAATTGGATGCAAGTTGTTTGAAACAGCCCTCCCCTTGAAACGTGTTTGAACAAAAACTATTAGGCCCATCTTGTGGCCGCTGCAGCGCTCGAACTGGATGCAGTCACAAGAAATTACCCAAGAAGTTGCAAATTCCACTGACGCACGTTTGCCATGAAAGCCAAGCGCGCGACACTTGTTGCTCACCTCCCAAAGATGTCTCGCGCGGGGTGTGTTTGGCCCTCTTGTCTTCCCCAGTTCTCGCGTTTTCCAGCCCATGCAGTTCCTTTTTCCCCGATGCACTATGCAGTCCAAGTTCTGCGGAGCCAGTTAGCCATCGGACATGCCCTCCGGAGTTGGCCTGACTTTAATCTTTGGGGGGAGGCCTTCCTTTAAAATCAAACTCCAAAAAAGGTTCGCCAATTTCCCATGGCCGCCTGTTGTGGCATCGTTGCTTGCCCAGATGCTCTCCAGCCACAAGATGCGCCGCGCCAAGACGGCCTGCAGCCACTCAAAGATGCGCCGCGGACCTGAGAGGGCGGCGGGAGTGCCGTGGGGTCGGCAAGGGGGGGACTTCCCAATTCACTCGATGGAAGATCCAAAGTCATGTTTTTTAGTTTGTTTCCAAACTTGGCTTGAAGCTAACTTGTTTCCAGCGTCATTGGAAGTTTCCGCGTGTCAAATGATGCTTGAAGCTACCCTAAATGATGCTGACTTGTGGAAGGAAGGGGGGTCACAGGAATGTCCCGGACCTGTTTGTGGCAATGAAACTGTGTGTCGGTTGACTGTTGGTGGATGCATTGTTGTTGAGCTTGTTCTTGGCTGCTTCAACCGAGTTGGGCGGATGTGTGTTTCTTTTTGCGTTGTCCAAGGGTTTGAAGGGAAAGCCCCAAGACCTTTGAAGTCATTCCAGTGGCACTTGTGGGCAAGCAGTTCCAGTTGTTTCCATGTTCCCTTCGCATGGAGGAGAAGAACAAATAAACACCCTGCGCTTGATCCGATGCCCAGAAAGTCGTCGAGATTTCGAGGTGTCCTGAGCGATGTGCTTTTCAACTCGTTGCAAAGGGTTCCAAAGTTAGGCCGGAAGAGAACACATCGCTGGCTTTAGTGGCCGAGGCAGGGCCCAGGTGCGAAAATCTCAGCCGCGCCTCTTTTCAGTGAGAAATCGGCCCCAAAGACCTGAGGATCCCCAAAGCTGGCTGGATGTGTCCTTGGAGCCAAAATGTGGACTTGTGTGAGCCCGAATGTGGATCAGTACCTGGGTTAGCAGGGTTGCCCCCGAGAGGGTGGGAACTTGAGTAGGATCCTGAGAAGCCAAGAGAAGCCAAACGCGAGAGGAACCCTTCCGGGACCCTACATTTATTTTCCCATGTCTGAAAGGACCAGAGGGTGAGGGTGACCAGAGTTGCTGCCATTCGAAGCTTGGGCAGAACTTCAGGACACTTTCCCTGAAGGAAGGGCAAAAGAAGCCAATGCCAACGTTCGATAAGGATTGGGACCTGGGAACACACTTCTGGGCGAAGCGCTTGGGGGGGCATGTGGTGCAATGCACATGCAATGTGCTCGCAAAGTATTTTGTGGCCGCAACGTTTTTGGAGGATGTTATTCAAGGTGCGACGGCAACGGATTTCGATCAAGGAAAGCCTGTTGCACAGGGAACGATCGATCGGTCGCCTCTGAACGTAATTCCCCGGCCAGACTGCCACGGATGTGGGGGCGCCCCCACCGGAAGAGCCTAAGGACCAGCTTTGGGCTTCCCTCCGCAGATTTTACCGAGTCGGGACCCTCGTCTTTGTCTATTCAGATCCCTAAACTGGGGATTCCCAGTTTCAGGCTATGTTCAAAAGCATGATGTCGAGAATGAGAACGAACAGCCAAGCGGTTTGCAGTGCGCTGCCATGGGGGCGAAGCAAAATTGCCCCAAGAACTAAATCATTTCAGATCCCCAGCCCCATGCTTGGAAGGATTGTTGGCCAACGCCGGAAGCACGCTCGAAAAGAAAGAAATGAAGAGTGGCGGAGGGGCCATGAAAATCAGGACAACCCTGGCAAAACAGAAAACATTACCTGAGCGCCTGCCAAACTTGACAGCAGGTCAACCCCATTGCTGCTACCCGGTCCCATTGCGGGACCGGGTGAGTCCATCCAGCAAAAGGGCTGAAGCGCTTTTGAGGCCTTGCGAAAATGCAGACAGGATTCCCTAACACTATCGAACACTGAAGCGCCCTTTTAGATCCCTCTATTCCTCTACGAGGGTGAAAGGGCAACCCCCACACTTGGCTGTTTGACCCCGTGGGGCACCTTTTCCCATTCATCGTCCAGATCAAAGGATCTGATCGAAAGTGGTGTTGCCTGTGTTTCTGCTTCTTTGTTCAAGGGCAGGAGTTTGCGCTCAGGTGCCAGTGAAAACAGGCTCAAGTGAGTCCGGCAGATGCTGGTTGTATTTGTGTCCAGTGTGTTTGTCAGGGCCTGTCAAGGCGTATCCCAAACTTTGCTCTGCCGTTGGCTCACCGTTACCCTCTCAAGATCGCCACCAACTCAGGTAGCCACCAAACTGTTGCATGTGTCTCGGCTGGTTCTGCTCATTGTTAGTGAGCCAAAGAAACGTCGCAGTGGTTGTCCCCAAGGCTTGGGATAAACGCGGCACCATGTCATGGTTGTTGTTGGGAAACATTTTGCAATTTTGCTTATTGTGGTTTAGTGGTTGAAATCCAACCACTTAACTGTTTTTTTGTTAAGCTCCCCTTCCAACGTCAACCAAGATGTAGCCATTCGCCCGCATACGTTTTCTGGCAGGAGACCCCAGTGGGCCAGGACGAAGCTTCAACGGTAGACAGGCCGGAGGGAAATTAGCGCCCAAAAAAGTACTTGTAGGTGGTTCTGCCACTGCTAGGTCCCCCAGTAGTGCCCTTGTACCCTTTTTTTGGGGAAGGTTCCCCTACTAAAACAGACTACAGAAGAAAGAGTACCCTTATTCTAACCTCTGTACTGGAGGACCTAGACTGCTTGAGGTAACTACTTTATGGGCTATTGTAAGGCCGAAAGGTGATTTGCCACCATGCCCAAGACCTTCTGCAATCCGCAATAGATGCAGCGAGGTCCAAGTGTGCGTCACGTAAGGTGCGTGATTGCCCAAGAATCACCATGCCCATGAATGGAATCCGCTGTCAGCTGCCTGCCTGTTCAAAAGTGCCATTGCCAATGTTTTGCCTTGAATTGCTATTTCGGCAACTGACCCGCCTTTGCTTCCTTCTTGAAGACGGGCGACAGGTGCAAGGCTGTACGATTCGAGTCGCGCCCGGTATAAGACCTGCTGCTGGTAGGGGGTGTCCCCTCTGGGATTCTTCATTTTTGGGAATGCCACCTTTTAGTTTTGGGGAAAACTCCTGGCTTCGAGTTTGGCAACAACTTCGGATGGCACCGGGCAGCTGGTTGCCATTTTTGGGTCAGCCCTCGCGGGCGTCAGCCAGGTATGAGATCTACGGCTTCAGGAACCCAGACCTCAATGGCATCTACCAGCGGAGCCGTGCTGCGCCATCCCCAGAAAAAGCGACAGGGCCGAAGTCTGGGACTTTGGATATCAACGTTCTAAGGTTCGCTAAATATGGACCCGTACAAATGGTTTTTTGGGTTGCGGGGAGAAAAAGCTGAGCAAGACAATATTTCCCCTTCTTGTGTGTTCTAGGTGGGCGGGAGGGGGCTATTCACTCCCCGACGCTTCTTCCACTTCTAGCCTTTGTACCAGCGAGCTGATATGTTGCCGAGCAACTTATAGGGAGCTCGCCAGGGGGGGGGCGCTACTCTGTGAAGGGTTTCTCGTCAACAGACCTTGGGGATTGCCGCTGGTGTACTGTGGCCGCAATTGCAAGACTGTTGCCTGTTGAAATGCGGTGGGGCAATCCGCCCTTGGAACTATGAGTGCGTCAAGCATGTCACAAACCAACAATCCATAGTTAAGTTCAAACATGTTGCACATAAACGGTAGGAGCCGTAGTACCATATCTTAAAACTACCGACTTTGGAGCTCCTTCCAACTAGCATGGAACCAGGTAGAGGGCTTGTTTTAAGATGTTGGTAGTCGTCCAAAATCCGCATCGTCCACTCCCATGATTGTTGCAATCAGGGTGAATCACGTGAAGCTAGCCCTTGCAGCATTGCCTGAGTCAGCTGTATGCGAAGCTTGGCAAGAACTCGGAAGGGAGTGATGCCATTTGGGCGAAGTTTCCTCCACGACTGGCCTAGACAAATACACGTGCTGTTTTTCCTCATGAAGCGACGATGGGATCCTAGATGCAAATCCACTTGCGCATTTGGGTGCGCATGTGTGTTGCGTTTGCATTAGTCGTGGGGTAAGACCAGCGTTTTCACTCATCATGCAGGCCCTAGCCATTTGTGCCGATGGTTGCGCCAAAAAGCGGTTTTGGAATGGCCGCTTTTCTATCATACCAAGGGAACCCCCCTTAGGTAATAAGCTCAGTGACTGCTTGGAGTTCGCGACGCATAGGACCTCATTTGCCACAAGCCCACCTGGTGGAAAGGCAGCAAGGCAGGGCCCGGCCATTGCTCAAACAGGCCTCCCACGCTGCCATGGCACCTGACAGGGCATTGGCCCCTTGCAGACAAATTTTGTCTTCCGGGTACCCTCCAACAAATTGCCATGTTAGTGGGAGGAAGGGTAGTTGTTGTGGTTGTTGTTTTTTGCTGTTTGTTTGTACAGCTAGGCCAAAAGAGATGGCACTATGGCCGAACCCATGGTTTTTCATCTCCTTTAGCCGTGTAAAGGAAATGAAGTGTGCCGTCTAAAAAGCAAAGTGTTGCTGACGTAGGGGTTTATAAGTAAAGCGAATACGGGCTAGTGTAACAGCCAATCCCCGCAAATCGACTTGCAGGATTCCAAGGAAGCCGTGGTTGGATGTATCCTTTAAGGAACCAAGACGGAGCTGAAAAGAAGCTTTGTGCCCTTGGATTGGTTACAACCCTTTCAAGAGAAGCCCAGCCTCCTTCCGCTGCTTTTTGCCCGACAGGGCTCGGACGAATCCCACTTCATGTACTTTTGCGGGGACAAGGAGAGGCCGGGAGCCCAAGAGAAACAGCTCGACGCCGCAGGGGAACTGAGTTGAAAACCCTTCGCTGCAAGCGTCATGCTACTGGTGGGGGATATGTGAGGTTCCTTGATTCTTTGCCATCCATATCCTCACCTCCAAATCACATGCCCAGTGAAGTCGGCACTGGTGACGTAAGGAATGAAAGGTGGGTAGATCAGTTCCTGGCTATGGTTATTGTTGTCTCTCATCCCCACCCGTTTGAACATGAAACTGAGGAGGGTGAGCCCTGCAGTTCCACTTTTCTTCTCTGGGGGGCGGCTAAGATGGAATTGGGGGAAGGTGAGCGTGATAGCCTCCCCAAACTGATGGTAATGAAGCCTTGAGGAGAGTGTTCAGACAATGGTTGTGGCGATTCCTAGCGGTTTGACCATGACGCAGATGTGCAAAGTGTTCGTTGATTGTCTTTTACGTACTAGGTGTGTGGCTGGTGCGCCCTAAGGGGCAGCTGGTGGGCCCAGGGGAGCAGTTGGTTTCTGAGGAACTGAATCGATGAAGCAAACAGCAATGAATAAGAAGCTGTTCACTTTCTTTTGGTCCAACACACCCAGCAAATGAAGAAAGCCATTGGGTGCTTGTTCACCATTCGCCCAAGATGTGCCTTCATTCACACAGCGTTTGCTTCTTGGTATCTCTGCTCGGTGCACTGCAGCAGGCCGAAATGCCTTCAACAAAATTTGGTGCCAGCGTTTGATTCGCCCAGATTCCACTATTTGCGGAAATTTGAGCGTGTACGTTCAAGAAATCCTTAGTTGGTTTGGATTGGTGGCCTGGAATTCTGCACCTGGTGTTGTTTTTTGTTCTCGAGTCATTGGGGGGCACCAATACCTCATCTCCAATCAACCCAAAGCGCTACCGGCTTACCTGTCACGTCACAGGTGTTCTTGATGTCGGTTTCCTTCGGACCTGTTCAGGGCGGGGGGGGGGTTGGGCGTTCTGGGGAAAGGCTGCAGGGTCCACGGCTGGTCTCATCGTTGTTGTTGGGAAACATTTTACATTTTGCTTATTGTGGTTTAGTGGTTGAAATCCAACCACTTATCTGCTAAAATTTAATTAAAAAAAAATGTTGCTCCCCGTCCAAGTTCAACCAAGTTCTTTTGACCAAGCCCCGTTTCGGAAGAGCCTTCTGGGAACGGATCTTCCACATAAATCCGGGCCATCGACCTCGGCTTGGAGTCCTTCAGGTGGCACATTTGCCCGCAGTTCGTGGCCTGGGGCTGAGTAGCTCGGAGCCGGTCGCCAAATTTGCCGAGCCTTTTGGACCCAGGAGTTCAACACGGACACGGAAGTATGGATTCGAATCTGAACACCCCAGTAGTGCCCTTTCTCACCCCCTTTTTTGGTTGGGAGGGTTCCCCTTACTGGAGGACCTAGCTAAGATGTTTGATGCCATGGCCACAGGTCCCAGTGCGAGCGTCTTATTTGTTCCAGCCGGGTCTGTTTCATAGGATCCCTGTCAACTTCGGCACCGGTTCTTTGGCTTCGTCGTTTCACCGGGAGTGACCCGCAACAGCTCCAGAGCCCTCTCGCTCCCGCGGAAAGCCACTAGAGAGGTCGCGCAAGAGTTGCTCCCAAGCTCAAAGCAATGACCAAGGCATTTTGGAACAATCTGTAGGGCTCAAAGCTCCGACGCTCTGAGCGCACCTGGCAGGGGGCCGGCCCAAAGCTGGAGGACCTCTTCGGAGTCACCGAGCGAGGAGGTGATCGAGGCAAGTTGTCAGACCCAGTAAGGTGCGGATCCTTTTTTGTGTGTGTTTTTGGGAGGGAGTGGGAAGTTATAGCCATTGGTAGGAGAGAATTTCGGTTTTTGACGGTGAAAGTTGCGGATCCTGGTTTCAACTGTTCAGAAACAGGGACCGATTCCTCCCGCAGTTGGGTGGTTTAAAATACCGCGTTTGAGCGCACCAACCAGCACCAAGGACTTTAACCCACTGACCGACCAACCAACAGACCAAGGAGGCAAGCAAGCAAACAGGCAAGCAGCCAGCCAGCCAAAAAATGCAACCAACAGCGTCCAATCAGACCCAATAATGTCACCCCTCCCGACAAGCTGTGGGATCCTGAAAAAAAGGGGCCCAAACCTCACAAGTCCAAGAATTGCAGTCAGGGGGCAACGCTGGGTCAGTCAAGTTGTTGCCTTTCAAGAGGAGAATGACAATTCACAAGAAGTCAAGTAAACCAAACTCATAAAGTACACAAGTCAAATAAAGTAAAGAAGGACAGGAAAGAAGGCACGCAACAGGTCCTTTCCCTCGCGCCTTCCGCATGGCGCGCCTGCTCCTCGCCTGGCCTCTGGCGGCCTCCGCGGCTTCGTGCAGCGAGGCGCTGCTGGCGGCGGCGGAGCGGGGGGACCTGCAGCAACTGGCCCTGAGCCTTCAGCAGGAGCTGGTGTCCTGCGGCCCGGCTTCAGCGGAAAAGGCGGAAAGAGCGGAAAGAGCTCACGGATGGATCCGTTTGTGTTTTTTATTTTTTCCCCCGAGCCCAAGGTCCTAATTCTTGGGGAGCCAATTCTGGGATCAGGTGGAGTGAGAGTAAAGTGTCCAGAAAGATTCAGCTCTTTCCCACCAAAACGAGGTTTCCAAAAACGGTTTCCCATTCGGTCTGGAAAAGCAAAATCAGTTTCCTCAGTTTCCTCACGTCCGATCAAGTTTCGTTCGGACTTGCTCGCCGCTTTTTTGTTTGGACCATTTTAGTGGCAAACAAAAAGTTTGGACTTCGTCCGTGGGTCGCAATTTCACTTTAGAAACCTAGAGTTGCCGTCTTTCGGGGTTGCTCTGAGCCGCAATTCGTGACCAAACCCGTCGAACATTGGTCGAACAGGCTTTTGGTGTCAAATTTGAGGGTTTCTCAAAATGGACCCCCCTTTGGTTGGTATTTCAAAGGAGGGGCAGAAGCCAACTGTTTGTCCCTTACCCACACCCACTCCAGCTTTTGCGCGCCAAGCAGGAAACCAACCATAGGTTGGGTCTCTCTTTTTTTGATGGCACCCTTTTTTGGGGTTGCACCGGGGAAACCAACACCACTTGGGGGGTCGACGTAGATTGCTTAAAAAAGGAAGGCACCTGGAACGCCAAGACCGTTTGGGGGGTCCAAGGCAGAATCGAGACGGCATAAGGCGTGGGAGAGGATGGGGAGACACCCTTGCACGTGGCGGCGCTCAATGGCCAACAGGCCCCGGTCCGGTTTTGTCTCTCTCTTTAAAACAAAAAAAGGGAGGCTTTTGTGTGTGTGTTTTTTTTTGGGGGGGGGGTTCTTTGGCTGTTTTGTTTGAGATTTTGGAGGCTTTGGGTTTCTTAGTGTAGGGTTTTGGAGGGGGGGTCCCCTTTCTCCGTTGGAGAGGGGCTCCCTTCAAAATCAAGGGTGGCCAAACCAGGCGTCCACAGTCGGTGGGTTCCAGTGCAGGAGCCCCATTTAAATCCACCAAATGGTGTTATTAATGTCTCGATTCACATGGAACCCAGAAAACAAGTCATTTGTAGAGAAATGCTTTTGGAGGAACCCACCCCCCTTGGTGTGAAGTTGCCGGAGGGGGGGCGGGGGGGGCGTGGCGAAGGGAAAGACTTTGGGTACTCTCAAATCCCCCATGCAACAGGTGGGGCACATGAATAACGTGAAAAAAGACCGTGCACCTGTCGGCTCCGCGACTGGCTCCGTGCTTGATGGCCGGGCAAGACATCAACAAACGCAAACCATTCTCTGGGAAGCACTTTGTGCGCAGATCCGTGACTTTTTTCCAGCCAGAGCAAGCAATATCGTACACATTTGCATGTTAGCAAGATGGCAGAGATTCAGGGGTGGCAAAGGATTCCCTTAGTGCGACCTCAAGCCTCTAACCATAGAGGTCCCCCCCACCCCACCCCCAGCGGTTAGGGCAGCTAACCGCCGCCAGGCGGCGGCGGTCCATTTGTTGGACGCGGGCGCCCTGCAGCCCCGGGACGACATGGGCCGCGCGCCTTTGCACTTCGCGGCGCAGAAGGGCCACAGAGCCACGGCGCAGCTGCTGCCGCTGAGCTCGAAAACGCCCGAAACAGGACGACTCTTCCGTGAATTGAACGGAAGGAACACAGAGAAAGACGTTCCCCCAAAAGCAGATTCCTTTGCAAAGGAGGGCTTTTGGATTTCCGTGTTATTCTGCAAATCGCAATTATTTGTCTATATAATTTGAGGCCCTTGCCCCTCGATTGTTAGAGCATCCCTGGCTGTAATGCATTTTGTGCAGCGCAAATCTGATTCACTGATTCGCAAGGGGCGTGGGAAGTCGGCCTGATCCCTTGAGGCTGGACAGGAGCGCGTACCTGGAGCTCGAGGACGGGGGTGGTTTTTCAACGGTCGGGGCACCAGGAATTACCATGGAGCTCAAAACTGGGGAGAGTATCCTTGTGGTTGATTGGCGTAAGGGAAACCAAGAGGAAATGCATCCCTCCCATTTTGACACCTTCCGACCCAAGTCTTTAATGCTTTAATGTCCAGACTTTTTGGCGCTTGTTTCTGTCCCGTTAGGGGTTTCATCCCGCTCAGATGCAAAAAGTGAGATGTGTTTGCAGCGGGTCTAAGTTTGGCCTAGTGTTGGGCTTGTGTGCTTGTGGTGGCCAGCAGTCAAGGTTGCTGCTTTTTTGCGAGGGCCTGCGTTTGTTCAAAAGGTTCGAGGAGCAGGTAATCAATGGCGAACAATTCAATGGCAGCGTTTTGAGCCTTAAAGGCAAAGCTCGCAATGCAAATGAGGAGTTTGAAGAGGTATGCCATGCCCCCTAGCAGCTACAAAATGGGTGACATCGCGCCAACAGATGTTTTGATGGACTATTTCGGGCATTTGCTGCTGGATTAAGCCTAATTTCGGTTTGCTTTAAGTTTAGGTGGGCCAAAGGAAGCAACTATAAGGTAAGACCCTAGGCAATCAGTACAAGTCCCTGGCCAAAAAAACGACTTCTAATGTTCGATTTTCTGTCAGAGGCCGAACGCGCGACACCAAGCATATGTCAACTGGCAAGGGGCTGAGTCGCAAACAATCACTGCCTGATTCGCTGGTCACCGAACTTGCCAGTAAAACACAGCAAGAGAGATCTAGTTTCAATGGCGGCGCTAGGACTATTGCTTTTTCTCGCCACTTTCGGCCATCAAAAAGCTCCCCTCAAAATATGAATCTCAATAGGGAACCAAAGGTGCACATCATTTGGGGATTCATGTCCACCAACCACTTGAGCTCGGTGGGTCCCTATAAAATTCATGGCCAAATTTTCTTAAGCAACCTGAAAAGGGCCGGGAAGGAGCGTCCGGCGCGCAGGACGCCACGCTGCGCACGCCGCTGCACCACGCAGCGCGGGGTGGGCACCTGGCGCCTTGCAAAGCAAACGCGCTCGATCTTCCTTGGCGATTTGCAGCCGTCCGGTTCCTTCGCCTTTTAGCTTTTTAGTGTTTAGTGGTAGTGTCCATTTAACCCGCTAAAAGTTAAACTTTTAGAGGGGGATCTGAGGGCAGCCCAGCTTCCGTTTGCTGAAAAGGGAATCGATCACAAAGGGGAAATACTGTGGTCTGTCCCAGAGTGCTTGCATTTGCGGAAATGACGTGTTGCCATGGTTGTTGTTGGGAAACATGTTGCATGTTTTCTTATTGTGGTTTAATAAGAAATTCCAACTTAACTGCTAAATTTTAATTGTTTGCTCCCCTTCCAACGTCAACCAAGACTAGGGGAAATATGTTTTGGTGTTTTGTGCAGGGGACTCCAGCAAGTGGAGGATATCCATGTTGCTTTTGATTTCCCGGTTGTAAAGAGAATCTATCACCGGAAATCGGTTTATTTGTCCAAACTTGATGGAGGGTGGTTAGCAAATGATGATGAATGGAAACCTTCCATTTGCTTAAGAATACTTGGTCATTAGTTTTATAGGGAACCACAGGATTCAAGTGGTTGGTGGACATGAATCCCCAAATGATGTCCACCAGTTTATTCCCCGTGTTGGTTTAAAAGGGAATCCATCACTGGATAAATGTTGATTCGCTCATTATGGTTGCTTCATTTGCTTAATATGGTTGATTCATCTATGATTCCGTGTGTAATTCCATGGTTCCATTCGTTGGTTCCATTCTGGAAGGCTGTTTACTTCAATTTCGTTAACATGGTTTATTCCCGCCGGTTTACAGACAATCTATCACTGGAAATGTGTTTTGCCACTTGGGCAACTGGAGAGTAATGAAACAATGACAAATTGGGAACCCCAGATTAATAACCCCGCAGTTTGTCAATAGGGGGCTTCCCCCTTTTGTAGGAGTTTGTTACTATTGGAGGGGGAGACCCCCTATTTTTAGCACCGGTTTACTAATCCAGGGTCAACATTAACCAGCAAAAGTGACTTTCGAGTTAACCTGCAACATGTTCTCTTCCCACTCACTTGTTGGTTGACAATGATTGTCACCGTGTTTGATAGTTTGGTTCAACCTTTATTCGATATCTAACCTTTTGCCACGAGCCTATGTGGAAAAGTTAGAAACTAACAATCAAATGCAAACACGTCCTACTAAAACCCACAAAATATGCTCCCACTAACCTGGAAAATATTTTCAACTCACCCGCAAAGGTATTTTCCCACCAACTCGCTAAAAGCACACCAAAATAGATTCGTGTCTTCTCCCACTAACCTTCCAGGTCAATTCAGCACATCAAGCAGCTGTCTTGGTGTAGCATGGGGCATCCACGCATCACATACCATGTCTTGTCTGACCCTACGAAAATGCAATCTGGGAGGTGAATAAATCACACACATAGGCACCGCTTCAATTCGAGACATCGGTTTTGGAGAAGCCTATTTTTGTGACCTTTCATTTTGGGTCCTTCCGTTATTAATTATATATGTCTCTGTTTTGGGACTTATGTTGAGAATAAGCCATTTTGTGGCCCTTCCTTTTCTTGCTGGTGCTCAGTAGGGGATGAACCTAGGAAACCACAAAGAATTTATTTTCCAGGGCTCATTCCACGTCTCGTTCCCTGCCTATCGCACCCATCGCAATTAGGTGTCCGTCCCTTTAAACCCCCTCAAAAAGGCATTCCCTCAAAACACGACCCACCCAGCTGTGTCTCAAAATATGGGACCCCACATGGGGTTTTAGGCTGCCACCAGATAAAGGTTTCCCTCAAAAAAGACAGGCACACACCTTGGGGAGTGTCGGAAGGAAAAAAAAAAAAAACAGGACCCCATAAAGTTTCCGTGGCTGCAACGGTTCAGCCTACGTTGCCCCTAAGGCGGTGGTGGAGCTGCTGCTGGGCAAAGGCGCGCGCCTGGACGCCCGGGACGGGGATCAGAGGACTCCGCTGCACCACACCGCGCGCAGCGACCTGCGCCGCGGCTGTGGGACGTGGGGACGGACTCGGAAGGAGGGGTCCGTGTTTTCTGAGTGGATCCACCCCCCCGACCCCGGAAAGAAAAACACAAAAACAAAAAGTGCCCCCCAAGAAAAGAGAAAGCATGCCCTTTTGGTTGTTTCCCCTGGGAGACCGCAAAAGTAGGGGTAGCCTCAAACAAGACAGACCCGAATGGGTGTACAATTTCTAAGGAAAGCAAGGGAAACCAAACCAAGTGTCTTCTCTTGCGGTTCGGTGCTTAGCGTTCGGAGCAACCCTGGTCTTGATTGACCCGCAAACAAGCTCCAGGCGGCCCAGAAGCGTCTGAACTAAGAGACCGTTGGTCACCCGTTGGTCTATTTCCCGCTTGCTTTGGGATAATGTTGCCTGGGCCCCTGAAGAATCCTCAAAAAGAAGCTCCAGCAATACTAAAGTCAACCAATACCTCCCACCACCCTATCAGGATGATGCCGTCAAACCCTTGATTCACATAACTCATCTTTCCCTAGAGCCTGTGAAGCCCTCAAGGCGGGAGACTTTAGAGTTCACACGGGCTTTTGACCCTCACCACTTTGTGACCGTCACTAATCAAGGGTCTTCCCGCATACACATAACCAAATGGTCTCTTAGAGAATCTATCAATGGTCACTCGGGATTAGTCAAGGGGGGGTCCTTTTCCCCCTTCCGTCAGCAAATAGGAGGTACGTAAAGTTCCCCGGCCAAGGCCGATTGATTTAGTAGTACAAGTATTGCTGGGGCCAATTTTGTGATTCAATTTGATTCAGTATTGCTGGTCGGGGACTCGAAATTCCATTTGCTTTGTGTTGCTGGATTTGAGTTTCTATTTGATGCGGTATTGCTGGAGCCTCCTTCTTAAGATAACGATTTGAGTTTCCAGTTCATTCAAGGTGCAAGGCAAGTTAGTGCAGAATGGGAGGGGGGCCTCCCATTTCTGTAAGGGGTGGCTCGCAGGTGTTTATCAACAACGCACTGCCTTGGCTTGCCAACATGGGATTATGCGGATCATGGTGAGTGATATGTATCGTCGAGACACATCCAAGAAATCCGCTTGGGTTTGGCACGTAACGAGCCTCTGGAAAGAGGAAAGTGCCTCGCGTTCGTCCCCGGCAAGCCGGGATCGAATGGTAAACCTTTCGCGGGGCTCCTAAAAGATGCGTTTGGCCCTTTGAAACCCAAACCTTTTCCCCAGACCATAAGTTCGGATAGAGCACGTTTGGGTGGAGCATGTGTGCCAGGACAAGCCCAGGACAAGCCTAGCATAAGCCTTTCATAAGGCCTTAGAGGCCATGGACAGCCAATAGACTCTTCCAGATTTCCCTGAAACTAGATGGCACAACTCCCCTTTTCATGATCCCCCGAAGAACTGTCCCCTCTACTTCGCCCTCAAGTGAAACGAGCTTGAATTGGACCCTGCCTTTGCCAATCCACTGTGCCATCATGTATTTTCCCATGTACCTAGACCTGCGGGGAAAGTTGCCTGAACTCTGTTCAGACCTGCCATCTACAAAGCCCCACTCATTTCCCCTTTGGTGCGGGCAGGGTTTCAAGCTTTCGCAAAGCATACACCTTCAGAGCCTGCTCTCTGATCGTCCCATGGATATTTCTCAAAATGGAAGTCCATTAAAATGGCTGGTTGGTTTTGATCAACTTTCCCTTTCCAACACCGCTTCCCTTTGTTCAAAGGCAATCCACTGTGCCATCATGTGTGTTCCCATTTACCCAGACCTACAAACGGGAAAGACGATTGTTTCCTCTATTGTCCTGAGGCTGTTCAACGTGACAATGCTGCTCTTGGACCAGGGCTCCGACCTCGAGTTGGAGGACCTTTAGGGTACCCTTTTGGGGGGTTGGTTTGGAGGGATACCAAAACAAAGCCGGCAATTTTGGAGACGCAGGGGGTCCCATTTAGGCGTCCCATTTGACTTTTAAGTAGCAGTAACATACTGTTTTTGGGAGTGGAAAGCCCCCTCAGACAGGCCAGGCTGCTGCAGAACGGCCTGCGGCACAGGGATGGAAATTTCGCTGGAGGCTTCATTTTGCAGTCGCTTTGCCAGGCGTTTTGTGGCACACGTCTTCCAAGGAAGGCCCTCTGTTTTTTGATACGCGGCTTCGGGCTTCGGTGCAAGAGGGCAGGGCAAGCGGCTGAGTCACGACCCAGGACGCAGTGGGCTTCCGACCGCTGCACTACGCCTGCAACTTTGGGCAGTCACTCACGGCCATGAAGCTTCGTCGCACCAGTTCTCTGAAAACCGGGAAACCAGGAGCACCCAAAGACTGCCCCATAGGGGCCTTTGAGGCTTAAGCCTAGGGCTTTGTTCCAGCAGGAAGTTGGCCTTGTGTCTAGTTGCTAGTATCAAGAAGGAACTAGGCAGATGTTACGTCTTTGGTTGCATAGTGTTGATGTTTTGTTTGGCATTGCCGAGTGGGAACCAAATAAAGTGTTTCGGGCAAGGGCCAAATGATGTTTGCTCAGCGAACCCGCCAGCAACATAGGAAACTCATGGATTTGAGCGCGGACGTCTGGGCCATGGACAAGTCGGGATGGAGCCCAATCATCCACGCGGCAGCTCAAGATGACCAACAGTTCCGCAGCATGGGCATTCAGCAAGATATATATATATATACATATGTGTGTGTGTGTGTGCTTGTTCTTTCTTTCTTTCATTTTCTTTCATTGTTTGTTTGTTTGTTTTCCTGCTTGTTCGTTTGTGTTCGTTTGTTCGTCCGTTCGTGCTTTGTTGGTGTGTGTGTGTGTGTGTGTGTGTGAGTGTGTATTGATTTGTTTGTGTTGCTTTGTTGTGTTTTGTTTTTTTGTTGGGTTGTGTGTTCGTTGTGTATTTGGTTGTTTGTTCGTTTGTTTGTGTTGTTTTATCTTGTGTTGTATTGTTTTGTTTTGTTTCTTTATGTGTTTGCTTGTTTATTCGGTTGGTGTATTTATTGGATTGTTTGTTTGGTTTGGTTTGGTTTGGTTTGGTTTGGCTTGTTTGTGCTTGTTTGTGTGTGTGTGGTGTGTGTTTGTTTGTTTGTTTGTTTGTTTGGTTGGTTGGTTGGTTGGTTGATTGTGTGTTTCTTTGTTTTTGTTCTTGTGTTTGCTTGTTTGTTTTGTGTTTGTTTGTTTGTTTGTTTGTTTGGGTGTTGTTGTTTGTTTGTCTGTCTGTCTGTTTGCCTCTTATTTTGAGTGTTTCTGTGTTTCTGTGCCTTTGTGATTGTGTTGTTTTGGTTGGTTGTGTTTGTTTGCTTGCTTGCTTGCTTGCTTGTTTGTGCTGATTTGCTTGGCTTGACTTTGTTTAGCTTTGGGTAGCGTTCTTTGGTGGTTTTGAGGGATTCAAACATAAATCACCTGTCTGGGGGGGGGGGGGGTCCCCATTTTCACATATATCTCTTCCCATTCCAATTTTAGGATTGTTTTTGGATGGCCCGTTTGTTTGAGCAGGGCGCACCGCCTGTGCTCAAGGAAGCTACCAACTCAAGCCGGAAGTCATGGCCTTATACCTATGTATATAGACATGTGTGTGTGTATTATTCTCTATTTTCTACATATACATATAGACATAATGACATAAGTATATACATATGGGGATGTGCTTGGTATTCTGTACCCTCCAGGTTGTTTGGTGTCCTTTTGATGCCATCCAAAAACACACCCATATGGGTATGCATATGTGCAACCATGGACATATGTGAATGTGTATTAGTGTATGTATCCTTGGGTGCAAATCCCATGGACTACCAGCCATTTTGCTAGGTGATCCAACAGTATCCGTAGCGAACTGACTCACCGCTTGACCAACCACTGGTCACAGATTGACTGGCACCAACATGAGGTTGCTTAAACAATGGCGATTTGAGTATGTTAAAAGGGTTGGGGGGTTCATGTCAATCGGATTCTGGGGGAGTAGCTAGGGGCGTTTCAGGGTGTGAAAGTAGATGGCACACTTGTAGTAATATGGCTTGGCATCGTGCCCATGTCCTTTTCCCCAACACAAACAAATCTGGAAGTGCACAAAGCCCCTTTAGAGGAAATGGAGTCGTTCCACATCTGTGCGCTTCCACGCTCGGTGGGAGGACCTCTGTGGGTTTTTGGTGGCTGCTCATTTCGGGCCCCGAACGCGGGCGATTCGGCGAGTCGGAGGTTCATCCAGCAGCTTGTGGAGCGAATCTCTGCTCCCCGGGAATTCGCCCAGCCGGACCCGGCCAGGCAACGGGTGTCGCTCGCTTGTTTTAGGGGATTTCTGGCAGTGTCCCTCGAGTTCCGGTAGTGGTTCCCTCGAAATTGGCAATGTTCAGGTGTTTCCGGCCTCGAAATTGGTAGTGTTCTGGTGTTTCCGGTTACATGTCAACCAGGTTGCCTCCAAAATTACCACTAAAGTCCGGTCCGAACTGGCCAAGCTCAGAATGGCAGCACATCCCTGGGCTAGTTACCGTGTTTGCGGGTTTGGCCGTTTTTTCGGGCAATCCAATCACAAAGTGAGCGCCGAAATCGGTGGTGACACTCTATGCTTGTTTAGAGGGCGCTGGACGCGCCAAACAAGAGAGGTCAAAGAAGGGATGCGAAAGACCCTGCAAAAAGGGCTTTCAGGGTTTATGCGTCTAGAGGGGCCCAGGCCAGAACAGAAGGGAACAGGATGCTTGAGTTGCCGAACAGCATGGCGAGCCCGAATAGCCCGAACGGTTGGTTGGGGTCCAAGCCTTGAGATAGCATTCCATACGAAGGAACGAAGCGGAAAGAGGTTTAGTCAAACGTTGTCATTCTTGTGGAGTTCTGCGCATGCGCCCTAGCCTCAACTGTCAACAGGGAATCAGCCCTTTTTATCTTTGAGGATTTTTAATTTTGTTTTGGTTACTAGTTTTTGGGCTTCCCCATTCATTTGGCTCCCCATGGAGCCGTGGCAAGTCCAGAGAGGTCTCTTGCTTGTTTCGGGTTGTTTGCACACAAGCGCAGGTTCATCGAGCTGGGTGACGGGACCATCGGAGGTGTCCCCTCCTGGTTGCTGATCGGTCGCTTGTAAGCAGAAGCATTGGACCTGTCGAGCTTTCGAACTGTTGTGTTGCCCTTGCCTTTTTATCGACCGACAGTGACACCATGTTTGTCTTGCAATGTCATCCAACCAAGAATTCGGGATGGTCGTTCTTGCAAGCTCATTGTCAACTGTGTTGCTTGTTTCGCGGGAAAGTTTGGCCGTCACCCCTGCAGGCTTGAACCACTGCTTTGACTCTCTTTGCGAGCGGGGAGGGGTGGGGGGGAGTGGGACCAGGCAGTGACAATGCTGGAAGCCTTCTCAAAAACAGAACACAGCAGCTTTGTTTGCAGGAGGCTTTGGCGGCTAGTTGTTTGGCATGTGAACCTGCATGTTGCCGTAACCAACACAAAGTTACCTTCCCACATTGCCCTGGGACCCGCCAAAAATTGCGCTCTTTGTGAGGGAGACGATCCCAATAGTTTACTCAGTTTTCTCCTACAAGATGACAAAATGTGATTTCATGGCGCCCCAAAAGCCCATGCGACTGATTGAAAGGACTTTTCATCTGTGGCTTCAACATCAGACGTCAACATGGGTATGGGTGAAACTCAAACCACCAGGAATCGGACCGCAGCTGTTAGTCCTTGTTTCCATTTACCCAGGGTTCCAGCTTGGGTACCTATTTTTGACCCACGGCCACATGGAAATGGTTGGAACAGCCCTACGACCTTAGCGCTCGCCGAGGCTTGGCCTGCTTGCTGCTGAGTGTGGCCGTGGTGGTGCCGGGGAGCCGCATCATCCGCCGGTTCCAGCGGGCCACTTGGAGCCCAGTGGCGATTGCCCCTTTTGGGGGCGCGTCTTAAGGGGACCCCCCCAAACCAGCACTACCCCCTTGGTTTCCCCATGAAAAAGCTCTCAAAAAGGATACCCTCAGAAAAGGAGCCAACAAAGAAGGGTGCCCCTTTCTTTTTCATGGGAACTAGAGATTTGGGAAAGTTTCTCACAAAGGGGCACCCGGTTTGCTTTTTCTCTTTCTGGGAAACTGCGAAAGGTTGTCTCGAAGTAGGAGGGCTGGATGTCAAATAGCCCATATTGTTTGGTTGTCGCCAGCCAGAAACAAAAAGGGATCGGCGTGGTGGCTAGAGTTTTCTAAGCTTGAGCTGGATCCGCTCGGAGGGAATGGTTCGCTATTTGGCGGGCGTTCACATCCTTGCCGGTCTGGTAAACTACTATAGCTTCTGCAGGCACACAATTGGCATCCAATCAAATGCCACAGGCTGAACAATAGCAGAATGGACACGCATTTTGCCATGTGGTTCTGCTTTTCGCAAGAGGGCCATGGCGAAAAGCAATCTGCCCATCCCCAAAATGTTTGGGACCAACACGGGTTGGAACTTGGTCGCGTGCTTTCCCCGGATTTTTGCGCATCAGTGTCGATGACCACCTCAATCCGATCAGCTGGACCTGGGCCCGAGGCAAGGTCTCGGATCTTGCCAAAATCCACGGTCCGGCTATGTCCGGCTAGGTCCATGAAAGTGATCATTTTGAACTACTTCGGGCGCACGCATGAAAACAAATGTGAAACTAGCGAGGGCCCAACCAACTCCTTAAACCTGTCGCCACTCCTGTCAAAGCATCATCCTTTTGGCTTTCCTGAGGGTTGGCTGTTTCAACATACTGTGGGTGGACGAAATCCTGCACCACTTTAAAACCATAGCAAACCATTGTTCGTTGGTATTTACAGGGGAAGCGAATCACCCCAGGGTTTTTCGGTGGTGCCTAAGAGGATTTCGTCCATCCACAGCAGTTTAGCCCAAGGTGAACCAGGCCTACGAGGTGGACCAGTCAGACGAGGAACTGGATGAGTTCATCTCGGAGCTCCTCACGGAGATCAGCGCGCGGGAGGGAGAGCTGCAACGCATGGCGGAGGCGCGAAGCGACACGGAGCGAGCGCTGGGTTCCGCTCAGGCCCCAAACCGTTGCGGTGAAATGGTGCCTGGGAAAAAGGCATGGGGAAGATGAATGAACAAAATCCCAAGTTGGTTGTTTGTTGGGGTCCTGTCAGCTGGTTGCTAAATAGCCAATAGTTTCCTGAATGGAAACCACAAGGGGGTGGATAATTGATGATAGTTGTAAGCAGGATCTTGTGCTCACAGTTTATGGCGAGGCAAAGTGGACATGACGGGTGAAGCGAGCGCAAACCCATGATGCGGGTTCTGTACGTGGCGATCCCCAGGTTGTAACTTGCAGATTCGTTGGACCCCTTAGCGGGCGTGGCATGGCAGCGGTCAGCATCCTTAAGAGTCGCTTTCTTGGATCCAGGGCTGTTGCCCCGATACCAGCGATCCTCTTGGGTGACTCAGTGCTGCATTCCTTGCGCTGCAATACGGGTCTGATTTTTTGGAGGGTGCCCTTTTTGATGGTTCAAAACGGACAGCTAAAGGAAGCTGACCGGTTTGTTGGGGTGCACCAAACAAGACACCGGATATATATATATATATAACTCACTTTCCCAGTGAATGCACTGGTGGCGAACAAGAGGTTTGGACTTGCTTTGAGCCTTCTAGCATTCTATTCAGGGAGGTGAGATAAAGATGTGGGGGCACTCTCGCGGCGATGGAGTGGCCTGAGCCGTGGTCCAGGCTGGCGGCTTGCGGCTGGACCACGGCCAGGCTCGCAACACTGGACGACCTGCCGAAGAGGGGCCTTCGCGAGCTCCTGGAGAAGGCATTCGGGCGTGAAGCCACGGCGGAGGAGCTGGAGGAGTTCTTCCAGAAGGTCAAGGAGTGCGGGAGCACCGGCAGGATCCAGTGGGGGGTGGAAGGCCGGTCAGGCGGGTTGGACTGGGTGGCGGCTGGCTTCAAGCGGGCCAGGATCTTCCGGCGGGAGATGGTGGCGGAGGTCGTGGATCTTGAGGCGCCGCCTTGCAGGAAGGGCAAAGCTCCCTTGGCACGCTGGCCCTGCCGGCTCAGCAGGTTGGTGGGGCGAGCTGGAGACAACATGGACCTGCGAGATCGGGCCGAGAGATCGGAGAGGACGAGGTGGACGGTGATGCTCAAGAGGATCATCGTGGAATCGGAGCTGCCAGCCGCGGAGGGGTGGAACGCGGACCCAGATGGGACGGCCTGGCACAGGATCGGGAAAGGGAGGAGATCCACCACTTTGCGGAAGCACGTCAAGACCTGGCGGCATGTTGCCACGTGGCTGTACAGCGCCTTCAATGTGCCATGGCCGCGGACCATCGAGCAGTTCATCGAGTACATCATGCATCGGGTGGCCGAGCCGTGCGGCAACAGTATCCCCACAAGTTTGATGAAGACCCTCATGTTCATCGAGGTGGCTGGGGAGGTGCCGGAGAAGGAAAGGCTCTGCAAGCACCCTGCGTTGCAGAACACCCTGGAGGAGGTCAACCTGGAGCTGGGCAGCTTGGATTTGCGAGGACGGCGGCAGGCTGTGCAGATCCCGGTAGAGATCATCATGGCCATGGAGAGATACGTGATGACGGAGGGGGTGCCTAGATACCCCCGGGCCTATGCCTGGTTTCGGTTGGTGAAGCTCTGGGGGGCGCTGCGCTTCTCGGATACGCAGGGAATGCCCTTCGGCAAGCTGGAGATGAGTGGCCGCGGTCTTCGGGGTGTTCTGGAAAGGACCAAGACCACCGGAGCGGGGAAGAAGGTCGAGATCCAGCACGTCTTCATCTCGGTGGAGGCATGGCTGGAGGAGCCCAGGTGGCTTGGGGTCGGCTACCAGCTGTGGAAGACCATGAGCGAGGAGGCAGGCTTGTTCAATCGGGACTTCATGCTGGCCTTGCCCAACTACGAGGCTACCACGCGTCGCAGATGAGTCAGGCCTTGCTGGGCGAGCTTGTGATGAGCCAGCGGAAGCAGGATGAGTTAGAGGGGGTCGGACGGCCTGGAGGAATTCTGCTCTGCCAGGGCGCTGGTACTGTTTGGTCGGAGCATTCCGAAAGAGCAACCTTGAGGTCTTGGGCGGCCTCGCTGGGAGTCGACGACTATGTGGCCAAGCAGCTTGGCAGATGGCAGCCCTCCACTGATGAGGCCTACGTCAGGTCCATCAGGGGCAACGTGGAGAAGGCGCAGAAGATGATGGCCGAGGAGATTCGGAACAACTTGGGGGGCCCCGACAAGCTGGACGAGGAGTCCATCTTGGAGAAGGTTGTGGAGAAGCTGGCGAGGCAAGAGATGGACGCCAACGATGTGGAGGACCAGAAGCTGAGGCTGACAAGCTTCCAGGGGGGCATCTTCGCGAGCATCCTCGGGAAGGACAGCTGGCAGGCCTCGGAGAAGGATCCGCTGGAGGTCGTCGAGGTGGAGGACGGCGACGAGGCGAGCAAGAACGAAGAGACCGCCAGCGAGCCAGATCGGACGCCGGAGGGTTACAAGAGCCGATACTTCGTGAGTCTGGTGGGGAGATCGCAGAGGAGGACACTCCACCGTGGGGGAGAGTGTCATCGTGTCCCGGGGGTGCACTACAAGCGGTTTGAGGACTTGGGGGAGGACCTACCCCCGGAGGGCATGTACCACCGGGTGTGCAAGGAGTGCTTCCCTCGGGGTGTCGAGGCGGGCGACGAGTCGGGGGCCACCGAGGACAGCGAGGTGTCTTCCTCGATCTCAGCATCCACGGAGTCGCTGGACTAGCCTGTTTCACACCCCCTTTTTCAGATCCACCCAAACCAAAAGGGGTCGGCAGGAAAAGGACAGGCGCGGGGCCGACAGTTTGGGAAAGGGAGGGGGCAGGAAGGGTGAGGTTGATGCACAACCTCACTTGCAGGCGCATGAGGTATCGGGCAAGCTTCCATGCGTCAGGGAGGTCGGGTCGGAGGGATAGTAGCATGCAGCGCTGTTGGGCTGCATGCAAGAGCGGCTCTTGATTGAGATCTGTTAGCAAGGGCCGGGACAGGGGGAGCCACGGGGATCAGTTGGTACCAGCATGGATGCTGCTACCTTTCGGCTAGAGCCGGGAAAAGGAAAAGGGGGTCATGGCCGGCGCGGTTGTGCTGGATGCGGCGCAGCGGGCAGCCATCGGGACCTTGGACCCCGACTTCGGTGGCCTGCTGGACATCAAGGAGGTGCCGCCAGATGTGCAGGTGGCGTTGGCAGCAGCAAGGGTAAGGACAGTCGGCCGGTTTGCGGTGCTGGCTGACGACCGGGGCGGTATCCGGGATTTCTGCCGGAGGACACTCAACATCGACCCAGATGCGGCCGGCGGGGACGTGAACATTGCGGCGGTGGTCGATGCATGGGAAGCAGCAAGGGTGCGGGTGGAAACGCGCAACAAGGTCGAGGCCGAGGCCACCGTGTCCA
This sequence comes from Effrenium voratum, assembly GCA_963377175.1. Classification (NCBI taxonomy): domain Eukaryota; class Dinophyceae; order Suessiales; family Symbiodiniaceae; genus Effrenium; species Effrenium voratum. The sequence goes on from CAUJNA010001491.1 coordinate 852,382, forward strand.
GCATGCCCAAAGTGGTCTCGCGAACAGAGCATGCGGCGCTGCGGTCCAAGTACGAGGACACCTACCAGAAAATGGAGGACAGGGTCACACCGGCGCCCGGCACCCTCGAGAACCTGTTCGACCAGATCGAGCAGGGCGAGTGGCGGTTCATGCACCTCACCGAGTTCGTCAGCAGGGAGGACGCGGATGTGGCACCAGTCGGAGCGGTCATCGACCACAGCACGGGCACGATCAAGGTGAAGAAGGGGGCGGTTCAGAACTCGCGGCCATCAGGGCCGGAAGAGCTGCGGGTAAGGTTGGATCTCGTGGTTCCGCTACCCGAACAAGGCGGCATTCCAGCGGATCACGCCCAACATCTTCAGTCGCTACGCCAACCACCTGCTGGGGGAGCACGTCTTCGGTCTAAGGGCCAAGGACGAAAAGGGCCGCAGCATGGCGCAGCCCTCCTTCGAGCTGCTGCTATCCTACGAGTACCAGATCCGCAAGGCTGCCATCAAGAAGGTCAACAAGGGGCACAGCTGGGTGGACTCTCTGGAGGAGGCCATGGTGGACCCACTGGTGAAGGAGCGCTTCCTGACCACTCCGCTGGCGTGCAACAGCTGGGTGACCACCAAGAGCAGGTCAAGGAGCTGGAGAAGGAGTCGGGGCCGGGAGCGCGAGCCCCGAATGGACCGTTCGAAAGGACGGAACAAGGGGAAGCCCAAAGGAAAGGGGGCCAGCGGCAAGTCCAAGGGTGGCAACGCGCAGGAGGGGGCATGGCACAGCACTACACCCGACGGCAGGCAGATCTGCTACAAGTTCAACAATCCACAGGAGAGGTGCCGGGGCCCATGCAACCGCGTGCACTGCTGCCGCAAATGCCTGGGGTCTCACCCACAGCATCTGTGTCGTCCCAACCCCAACGAGGGGGGGAAGGACGAACACTGAGGACCACAGGTGGCCCCGGCTGGGCAAGAGGAGCCGGGGCGCACCTTCAACGTGCTGTACCTCTTCAGCGGCGAGGAAAGGAAGTCATCGACGGGCAGCCAACTGCGAGAGATGGCTTCGAAGGCGGGCTACCAGGTGCTCTTGGAGGAGTGGGACATTCTCAGGAACCCAGACCACGACCTCACGGACAAGGGCAAGCGGCAGGGTATCCTGGAGCAGATAAAGGGGGGCAAGTACGCTGTGATCATTGTCACCCCTCCTTGTGGCACGTGGTCGCGCGTGACTTGGGCCAACCACTTCGGACCCAAGCCAGTACGAGACGAAACAAGGCCTTGGGGGTACCCATGGCTCTCAGAGAAGCTGCAGAAGCGGGCGGATGAAGGTAACATCATGATCGTATTGTTCATCGACATCCTGATGTTGTTGGGCACTACGTGGTGCAACCTGATCGCTCGCCGACCCTACTTCCTGGGGGAGCACCCGGAGGACCTTGGTGGACTACACAGCCCTGTCGCCCAGGGCAAATGGGTGCGGCCTGCATCCATTTGGAAGCTGCCAGACCTCCGGAACGCGGCGGAGAAGCTCGAGGGCATGCAATCCATCGCTCTGCACCAGTGCAACTGGGGGGCCCCGACCCCCAAGCCAACGCGCTTGCTGACGGACCTACCGCTGCACGCCAGTTTCCTCTACAACCAGTGGCCCCAGCTGGACGGCCAGGGAAGGTACTTGGGCCCGCTGCCACGTCATTGCGGTCACATCCACAAGTACGGTCTGGCCAAGCAGCACCCAGAGGAGGCCTTCCGGACTCCGGCCGCATCGACCTACCCTGCAGATATGGATGCGGCCCTGGCAGCGGCTATCAATCAGGTGCTGCTGAAGGCACCACATCTCACCAAGCCCCCTGCGGAAGGGGTAAAAGGGCTTGTCGAGAAGGGGGCGCTCAAGAAGGCAACGATCAAGGACTCCCCGGAGGGCAAGGTCGCGTGGGACGTCAGGAAGGAGACGGACGGGGACATCAAGGAGGGCAAGTTCAGTGGAGAAAAGGACTTCGAGGTGAAGGGATTTTGGGGAGTAGGGAGGCCTATGCAGGCCTGCTACAAAGGCAAGAAGAGGGGCGTTCACGACGGAGGAGGACTTTGTTCGCCGGGAAGATGGAGAGTGGGGGCCAGGAACTTTCCCGAGGGCACCCACTTTTGCGAGATCAGGGAGATCATCACGAAGTTCTTCAAAGGTTGGCTGAGCCAGGAGAGAGGCCAGGAGACGTTCTGGCAGATGGCGGCGGGCAGGCTCACCGGCTCACCGTTCGGGAAATTTGTGGACGGCTGCCGGAGGGAGGTGGACGTCAAGCTGGCCTCTCTGGGAAGCGAGGTGACTCGGCAGGGGACCGATCGGATCACGGAGATCCACTACAGGAGGATGGAGGCCCTGCTGAGAGTTGCGGAGGACCCCGATCACCAGTTCCTCATCCCCTTGGTGGAAACGGGGGTGGACCTGGGTGTGGACGAAGAGATGCCCCGGGTGCCTGCGGTCTTCGAAGCCAAGGTGAAGTGGAATCTCGAAGAGGTGGAGGACCCCTTCAAGGAGGTCTGGTGCGAGAACTACGGCTCGGCGGTGGACAACATGGAGGACATGGAGGAAGACATCGAGAGGGGCCACGTGATCCGGATGGACAAGCAGGCGGCGGGGGAAAAGTTCGGAGGCAGACTAGCGGTGGCCTCCCTGGGGGCGGTCCCCAAGGAGCTGGGGTCATCGAAGGTGAGGATCATTCACGACGCAACCCACGAGGTGATGATCAACCACCGGATTCGGGCGAGGGACCGCATGAGGTTCCCGGGGGTGGACGATTTGGAGGCGATGGTCAGGCAGATGAAGGCGGACCATGCAGCGAACCCGGCAGTCAGGTTGCTCATGAAGTACGATGTCAGCCGTGCACACAAGTTGGTGCCCGTGAAGGAGCAGGACTGGCCACTCATGGCCTTCAGCTTGGAGAGGCCGGAAGAGGTCTTCATGCACACGGTGGGGGCCTTCGGTTTCGGATCGGCAGCCTACTGGTGGCAGAGGGTGGCCGCGGCAGTCACCAGGTTGGCGCACTACCTGTCGGCCGGAGCCTACGAGCTCTATCACCTGCTATTTGCTGACGATGGGCTCCTTGGGGCCCACGGTGCGGACTGCTGGAGGCGGATCCTCTACTGGTTCTTCGTGATGGACGTGGTGGAGGTGCCGATCACCTGGAAGAAGGTGGCTGGAGGGGCCAGGCTGGGCTGGATCGGCTACGAGGCCGACATTCAGCACTACCTCAAGGGCATAGGGGACAGCAAGGTAGCGTGGGTTCTCGGCTGGATAAAGGAGCCTGGGCAGCCGGATGAGATCGGCGCTGGGACGGCTTTCGTTCGTGGCTGGCGCGCTGGTGCAGGTACGCCCCTTCCTGGGGGTGATCTTCGCGTGGACCTCTAGGCTTCAGCCGGGAGGTTTTCATCAGGTGCCGATGGCGGTGCAGATCGTGCTGGAGTTCATCAAAGTGGAGATCCTCTGACGGAGCCACGGCCACTGCCGAAGAAGGTGGGCGAACTCTTTCGGGTGGATGCCAAGGCGGAGGGAGATCTGGTGGTGGTCGGAGGATGGGAGTCCTTCGGAGGTCGCGCCACCGCGGAGGCCCGGTGGTTCTCGCTGAAACTGACACGGAAAACGGCCCCGTGGGCCTACGTCAAAGGCGAGCCGTTCCGCGTGATAGCTAGCCTGGAGCTGATCGCGACCACCATAGCTGTTTGCATCTTCGGGCCAGGATCGCAGTGGAGAGACTCGGTGGGCGAGCTCGTGGTGCAAGGGTTCACCGACAGCCTGGTCAACACGCACGTCATCGATCACTACATGAGCACGGCGTTCCCTCTCTCGGTGGTGCTGATGGAGCTAGCAGTTCAGCTGGGTGAGTTGGGCACAACCCTTCAGCTCGGGTGGACACCTCGGGAACAGAACGAAGAAGCGGACGCGCTCACCAACCTGGACTTCACCCTCTTCAACCCAGACCTGAGGGTGCGGTTGGAGCTGGACGAGTTGGGCTTCAAAGTTATTCCGAAGATCATGGAGGCGGCCACTCAGCTGGACTCGGAGATCAGGCTCGAGAAGGATAAGAGGAAGAAGGGCAAGGAGCACCACGACAAGAACTCGGCCAAGAAGCCCAAGAAGGCGGAGATGAGATGGAAGGAACCATGGTGAGGCAGGGGGGGAAAGAAAACAAAACAAAGGTGGAGGGTTACGAGAGAGGTTTCTCTCAAGCTGGCATGCGGTAGGAGGCATGTCAGTCGTAGGGAGGCTGTCACTCTCGGGTGTAGTGGCAGCGGGCTCCATTTAAGGAAAGCGTTCCAGGGTCGCCCTGCGGAAGGGGAAATTCTCCCCTGGAACGATTTGGTTGGCCTGCCCCATCCACTGACCATGGATGGAGGGGCAGGCCCAACACACCAGGTCGCGCATCCCCCATGGATGAATCAAAGGTGTGTTGGGTGGGAGGGCTGGGAGAGACACACAAATGAGTGAAGTGACGTGGAAATGGGTTGCTTGCCACTCATGAAACGTCACGTAAACGGCACATGTGTTTAGGCTCAGGCCTGTTTTGAGTACCCACCACCATCCCCTTTGCGCCCCCTGACAGGTTGACGAGGCACACATGGCCGTTTTCACCGGCGATCTTTTTCACTTCCGGGGGGAAATTCTCCCCTGGAACGATTTGGTTGGCCTGCCCCATCCACTGACCATGGATGGAGGGGCAGGCCCAACACACCAGGTCGCGCATCCCCCATGGATGAATCAAAGGTGTGTTGGGTGGGAGGGCTGGGAGAGACACACAAATGAGTGAAGTGACATGAGCTATACAAAGTTACAAGATCATAGATTTGCCACTTCGCCTTTGATTTCTATGGCCTTTGCATGCCAACCCCCTTGGCTTTGATTTGGGCCTGTTACCTCCAACTTTTGTGCCCAGCCACATGTTTGGGGGGAAAGGCCGTGTTTGACGCTCAGAAGGTGGGTTTTCGAAAGGAACCCTTGGTCTTCCTGCCCAGAATGTAACGGATGCCTTCAAATCATACGCCCCATTCGTGTCTTGGGGCGACCAGCTGACGTATCAGGATGGTCTTGGTAAGATCCTAAAAGGGGGCAGGCTTTCGCGACCCCAAAGAGGGCCTGCGACCATTCATGATGAGGGGCATTTAATTTCACATTTGGGTTTGCGTGTTTTTCCTGCGCCATCGTCCTGCACTGTCGATTGGACTGCCAGAGTACCAGAGTACCAGGAAGTTGTACCGCTCATATATGTGCAAACCCATGTGCTCATATGTGCCAGCGCATGCGGCTACCGCAAAAACAATGCAAACCCGGGTTTGCACTCGAAGACTGCTCTGAGGCATGGGAGCGGGTGAACATCAGCGCCATCAACGACCTACATCGGGTGAAGAACAAGGGCATGTGAGTGTGCAGGGGAAGGGAGTTGGTTGCCGTTATGGCTTGAAAGGAATCCAAAACAAGATGACATTTTTTGTGGGGGGTGAGTGGGGGTGGGGGGGGGGGGTTGGGTGGCATCTAGATAAGCAGAAGGCAATGCCTGTTGAAAAGTGCTAAATGAGTGTTAACAGTGCAACCATTGGTGGAATCCGCAGTTGGGCCCTCCAAGTTGTTGTAAAGAATGATGGCCCGAGACATGAGCCCGCCTTGGGAGGGCCAGGTGGTTTTCTTCTAGAGGCCGTGTGAGCATCAAGCAAAGCTAAGGGGGGGGGAGCTATGCAGGCGACAGCCCTTTCCGCGACGCGAAACCATCCTGCCAGATGGTGGGATGGAAAATCGTGAGCCAAGAAGGGCCTTCATTGATGCTGAGGGTAGGGATGTTCCTGCCGTAGCACATTTGTTAAAAGTGAGAGCCCGCGAGTGGGTAGCCACGGAGCGTCGTCCGCCGAAAGCTGCGGGAGACCAAAAAACTGCTTGGGTTCCTTCAAACGCCGAGCCCTTTTTGATATCGGTGCCTTGCGCACCTGCTTTTTTCACGGAAGAGCCCCGAACGAGTGATACCCTTTTTTTTGGCTTCCAGGTCCATCTGCGGTCTGTAGAAAGAATCTGCCTGGTGAAGTGAAGTACAAGGTCCCAAGCCATGGGAGACCTTCGGGCGCGTAGGCCTGGCCTTCAGCACGGAGGATCCGATGATTTGGAAAGAGTTCTGGCACGATGACTGGGTGGAGAGCGATCTCCATATCGGCCGGGGCTCTTTGAGATGGCCGAACCCGAAAGGGTTGCTGGAAGATGTTCTATATGGAAGATGGGAGCCAGCTTGTTTTTGCCTGGTCGTCTCTTTGGAGGGAACTTGGGATGGTTTTTTAAGTAGCGTGAGACAATGCCAGGACATCCCTTCAGCGACCTTTCAAGCGCCAATGCCCAGGCTGTGACATGGGGGACGGAACCTTCAGTCCCGACAAGGAGAGCATGCCGCACCACATCAAGGCCGGGACATGATTCACATGTCCTTCGCCCAGTACCCGTTTTTTCCAATTGTGCGGGCAGGGTTCCCTTTTAACCGGGCGCGTGGGATAGAGATGTGGTTTGTGGGCGAGCTCTTCCACCGAAATATCCTAGGTCTAGGCATTTCCAGACCATCAAAAGATCCGTGATTTTGGGACGGCGCAAAGGTATATATATAATTCACAACAGATCCCTGGCTCACATCGTTGGGCAGGAATGGGTTTCGCTTCAATCGGATAACCCGGGCTTGAACCCTTTTGGCCGCCCTTTGAGACAACCCCAAGATGCACATGGCCACCCTCCAAAAAAGGACAGGTAACCCTTTGGTGGTTCGGAGTGGTTTGATTTGGATTTGAAACTCTGGTCCTTGTGGGATGCGAAACCGGAACACGTCTGAACCACCGGGCTCGAAAGGGAAGGCCAATCTCATCATGGCAATGGCCTAGGCAGTTCAATTTGGAAAGGGCAAAGAGGAAGCAACATGTACAAAGCGCGTTTTGAGGAGCATCTCCGGCACATTGAATCTGCATGCGGCCCTACTTGCTTGGGCATTCAAATGATGTGTGCACTTTGCGAAGGAGTCTAAAGGTCTGAAAGTAAAATGTGTTTATGCATAGCTGTTGCTTCATTGTCGTGGAGGCATCCCATGTGAGACGCTCAGCTTGTGCTTATGGGAACCACCCGTGAAAAAACCTGAGGCCAA